>VFFE01007103.1:323762-443703 GCA_008921705.1 Burhinus oedicnemus | reverse complement strand
GGGGGGGGGGGCCGACGCTCGCCGCGCACCGGACGGGACGGGGACGGGGGTCAGGCCGCTGCCGCCGCCGCTCGGGGCGGGGCAGAGTTGAGTGCCGCGGCGAGAGGCGGAAGAGGCCGACGCCCAGCGGCGGCTTTGCGGGAGGGGAGCCACCGCCCTTGCGACAGCTAACGGGGGGGCGAGCGCCCTCGCCCCCGGCCCGCCGTTGGCTCCTTCACCCCCGAGGGCACGGCTGCCTTCTCCCCCGCAGCAGGGGCCTCCGTTTCTAGTCGGGCGGCCCTGGCTGTGGCGGCTCTGCCAGCCCCGCCTCGCTGTCAGGGGATGGGGATCCCCCCCCCGGCGGCGGGGGGAGCCCTCGGTCGTCGAGGGGGTGCGCCCCGGGGGGGGCCGTCCCGCCTGCCGCCATTTCCCCAGGGCCCGTGGGCAGTCGCAGCCGGCGCCGCGGCCTGACGGGGTGGGCCTGTGCGCCCACGTCCCGGCGCTGCTGGATGCGGGCAGGGTGGGTTGAATCCCCCTCTCCCCTGTGGTTTTTCCTTGTTCATCTTCTTGTCCTTTCGGACGTTTTCGCAGCGGGTGGGCAGCGAGGCATTTTGCCGGAGCAAAGCTTGGGCAGCAGGCGACCTCCCTTGCAGTGAGCAGGACACCACAGCCATGTCTGCAGGGAGGTCATCCACACTGTTCCCGGCCAAGGGGTCCTCCACCACTGGCCGGAGACTTATGGCCCTGGAAGCGGCTGTCTTACCTGTTATGGGGCACCAGGACACTGTGTTACGCAGGACTGGCTTTACCTCCTTCACCTGCTTAGAGAAGGTGCTTTGAAACAAATACGCATTTTCAGAATTTGTGGCATGTCAGGTTATTTGCATTGGTCATGTGAAGGGTCTTAGATGTATCCCCTGGCTCTCTAGGAAGGTATGTGGTTTCTGAAGTTTGCCAAGGAAAGGTGAGCACTGCGTAGCTGGACGTGTAAAATACAACCTCTAACAAGTATTATATACCCAAATGGCATCTTAGAATCAGGAATCCTTTTTTTAAGTTACTCCATTGTGAGCCAGAGGCTACAGCTTTCTGGCCAGACACAATGATTTCCTGGACAGAGCAGTTTCCCGTTATTCAAAGTAAGCCGACTTACTTTGATAAAGTTAATATGTTTTTGAGTAGCTTGTTTTACTACTAGGGTCAGGAATGCTTGACATATGCAAAAGGGTGGTTTCAAAATTCCTTGACATGGTATGTGCATACCAAGTGGTATGTTGTTCATCAGCTGATTTCATTTACAGATCACTAAATACAGTATGATACAGCAATTGGGATTAGGGGCCAAAACAGAGAAGAGAGGAGCTGCCTGCAAAGGAGGGGATAATACATAACATAATAAAGAAAGATTCAGTAACAGCCAACTAGAGAATGGCAAAAGGGAAATGTGACAGATTCACAACCAGCTAGATCCACAGTCCACTGGAAGTGCTGGCTTTGGAAACAGGTAAAACACTGTTTCTTTTAATACCCTGTGCATCGCTGTGGTCGATGAACGTAATGGTACTGGCACAAGCTCTTTGTGATACCAAGAGAAAAAGAAGAGAAAATAAACTAGGAAAAGAAGTGGAGGGGAAAGTTAAGTGGTAGAAAAAGTGAGGGCCACGTGGGTAGAGGACGAAATAGATTCCCTACTGAATTTATCACCGACCTTGGGGAAGGGTTTGTTTTCATTTAAAAAGTTTTAAGCAACAAGGCATAGAACAGGAGAACATAGTATTTAAAGCCCAGTGCGTTCAGGCTTCCAGCGCTTCCTCAGTATTCAGGATACAGTTTTGCTTCCAAATGCTCTCTGCTTCAGCAAAGCAGCAGCTTTACTTGTCAGTCAGGAAAGCAGGCCATGAAAATCAAGTGACAGTAAGTACACTGTGCTTAAAATAGAATGCCTTTTGCTCCAGAAACTCAAAATGCAACAAAAGACATTCATAAAGTAAGTCTCCCTTCACAATACTCTGTAAAACGTAGCATTACTATACATTTTTTTTTTCCTTAAGAGGAATAACAGGAAACGAAACATTTTTTATAAAAGGAATATTTTTTAAAATTTCTGACTGTCAGTAAAGACCTCCTTATAAACAATGTATCGCAATTTAAGCATTCTTTAGAAGATTTGCATATAGTTTTTTCCTCGCCTTTCTACATTTGTGAGATTGTTTTCAGTGAGGGAAAAATGGGCTGGCACTGGCCATGGTCTTTCAATGCAAATGAGTAACTACAATGCCTGTATCAAGCCCCACATACAGCAATTTGAGAATGGATCTGTATTTATACAACAGTAACATATACATGGCAAATGCTCTTCCATGGGCAAGGAGCGCACACCAAAAGAAGACGAAGTATTTACCTCTGGCTTCTTTAAAAAAAAATCCCCTTTTTTATTAACTTTGGTTCTTCTTTGTGTGTGTATCTGTATGTGTATACATGTTTGGGCCTGCCTTCTTATTCCAAGTAATAAATTTCCTTGACCTGTGTAAGTCAAACTGAACACCAAGGTAGAGCTTTCAAAAATACTAAGTTCCTACCAGACAAGTAGAAGTGTGCAGAAAAGAAAAACCTTATTAAAGGTGGTACTGAACTATAACCTCAGCGCGTACTGGTTGATGGAAAATGTGCGTAGCAAACAGATGAATAAGGTGTCCTCATTCAAATAGGTTTTAATTTAGGAGAATTGTTGGCCAGGGATCAGGCACAGTAATTATTGAGGTATTTCATGGCATTGTTTACATTTTGATGGGCACTTAAGTAGATGGTTTCAGGGTATGTCAAACACAAGACAGACATAAAGACAAGATGATTTGTGCTGAGTGAAGTCCAGATTGAAAATTACTGAAGCAAAGTTCTCCCATAGTAATATTTGTATGTACCTGACACCATAAAGTGTTTATGTGGCAACCAAACTGGTTTCACATATTACGAGATATCAAGGAACACAACCATAAGCCATAAAACCACTACTAGTTTCACTTCCCCTGGGGCTTTTGTATTTTGCTCTCAGTTTATCTCATATGACGAGGTTTTAATTGCTGTCCTCTGTTACTTCTAGTAACTTTCAGGTTCACTAATTTACTGGAAATTGCATGTGAGCTGACTTTGGAGAAATTTCTTCTTGGGAGCATTGCGCCATATCTTCTACAGCATGATATTCTGCTGCTTCTATTCTCTCTAGATTGTTTTGCCTGTAGTTTTTGTTGTCTTTGGTACGTCTTTATTCTCCCAAGCTGGTATTAACTGCAGATTTCATTAGTATTTTCTTAACTCTGTGGTTTTTATCACTTTATTTCATCTATCAAATGGAGAATCCCACTAGGCAAATCATCATAAATCAAAATTTTATCTTTTGTTTTTCGTTATTTAAGGTTCTGCAGCCTGTTTTAGATCTACGAGAAATCCCTTTCCTATCCCACCCCATCCTATCATTCCTGTCAAAGTCATTTTCAATTAATTTTTAATCCAGAGGCTTGGCTGGTCAGCATAGTTAGTGAGAGCATGAATTTATAGAACACTAATGCCCACTCATCTCAATTCCACCCACAGCCCAATACCCAGTACTTCCTATTGCCGTGGCGTGGCGCGTCTCAAGTCCAAGGGACAGCCAATGGCAAATGCTGGGCAATGCAACTGGGGAGGAATTAAGGGCATCCAAATATAACGCCTACTGTTCCCACAGTGAAAAGTAGCTTAGTTCTGCTTGTCTTTTAACACTGCTGGCATCTGGTAGAAATTAGAGTGGCTAATTCCATCGGCAGGGAGCCTACAGAAGCTGAGATTTATGCTGGCTTTCAGGTTATTATGTATGGTATATTAAGACTGAGGAGGCAGATAGATACGTAAGCTTGAAGCTGTAAACATTATTGCATACAAAGTGCAGATGGCTACGCGCATCCATTTTGGCTTACTGAAAAGCACAAACTCACAATAACTATAGTTTTTGATGCTGACTATAATATATCTCAACAGACTGATACTATTTTAAACAAGGGCCATGTGCTTAAATGCTTAAACCTCCATGGCATATATTCAAACTGACCCTCTCCCACAGCCTTCTGTGCTTCAAAACAGATGAAGGGAGTCCCAGTTCACTGGTGAGATACAGAATAAAGAGAAATTATTAATCCTTTATGAAATTATTTTCATAGTAGATCTGTTGCCTTCTTTCATGTGTAGGTATGAACGAGCGTGGAGGAGAGAATGGATTTTGGCAGGAACAGGGTGAAAGGCAGGTGGGGGTATCCAGGATCACTGGGAATGGAGAATTGCTTCCTTGTGCACATGGCAGCACGGAAGAAATGACAAAGATAGAAAGAAGAGAAAGAAGAAAAAGGATCTTGGAGCAAGAAAGATTTACAGAGCAAAGTGAGAAAATGCATTCAGATCCGCAAAGGGAAAGAAGTGGTAGTTCAATTGCAAAAACACCAGTTCACCAGTGGCGGTTCATAGTAACACATTCTTTTATTATTGCATGACTGCACTGACTGCTGGATATTTGAAAATGCACTGATGTCAAATAACCATCTTGTAATGTACTACTGGTCTAAGCAGACCTTTATCTTTATAAACCATAATTGGAGATCAATCATTAGTCAGTAAGCACATAACCTACCCTATCTATACAGCCAGAGTGAGAACTGGTTAATAAATGACAGGTCAGTAGGGAATTGACAACCTGGCCTAATTATGTGTGACCTTGTGTCTCACCTGCTTCCGAGTTTGCTAGAGACTTACAGACCGTTGCCCCCACTCCTGAAATACGTGGAGGTTAATGATGCTAGAGTTGGAAAAGTAATGTAGCCATTTTACCTTATCTAAGGCATTTTTGCCTTACACGGTAAACTGCAAAGTGGTATGGTCTGAGTCCCTTTTCTTCTATGATACAAGAGCTCCATGAATTGCTGAGGAAGGGGGCAGATCCAGAATGATGAAAACTGTCCCAGTTGGCATTTATAATATTTAAAATATTGAAAACGTATCAATACAAAATTGCATGTATCTATAGCATTTATCTTCAGTCACATTCTGTGTCACGTATCTTAAAGTGTAAGGCCATTGAGTGAGGTGACTACTGATACTCTTTTCCACTTCGTGTGGTGGGCTCAAGTTCCTGCTTTACAGTATATGGAAATTAAACAAGAAATGTGGTAAGATGAGACAGAAAAAACCCTAAAAAATAGTAAACAAGAACTTGATAGATCTTAAACACTTCATATTTATTATACATTAAATAAAACAATTTCAGTTCCGTTGAGAGACTGATGGGTCAGATTTAGGAAATCAAAACTTCTAAAAGAAGATATGTTCAGCTTAAATGATCATTAAGTACATATGTATTAATTACGTTACAGTAAAACCATATTCTGTTAAACAATTCTCAGGTGAATAAGATACATTATCAGAGAGGTATGTATTCCAAGGGTCTTATTGCACAGCTACTGGCTAATCCATGTACTTTCAGTCTGAGAAGAATATGCTTTGTACCACCGAGTACAAACTCTGACTGCCTCCTCCTGTTTATTACACAGCTTCTCCTCTATCCTCATTAAAAAACAGAACACAATATCAAACAGAAGATAAAGCTGAACATTACAAAACGTGTGTTGTCTTCAGTTCATTTCATTTCAACCCCAAAGCAATCCATGCGTATTCTTTCTTTTCAGTAAGAGCAGGTAGGGAAAATAAAACAACAAATAAGAAACAAAAAAAAAAAGGGGGGGGGAGGGAATAAAATTCCCAGCCACACGTTTGTTCTGTCATTGCAAGAACTAAAATGCTGTAATTCTGCTACCAATTTCCAGCGCGGTGGGAGGAAACACTCTGGAAGGACTCTCACTTCCCCTCGGTTTTGTCTGCCTGTACTTCACGCATATATGAATCAATGATATGCGGAGGCACTCCATCCATCAATAGTCTGAAGAACGAAAGCCCACCTACAAACAAGCAATAAGACAATCTTCAGGTTCAGGGTTCCTGGAGCAACAGCTTCGTACCTTTATTTTCCTGCGTAAGTGACAAAGATTCAGTCAGTCCCTATTGCATACTTCATTTTGAGATGTGGTAAAATTCATCCCTGTTCAAAAGTCCAGCACAAGGATTAACCATTAATCTCTGTACGATACAGAACTTGCCCATCCTCTGTGCAGGGTGAATTTCATTTCTAAGTTGTCATATATTCAGACATTTATCTCACCCCATGCGATAGTCTATGATAAGCTTCACCTCAAATAACCCTCCCTCCTGGATTTCCGTCAGGCTGGATGGAGTATAGTCAGAGATGGAAGTCAGCCCAGAGGGAACAATGTGGAAAACACCTGACTATGATGACTTGTGGAAAACATGCAGAGACATTAAAATGTTGGGTCTTGTAATGGTATTTAGCAAAATATTTACCATGTTGCTTAAAAATAACAGGTGGGGTGACATATGTAAAAATACAAAAAAAAAAAAAGACAGGATTTTAGATATAGGTGTCTTTAGACTCCAGAGAGAGGTAGTCAAATTTGAAACTTTCAGCTGCTGGGGAAGTCTGAAGAATGATTTTGGATTCGCTTTTGAATAAACAACAGACAACATGTAATCACCTTGGGTCCAGGTGCTTACTGCCAGGCCTTGAAGCTATTAGTACGTGATCTCAAAGCTGTGGGAGGTCCTGCACCAATCCACAGGGGAGACTTACTCCACACTTGTGGCCAGCATCTTCCTTAGCTGCAGCAGTGAGTGTCCATGCGCACAAGCCCCACTGACAAGTAGGTGCCTTTTGTATTCAGCGTTTCCTCCAGCCTGGACAAAACTTAGTTTCCTGTCTCTGTGAAACTAAACTTTTCTTTTTTTCCACCCCCATTTTCCACTTTTATGATGGTTGGAGTCAATATTCACTGAAGAGGTATCAGAAGTACCATTCCCAGCCTTTTAGGTCTATGTGCTTTATGGCTGTGGCTTAGCCATTGTGAGTAAAAAACTGAACCAAACCTATTTTAAATTACTGCTATAAAAGAAACCTGGGCTTATAAGAAAGCCATTGGAAGTACTCAATGTTTTCTTTGGTGTTCTGGAGAAAGGGACAAGGCAAAGGGACAGGTTGCCCAGAGAAGCTGTGGAGGCCCCATCCCTGGAAGTGTTCGAGGCCAGGTTGGATGGGGCTTTGAGCAACCAGGTCTAGTGGGAGGTGTCCCTGCCCATGGCAGGGGGGTTGGAACTAGGTAATCTTTAAGGTCCTTTCCGACCTAACTCATTCTCTCATTCCATGAATAGATTTTTGAAGAACATTTAATAATTTTAGCAATCCAAGACAAAATATTTCTTTCAGTACCCAGAAAAACAAGTATGTAGTGTCTAACACATCAGCCAGGGCACCCCAGATCCCACTGATGTAGTAATTTAATATAAATAATCCAAATTAAGAGTGAAATTTCATGCCATTGAAAAGAAGTCATGGAAACTAAACACATGACTATTTATGTTAATTTTATTGAAATCAAATGACATTTGGAAGGAACAATGGGGAAAAGATAAATATTTTGCTAAAACATCAGTCTGCCCTTTCTCAAGGCAAAGGGTGGCATTTGTTGTAAGAAAGCTACGTACCATTACTATTCCTCTTACAAATCTGCACGAGTATTCTGTTCTGCAAGTTGCAAAACCACCCCCTAATAACTGCACTTACCTTCGGAGCCTTTTCTGGAACACATCAAAAGCTTTAAAGCAAAAGTACGTTGCCAGGATGAAGATATCACTGTCTCTGAGTGCTTCAGCTAAATGCAACTAAGCTGATACTTACATATAGCATTTATCCTGAGTATAGATTTTAGGATTCTATAACCTTTATTAACACAAGGATTATCCAATTAAAGTGCTATTAGTTACTAGTGATTATGAGACTGCGCTGTCTCATTTAACACCGTCATTGTTGCAGAACTCTTCGCTCCCAACCTTAGGTAGATGCACAATACAGACAGAAAAAAAGCATGCTTTTTGGCATTCTTTTCAAGTCATGGAATGCAAGTTGTGATGTGAATCATTCAGTTTTACATGAAATTAACTTGTGGAATAAATATTTCATTTATGTAGAGGTATATTCCTATATGAAAATAACTGGCTAAATGCAAAATGTTCTTTTATTACTTGCATTTTATTCATGCTAATTAATCATGCTAAGTCATGCACTGTTAAATTCCATTGAAACATGCATTATTAGAAGGTAGTGGGATGTACTACTAAAAGGAATTACCTTAACAAGCAATTATTATAAAAATCTGAATTTATATGCATTAAAACTATCATGCTACTAATTTTAAAAAAACATTTTCATTAAGTGAAATAATGAAAATCATGCCATACTAGGCAGCCATTGTATGACCTGTAAACAGACATAAGCTTCATATGCAAGAACCATATGAAAGCTTACCTTAGATGACAATATACATTCAAAAATCCTTACTGTGTAACTAAGGGAGAGAGAGAAAGAGAAGTAACAATTTAATCACAAACACAAAAGTAGAGAGAAAATGTTGAGTGAAATTATGCTTACAATTATGTCAAGATGATGTTTTAATCCTTAGTCATGTAAAATATGTAGGAATAGAAGCACATGAAGAGTAAAAGGTAGGGATCCAGTTCCACTTCAAAATTATCATTAATATGTAAAAGCTATATTAATATGTACAAGTAACTATAACTCCTGTAATTAGTCTAAAGTCTAGATTGGAACCAAATGATACAAGTTTACAAACGTAGCTTCAAGAAAGCTTACACACATATATATATATAATATTTTCCACCAGGGAAAAAAAGCACACACATAACACCGAAGCATATATATATATATATATATGTTGAAACTCTGTAAGGCAAAATAATCAAGTACAGACTAATAACATACCTGTGCACTAAAGTACGTACTTTGTCACATATTCACATTTATATTACTTAAAGCGTGCTATTTACTCTATAGGAGCCCTTACCTTTAAACATGTTAACTCTATAAAACATCCATATATGTATATTTATAGATGTATGTATGTAAAAACACTTAACTTTGTGCCTATTGTAGCCATTTAAGACAAATACCATAACACTTCAAATACTACAGAATCATTATCTAGCCTAATTTCTTAGCATGTTCTAGGTTTAAAATAGTAAATTTGGATGCGTAATATTCTGGAGACTAGTTTCTGGGCATCTCTGACATTTTAAAACTGCATTGCCAACATTCTGGATTTGGGCAAGGTTACAAATAAATACATTTCTATAGAAAGAGCAAAATTCTCTGAACCCCACTGAACCTGAATTTAAAATAAGCTCCAGAAGAAATGAAGTAAAATTATATGTTTGTAAGTAAAAAGTTTCCACTGATTTCATTTGGATCAAGATTTCGTCCTTATATTCTGTAGTGCAAGCTCAGGCATGGATTATCATTCTCAGCACTAACTTGTAACCGAAGGCTATTAATTCTGTAATAAAGAATGCCTTTTAAGCACAGTAAATGACTTCATGATACTTTTGTTCTTTCAGTAATTCTACAAGCTAACTGAGAGCTGTTTTTCAAACTTCTGTCTCCTGGAAATGCCTAAGTGTTCTGGTCAAAGGTAATCACAGTCATTAAATAAATTCTTTATAGAGAGGTAGTTCTATGCCCAGTGGCATAGCAGAAATACGTCTAACATCTCTTTAACTCAAATGTTAAATACCCATATTCTTGATTAATTTGGCCTTCTTTGCTCATGTGACATAGACATTGTATGCCATGAGACACTAGCTAGTTTAATTGAAGAAAGCAAATAAATACACACTTTGCATGCAGAAAATGCGTTTGCATGTGGAAAGAGAGGAAGGGAATGAAATGGGATGTCCAGAGGAGTATGCTTATTATAAACCTGATTATTCCCCGCCAAGAAGAATGGTTCTCCTGGGTTAATTACTCCATGATATATCACTGCAGAATTAGAATATTTATAGTGGTATTTATTCGCATTTGAAATTCTTCCCAGTTGATCTTAACACCTTATTTTTTAATATTTCTTATACGCATCTTTGCTATTGTCAACCTATTAGAGCGATCACCAACCTTGATTTCGCTCTGAAGATAAACGTTCTCCAAAAACATTGTTTCACAATAAAAGAAGCATGGTGCTTTATCTGAATCTTTTCATTGACCTCAGTGAAGCTGATAAGGAATCAGTTCCTTACTGCTTGTAGTGAGAG
Source organism: Burhinus oedicnemus (assembly GCA_008921705.1). NCBI lineage: Eukaryota > Metazoa > Chordata > Aves > Charadriiformes > Burhinidae > Burhinus > Burhinus oedicnemus. Next base: position 433,476 of record VFFE01007103.1, on the reverse strand, counting down.
ATTTACAGCCATAGTTAAGGATCTATCTCAAACTTAAAAGATATATATTTTGAATTTTTCTTATATAATATATATAATTAGATTCTGAGTATGGATCATCTTTCAAGATATATGAGGCAGAGTTATTCTTTTGTCTAAGATCTATTATGTGACTTTTGTCAGCACATTTATATTCACAAAAACAGCCATTGTATGTGCAGTTGCACCGAGCAGCTCATGTAACTGCCATCTTTAAGTTCACTCAGCAAAACTGAAAACACAAGACTGAAGTAATGTCTATCTGAAATAATATCAGTAAATGCAACCGCCTTATTTTTTTGAGGACAGAATAAACATTTATTATTTGTATTTTTTTTATTATCATGCTTATAATTATAATTAATTATTTTTCAAGAAATAAGCGTTAAATTTAGTAACAACTAGAAGTTTTAATTTGACACTAAAATACTGTAAGCGAATGGCTAAAAAAGTAGAAAATTGTAGCATACTGATATTATTCATAGCCAGAGTATTCATAGTTACTCAGTTGTTCCAAAACTTTGCAAAATTCGAAATCCTAGACCGTTCTGTCAGTAGTTCTGTGGTATTCCTTGGACTGGGCTTATATCTATGCATGATAAATTTCAGATCTCCAACCCCTCAGAAATAGGTGGATAAAATAAATTCTCGCCAACATAAGGATATTTCATTTACTGCAATATATACTGTTGCATGGCATAGAGCTCTTTAGCATGACTTACTATCCAAAGATCTGTAAGAACAGGACGGTGGCTAGTACTGATAGGTAACATAGTCCTGAGACTTATTCAGGCAACATTCAGCTGTATCTCTTCATTTTACAAATTCAGGCCTTGATTGTTACTTGCTGGAGTAAAGCTGAACCACTTTATAACTATAAATATGAAAATACACGCGCACACACTCTCTCTCTCTCTCTCTGCAATCCCTTTCCAGTGAGTCAGAAATCCGTAACTCTTTGCTCTGCGTCAGTGTGAGGAGCAGTCATCGGAAGGCCCCTCCTAAATGAACAAACAGGCTGGGAAACTTAAGACAAGGATAATTCAACACATAAGTCAATAGAAGAGTAAAACAAGACATAATTATTTTTTTATGCTCCGGCTGTTTAATACTTATTTGTGTTTGTCTGTATCATATAGCAAGCCCTGAGCCTACCCTGGTTTGCCAAGCTACAGCTGCTGTATTCGCTTAATCCTATTCCATTTGAATTCATCAGCTGAACTGCCAGTCATGTTAAGAGTGTCAGCACTGAACCCTTACAACAGCTGTCCTGTGTCTAAGCCCTACAAATTGCTAGTCTAAGCAGTCTTCAGAAAGGAGTCGAAAGTGATGGCTAAACCTGCCAGGACGGCGAGAGGAATCTCGGCAAGGGTGACCGCTCGCAGCCCAAACCGTTGGGAGAGAACCACAATGCTGAGCTTGGTGGGAGGGAGTGGGACCACACCAGGTGATGGCTGATAGGAGATTGGGTTCATAGACCAACCATTAGCTAGGGGAGGTAGGATTTAGGTTAATGAAGCAGCCCATCATGTGGCTAAGAAGAGAGAAACAACAGACAGTCCAGGTGGGATCCTAACAGCCTGCATTTTTCAGGACTTCTTCCATGTGTGATGCAAAACTAAAGGACTGCTCTGAGCAAGATGTCTGTGGCATAGTATTCCATTTTTTCCGTTCATCTTTTAAAGTAAATATTATTTTCTTTGAGAAGAAAGAAGGCTTTTTGAGTCTAGAAATGACTACGCTACGAGTCTTTTGCAGTCAGTGGGCGTGGGAGGTTTTGGTTAAAAGTGGGAAAGGACGAACTAAATCTTGTCTAAGGGGAGTAATTCTTACAGCCTTGTTCACACTGTAGCAAAGGTATGTTCAGCTGGAACCCCAAAATAAGGTGCCAGAGGAACTGAGGCTGTAGGACGTGCTGCGCCAGCTGATAGGATGATTAATATAACCTTCAGGACATGGTGCAAAGCCCGTGCGTCTATCCAAGGTTCCCTGTGGGATGAATGGTTGAGGGGATACTTGAATCTGACTGAGGGGTTAGGGTATGTCGGCAGTGTTAAGAACTGAGTCAAAATCTCAGACTCACAGAGCGGGGGGAAGCAATCTTGAGATGTCATTTAGTGCATATCATAATCCTAACAAATTGTACTGCTGTCATTCTTTTAAGCTGCTCTTAATGGTTCTTGGTACCAAAAGCTCTACAACCTCTGCAGGAAATCTGTTCTAGTGCTTCACTGCTCTGACTGTTGTCTACCCTAAATGTTTGCTGCCATGTTGCCAGATAAAATTTTTTGGTTTTAATCTTTAATGCCGCCATTATGCAAAGAACCAGCTGTGAATAGGACAGGCCTGGCAGGCTGTGAACATAGAGTATTGTGCACTCTCCATTTCAGAACACTACTCAGAAAACTGGACCTATGAAAGTTAAATAATCATTTGTCAGCAAAAATCATCAGGGACATCATCTCAGCTGTACCTAGTGATCACTTTAATGAGCAGGACTGTAGCTTTTTTCCTAGATACATTACTTCTAATTGACCGGGAAAGGATCTAAGCATTCCCAGCCTATTTCAGATACCAGTCCCATAAATGTAAGAAATTAAATTCCCCATCAGTATTGATCAAAGGCAAAAATCTCTCCACACTTCTCTCTTAAAACTCTAACATAGAGCAGCTTCCACAGCTGGTGAACAATTTCCTGGAAACTGTTGCATATTAAAAGAGAGCCTGAATGATGACATTCTGTTTGTATTACACTTCAAAACCAGCAAATTAATTCATCCTGATATTCAGAGAAAAAAAGTTCCAAGATCAACAGAAGCATCTATATTTCACAACAGCTGGAAGGGGAATTACTGAAGAATAATATGTAATCCATGGCAACATTTGGAGACTGGACTTCCTAAAATGAAGAGATATTAGTTAAATTATTTCTTATCTTAAAAATGTTGCGCATTATATGTAAAAAATACTTTGTAAAACAAAGGACAGAAATAAACAGCTTCTTGTATTTGAAATGTAGTGTTTGGTTGTACTACAGGCAAAGTGCTGAAGACTAAAAAGTTACAACTGAGTGTAAACAGGCATAAGAACTTTAGGGCTTGGGGACTTAGGAAGTTTAATGAAATAGAAAAGTAACTGGGCCTTTCAGTATAAAAAATGGGTGAAGCAACCTTCTCGGGTGACAAAGACTTCTGTTACACTGTGAAACGGAAAGTTTGCTTGTGATTAAGGAAAACAGTCATATTTCCAGGATGAGGTCATCACCTTTTAAACACAGTATCTTAAAGATAAATCATGGAAATTAAGGAACATACTATGCATATTTTCATCACAGTAGTTAAATGTTCAACTTCATTTATTGCAATGGCTTCTTGCTAGCAGATTTGAGCTGTGGGACAAGATACATCAGAAAAGACAGAAAATGGAAATTGAAATCCAAACTAAACACAATATGATCTATAAGGATATTAAATATTATGGTTTTCATTATAGACTAGTGTGATGAAATAATATAATTAGGGCCATATTCAGCTAGCCTAAATTCCCTCTAAATTCCTGAGTTAGACACTTCCTACCAGCTGTCTGTATGCAGCTTTCCTTGCTTATAACCTTAGATTAATATTTTCAGAAATACCTAGCTTATTCCACAGTTGAAACAAAAGCCTTTGGTGGGAGTTAGTGCAGCTAAATATGACCCCATCTTTTCCTAGGAGGAAATTTTTGGAAAAATATAGTCCTGAGATTATTCATTATTAGTCCAATCCAAATCCTATTGCCATTCATGATATCCCAGTCAATGCTCAACTGCCTGGAATTCATAAAATTTATCTACTAATGAAAATAAAGATATGTCTTCAATTGTAGAAGGCTAACCTACTTTGTCCTCTTTCCCTGTATTTGCAAAATCCATAGTTTTGAATGCTTTGTTCTTAAAGCAAATACAGCAATTATATCAACTAGCTTGTGTCCTTGGGAACAATACTGCTTTTTGCTACATGATTGTGCTAACAAACTTCCTTGGAAGCAAATGTTTGGTTTGTTTAATAAATAATTTTCAAGCAGACAAAGTCTGCCCTGAACTAATCTTTCTTCCTTCTCTCCTTCTCCCCTTGCCGTTTCCTTCAGAGATCTGTCTCTTATCCAAGATGATTTTCTTAATGTTTTCCCAAAGAGCTCTGTGGCTGAGTCTTACGAGAGTTTCTCAGGTAGGTGGCACAGCTCTCAGAGTCACAGTCTGCCATTTTGTCACTTGGGAAAAAATCCTTGCAGTCACTGAAGATCCAAATTGCTATGGGGGGTGAAAAAGACACTATAGCATAAGCACAGCATGTTGGTCCTCAAAAAGAAAACAGAGCAACCAATATAGTTCATTTTGTCCTAACCAGGTTATTGTTTTCATCCAGGAAAGTTAAAAAGAGTTGTTTGAACTCACTTTTGCATTTACCTCGCATACTTTTGACTCCTATGTAGATGGTGTTCAGACAAACAGGGCGTTTGCCGTGTTTCAAAACTCTTACCTTTTACCTCCAGTTTGCAATCAACTTCTGCCTCTCCAAGTTCATTGACTGCTCGGCAGGTGTAAGTACCTCCATCATAGGGACTGGGTTTGCGGATCTCCAAGGTGCAGACACCTTGGTTGCCAAACATTCGGTACCGTGGGTCATTCATTATAACGACTTTGTTTTTCAGCCAGGTTATTTTGGGCTGTGGTAAAAACAAAAGAAAGCCCACATGCACAAACGTATGAACTGAAATATTTTACCACTTTTTGCGATGTTCAGTTAAAGTTGAGTAGTCCAGAAATCATACAAAATAGATAAAGTAGTGATAGAAACTGTAATTCTTAACTCAAACAAAAACACAGGCTGAATCATGCGTGTTTTTAAGCATGATTTTTTCAGTGCAGCTCCTGTCACATAATTAGTCATAAATATAGGCCTGTTATCAACATAAGAGGTGCTGTGTAATGATAGAAAACATCTGAGCAATAGCTTTTGATATCTGAATACTCTAAGTCAATAAGAAAAACATGGGTTTTCACAGTAATTTGCAGTCGGAAACTGTGAAGATGAGTGAACAGCGAATGTTCTTAAACACATTTCAGTTCTCATTTTACTAGCTCAGTTCAGTTTTTAACAACCGAAAACAGATCACAAAAAGACACAACTCAAAAGAAAATGGAAGATGCATTGCACAGTGGGTCTGAGAACAAATGTGATCCCCAGATTATTCCTGCAATGCGCTTTCTTAAAGCATAGTTAGCTTTATATAGAATAATTATGGCTTTATTTTAGTAACAACCTTTACTGAAATATTAACTGTACAGCTGTTGTCAGTGCCAGTCCCAGTATAGCCCAGCCTTTTCCTGAGGTTCTGCCCTTTCACTAAATTATCTGTGGATTTAGTAACTATTATAATGCCTATAACACAGGTAAGTAGGTCCTCTTTTGTATTCTTTAGACCCAGCCTGGCTTATGAGTGAGACAAACAGTAAAAAATGGTATTGCAATGTTTATTGTCAGGTTAAACTCTTGTGTTTTAACTGATACTGTTATGAGCTATGCTGTACCTTGGGGTTGCCCCGAACGCTGCAGTTCAAAGTCGCGTTGTAACCAGCTACAGCAAACGTGTTGACTAGAGGCTGAGTAAACAGCGGCCGTTCACTGAAGTCAAAATCATCATAAACTGGATATTTGTAGACTTTACCTATGAAATGAAAATAAAACATTTAGAAAAAGAGTGTGGGCACGTAGCTGAATACCCAAGCATCTAAAAAGTTACAAAGAGTCTGAATCTGTTCTGATCTGCACTGCTTTAGGTACCAACCTGACTCTAGTAATTGCATTTGTAGGGGCTGCTGGAAGCAAGCCTGGGAAGTGACTATAGCTCTTCGTCAAGCTATAGGGTAGATGTCTGAGGGCTCCTCTTTGTTGCTTTAGTAGGTGGTATACAAAATAATACACGTCTACTCTGGGTCTTTTCCTGCATGCCCTGCATTACAGAACAGGACGGATCCTGACTGATGTACTGCGGGATGCCTGCCTTGACAAGCTGTGTTCACTCTGTTGCCAATTACTTTTCACAGTTTGTTCTGATTACAAACTGGCTCTGTATCTGAAAGTCCATTTTTATTTCTGCTTCATACAGTGCATTAACAATACAGATGCCTGAATGGATGTCGTTTCTGTGCAAGGAAAACATGGTAGTAAAACCTAGTTTCTCACTGCCACTTTATCTCTGTGCTCTGCAATGGAGATTATCATCAATAAATCATCTTCACCCACAAACTAAGCTGGCATTTAAAACAGCTGGACAGACTGACATTTATTCCTGTGCACAGGTATCATTAAACATCTTTGCTTCACTGAAAGCTGATCCAAGCTCCCGTACTGCCTTCGGTGCAGCTTAGGCCTGATACTTCCCCTCATGACAAGGGCAAGAAAGCAGTGATGAAAAGCAATTCCTATAGCCATTCTTTTGTTCATGATCCCATTTCCAAAAGAGAGGTAGTTTTCTTTTTAATAATGGAAGTGGAGTCCTGTACCCTGGCCCTTCTGTCCCTCAGCCTGGCTGTGCGAGTTGTACAGGTCATCTGTGCTCTGCATCACAGCAGTCACGTATTCTCTCCTTTCAGACAAACTGAGGTGATCTGGTTTGATTTTCTTCCTTTAAACCACCCATTTGTAGAATTTGCCTTCCATAAGGGGCCGTTAATTATTATTATTCTATTAAAGTTTACAGTACCATTTCAAACGGACAATTTCTGCAATGTCAGCATTTCTGACCACAGAATCAGAATTTGTCCAGCTCTACCTGCAAGAGATGTGAAGCAGGGGTTATGCTTATATGTCGGATCCTGCCTGAAATGGATGGGAGCACTTGCACAGCTGGAGGCAGTGACCCTCCGCTTCTAACAGAACAGCATCTTTACTCCTCTTCCAGCTCTTATCCACTTAGATCTGCCAGTGGTGACACGGGTCTGAGATGCAAGATTGTAGAAAATGTCAGAACATGGGAAAAATCTCCCACTCTTGATTGAGAAAAAAACCTGTGAATTATGTGGACAAACCAAGAAGTCCTGATACGAAATGCCCTAGCTGTTACTTGTACCTGTTCTTGGGGCTAGGAATGCATCTGAACGCTTTAGATGTATGGCCTTTCTAATCACCTTCCAGCCTCTGAACACACCCCTTCCCTTTTGACAAGGAATAGATCATTAGCTAACCATCCTTTGCAATCAAAGCACTCTCTTTGGTCATGGTTGCATCTTCACTGAGGCCACACATGTTTTCAGCGAAGATCCGGAAGTAGTACTCATTTCCTATGACGAGCTCGTTAATGGTGGCACTGGTGCGGTGGTAGTGCTCCATTACTGTGAACCATTCCTAAAAGACACAAACGCAGAGAGTAAGCTTCCCCTCAGCACCCTGCCCCTCTTGGCCATTAACCCTTTGGAAGAATCATCAAGCTTGTGGGAGTAGAGATTTTTCTTTTAAGGGAATGTTAATGGATACTAAAATAGTGAAACTGGCAATAAATAATTTTTCTATCTAAAACGAGTGATAATGAGAATACCACAGAGCTCAGTGCTGAGCAGTGAAGGCCAAATGGAAAGTGAACCCAACTAAATTGTTACGCTCTCTTAGCTGGGAGGGTTTGTTTGAAGAAATCCAACATTACAAAGGTTGTATTGTGCGAGGCAAGGCAGGCTCCTTCATTCCTAGACCACACTGCTGACAGAGAAGGTGCTGCTGCAGATAAGAAAAGTAGCAGAATGTACTACTCTGCAGTAACATGTACCCACGAGAAGCCAATGCACTAATCTACCCCCTTTTCCACAGGTAGAGTGTTCATGAGAAATGTAATTTTATGCAGGTGATCCTCTGATATCTGAAGGCTCAGATGGGGAGGTGGTTTTTAGCGCTGTAGTCTTGCAGCAGTCACAGGACGTGTGATTTCTATCCTAGTACGCAATACCTAACTAACAGAGTTGAATGAGTTTAATGCTAAAAATGCAATTAATATAAAGTGCAATATGACCACAGCAATGTTTTTGCTTTTCTTTACTCTGCCCTACATAGTAGTTGTTGCTTTTTTAAAGATGAACTTGTGCTGAGTTCCCTGTGCCACAGTTTGCATTGATATTGGGTCATCTTTAAAAGCCAAAGTGCCTTTTTGGGAAAACACTTCTGTAGGCGGCCAACTGTGCCAGAATTGCAAAATTCACCACCACAGAGAACATGGGGACACTGTGACCTGAATGGTCCATGACCCTAGACACTGCTGTTGTTGCTTTCTCCTTAACAGAGTAATTTAGAGATGGGGGACATATTTGTTCTGGTCGCTGTACAGAGACCGTCTCTTCTTACAGTCTGAAGAGAAATCAAAAATTAAGGATGGGAAGGGAAGTAGTGGCAAAGGAAGAATGAATTGATCAGACCACAAAGCAGATCAACATACTAAAGTGGGCAGGGGGGCGACAAAAGGATTCCCTTAGATAAGACAACTCCCAAAATATTGTCCTAAATTTCCAATGTTTAAATTTGCAGAAAGTGTTAGATGTAAGAATCCAACTACTGTCTTTTAAGGAAGTGTAAAATTCATGTTAGGTTAATGAAAATAATAAACACCTCTATATTGCACTTTTCATCTATAAATCTCAAAGTGGTTTGTGAGTTATGTGCCATTTTGCCATGGGTAGTAAGGAGTAGCAGTGACTTAGACGATGTCACATTACAGGGTTGAAAACAACAGCTCTACATTTTGATTCTAGTAGCAACCTACTGACTTCATAATTAATATGTCTGGGTTTTATTTTCTCTACTGAGACAAAGGCAAAAACGCAGAATTACTTCCCTCAAATCCACCTGTCCTTTCCTTTTTAGTTCTTCTCTTTGGCATCGTCTGAAAACATTTCCATTTTTAGGCTTTAGATACAGTAAACAGGAGATTTTTAGAATTTTTAGAGATGCCTTGCAGATTTTCTGAGCGCTGACTAATCAATGCTTTGTGCACCTACATCAGTTTAAGCATTTAAGGCTTTTTACTTCTAAAAGGGAGAATTCATGAGTACCTCAGCCTTTTAAACATCTCCTTATTACTTACCATACTCTTCTTATCTGCTTTTTGAATAGTGTACCCAGTAATGGCAGCATTGCCATCATCTTTTGGTGGCTTCCATGACAAATTTACATTCTCTCCCCAGACATCTTCAATAGTTACAACCTCTGGTGGGCCTGGGCGATCTGTAGTGAAAATACGGCAGCTGACATTTTCCACTGTTTGCTTTCTCTCTCTCTCTCTCTTTCCTACACACATCTTCCACTGAGTTTGATTTCTCTCTCTCTTCCTCACAACATGCACAGGCCAAAACCAATGTCAAAAGAATGTTGAGGTGGCAAAATAAAACCTTCCAAAGTTAAGACATGTCAGAATTATGAAAAACTTAACTTGACCACTTTGGGAGTATGGTTTCTAATATGCATGTGCTCTTTAATTGCATAAGGACATGATATTTTGGAAAAGTTAAAACCAGCTGAAGATGTGTTCCTAAAAGACAAAGTTGGAGAATCATTATAAGGGCCGTGCTACTAGTTTTGCCTATTATGTAAAGAAGTAGATTGGTAAAAATGAAAAGTAAATGTGTTTTCTTGTCTGTCTTTCCTACTTTCATGTACTTTCAACATTTTGGATTTCTTCCATATTACACTTGTGACAAAGTTACTATGAATTTACTACCATTTCTGGCTATGGCTACCACTCAATGGGAAAAAGTTTGCATCCCAAACAAATAAGAATACAAAAACCATAATAGTCAAAAAAAAAGGGACTGACATGTTCCAACAAGCACCTGCCGTTGTGTAGGAAGGTTTACTTAGAGACCACAAATCTATACCCAAGTAATTGGACGTGGAGAGTTATCACTGTCGAAAAAGATGCTCTTTGGGATTCCTCTGCTTTCCTATAGCCTTGGAATGGCTGGCATCTACTTCTCTGGCATGCATTTATTTCTGTTTCTCAAAACATACCAACAATCTGAATGTCTATCGTTGCTTTGTCCTCCAAGTTCTCTACTTCCACTTTCATGTTGTATTCTCCAGAGTGGCTCCTTTCTGCCTTTCTGATGAAGATGATAGTGTCATTTTCAGTGTTACGGATGTTGATTTGGTTCTTGTCGATTGGAGAACCATTTTTCTGCCATGATACTTTTGCCCTTGGTTTTCCCTGTAAGAAGCCAGGAAACAATTTTTATATGATTTTGGGAGAGAAAAGGGGTTTATTTCCCATTTTTCCCAAACGCCCTGAAAGAAACAGAATTCTTTTTAAAATCATACAGCATTTGAGATACAATCATATTAATTCACCTAAAATGCAGCGTTTGGGTTTTTTTTGTTTGTTGCATTTTTTTTTTCCAGGAGACTGAAAATATTTGCAAATTCTGGCTAAATTGGACAATTAACTTTCTGGCTAAATTTGATAATTAATTTCCAGTTTTCTAAAACAAAAAGGAGAAAAAAACCCAGAAAACGCGGAACAAAATATTTCACCCTCTGGAAGTGTCTACATTCTCTACACTGCCAGGAGGAAAGTAGTGGACTAAACCTCCAGGGATCCCAGACTCTCTTCTTTCATTGCAAAAGCAGGTGCAATAGTTGTTAGGTAGGCTGAATTGACATCTTCTGTGTGCCATTTTTATGGGCCTATTAGTGCCCAACTTAAGTACTTAAATCAGAGTGAATTCCACCTGCTTTACCATGGCATTTGCCTTCCAGAGGCAAACAATTTACAAATGCTGTCTGAAAAGGGTAACACAACTTTTTGAATGCCTTATCTTAGAGAATAGCCATAGAATATTCCTTTAATTTCTCAAGAGCAGTGTATCTTGCAGTGTATTGCTGATCAAGCTTTTATTAGGCTTTTAACAACAGCCTTGTAGAAGCTGGATTATGCCCACCCAGAATCTTTAGGTGCGCAGAAATGAAATAGAAAGGAATTCTGCTTTAATTCTTGTATTCAGAAGAATAAGGACCCTGCAGGTAGAGAGGCAGTCACTGTTGTGAAAGGTATGGGAATGAAGGTTAACAGGATGCTGTGGGAAAACATGTGCTATATCCTTGGAAAGAGTCATATTATAGCTGTGATCTCAAGGATTTAAAAGTTGCAGTTTCTATAGGAGACAGTGAAAGTCTGCCCACTCTTCCCCTCCCTTTTTCTCTCTCAAGACAAGAAAAAGATTAAATGCTACAGTCCCACCCTTGATACCATATCTAACTACTGACAGTGTAACCATTTTGCATTGTGCTAGCGATTATCTCACATGTAATGTCTACCGGGAGGATTTGTAAGTGTCCTTTGGATGAGAGATGACAAATCAGTCTGTCTAAACTAGTTGTCCAGTTCATTAATTTGCTTAACATCATTTCTTTGAGACATCAAAGCAAAAGCTTTCAAGCACGTGTGTGCTTCCACATCTGCTTAAGTTAACTCACTGCCTGACCAAAGTTACACAGAAAGTTAAAAAGCAGCAATAGAAGAAAAAGCAGTATTTCCCTGACAGTGTTTTTAGTTCTTACCTGGAAAGGAATAACGAGATTCACAGTTTCTCCAACTCTTCGAGTATAGGTTTGTTTTAAGTGTCTTGGTAGACGAATCTTTGGAGGTTCTGGAAAAAAAGCCAAAAGCTTGTGTTTGACATTTAACTTATTTTCTGACTTAGACAGTACTGGTGAGCGTCAGTATAAATAGGAGACTCTGTGGTCTACAATTCCCAGAAGTGACTAGCGAATGAGGTATCTTAAATTTCTTTGTCCCACAATGTTACATGTGGTACAGTGTTGGTTTTTGTAACACCAAATGTCATGGTGGTAGGAATAGGTGAGAAACTCAGTGAACTCAAAAAAAAGCAACATCAAGTTCAAGTTCTGCAGAAAAAAAGCCTTCAAAGGCTGAGCAATAAAGGCTTGGAAATGAAACAAATTAAAGGAATTGCCAGTATTTTAAAAGGCAGTTTCATGATTTCTAGCCACTGCACAGTGGCTTTGTAAGGCCATATCGTGAGTTTCCAGCAAGTATTAGCCTTATAAAAATGAACTAAGTATGGAAGCAGAGTGTATTTGTGGGTGAACGTAGGCAGGAGGATCTTACCTATCACTTCCTTGACTAAAATAGGCTGTGGGTGGTACCTGGGCTCACTTTCACCAGCAGCATTCACAGCTTTTACTCTCACAAGGATTTTCGAGCCAGTCGGCAGGCCATTGATAGTAAACTTCGTTTTGTCTGTCAGCTCCGGGTTAGCGACGATCCATTCATCAGCTAGTTTAGGGAAAAGAGGAGGGGAGGGCGAATCAAAAGAATAGGGTGTTATAAATACATCCACTGCACGTATGAGGGAAATTACAGAACAGTAGTAGATTCATTATATTCTGATGAATACCTCTGTTTTGTTTTTCTAATTATGCTGTAACATTATATTGATTCAGTTTAATCATATGTAGGAAGAATGTTTCAAACCTTTAAGGGTTTCTGCTGATTGTGTATTTATATTTAGAGAAACAAACATTTTTAGAATGTATCTATTATTTAATTTTCAGAGAGAAAACTCCTTAGTCTTCAAATTCAGCAGATAGAAAACAAAGGTGACATAGAGTATATTTCCAAAAGCACTCATCATTGCTTTAATAGCTTCCTTGGAGAGAAATGGGTTTTACAATTAATTTCAATAATATCGCGATTAGACCAGTACTGAGTGCCCTTGAAACTACCACTGAGACCGCAGGGATGAGAGAAACACTGAATATTGACAAATTGCAATGAAATTCCATCTCTCTGGTGCCTTTAAAAAATGAAGGCTGTGTCAGAATTATTGACATAATTACAGCATTCTTGGATTTTTTTATCCTAACCCTAGGCAGTCACATGTAATCCATAGACTGATGGAAACAGTACAGTCTTTCAAAAAGCTTCAGCTACAAATGATACTTTCTTTTCCACCCTGTCCTCTAAACAGATCACTTTAACACTGCTGGCACCTTGATATTTGGAAGTCGGATTTATGCAGTAGCAAGTCAGTATCAATACCTTCCACATAATATAAAGATAGCATTATAATATTGGCACAGAAGACAAGAGAACTATGATAAGCTAGAGAGCCCTGCAGACTTAGCACGCAATACTGTGGTACATTTTCATAACTGTGAGTCTTACTTTTAGGAATTAAGTTCTCCTTCAAGCTGCTTCTTTCAGCTTCTAGCAGAAGAGGATTGCAATCAATGACTGTTTCCCGAGCACCTCCCCCTCCCCTTATATGTGTACTACAGCAAATTCTGTAGACTGTTGCCCCTAAAATTCACTCTCAGAAATTTATCTTTACTTTTATGAAGAGAGTTTTTCTTTTGTTAAAGAAGATTTATATCCTTTGTTGAATACTGTACCTTCCAAGTTAAAAGGTGGCTCCACCAATTCCTCAGACAGATCTGTCGATATACCTTGTGAGAATCCATCTTTAAAATTAATCAGAGACACCCACTTTCACACAGATGGAGCATTTTGTCAGTGGTTAGCAATTCCTGTTAGTAAGTATGCAAAGATAGATGCTGGGCTTTAAAGATTTAGAAGACCTGTATTTAGGGAGACTGCAGGGAGGAAAGAGGTGGGAAGAGGGCTCTAGATCAAAGAACAGTTATGCATGATGCTCACAGGCAAGATAAAAGATAAAGGAAGAGGAGATAAGGTTGTTTTTTTAATTTGGGCCTGATCACAGCCCTGGAAAGATGAAAAGAAAGACACAAAAGGAACATTTGGAAGAGAGAGAAATGAAACAATATGATGACGGGAGAAAGTGTAGGAGGAGAAGAAAACACATCATAGAAGAGTGAAGAAATTCAGAGAAGCATTCTGAGTAAGAGAAACAGAAAAAGAGAAGTCTTGGAAAAAAACTTGGGGAAACAGAGGAAGAGAACACATTTAGCTAACGGCAACATAGAAGGAAAATTAAAGAAGGTCAAAACCATGGATGATGACAGATATGATGTAATCACTAAGGCTTTATTTCCTGGACAAAGCTATGACTTCCGTGGATTTCCTGGAATCCTGGACTTGGCTGTTTTCAAAATAGTAAAAATACTGTTCTAGTATCTGTGCATGGTCCTGGATGGGTATGCTGGCAAAGATCTCAGCCAACAGAGACTCTCCAAAGTGCTTATTTACTTATTTTACTTATTTTAGTAGCTATAAAACCAGATCATCTGCAGGTACAATGGCCCTTTAAAGGCAGATAAACACAGTGTCCTAGGGAAAACTAGGGCCAAGCTCATCAGACTACCCTTGAAATGTCAAAAAAGAACCAGTCGGCAGCATATGTTACTAGGAATTGGCTTCTTTAGTGTCAACAAGATTTGGTCTACTCCACATCACCACAGCAAGAGGTCCAAGTTGGACGTTGTAAACTAGCCCTGGGAAGGGGAGTTCTATATTCACGTTATTCACACCTATGCAATGTCTGATCCAGACACTCATGATGAGACTCCAATTCAGTAATATACACAGTGAGCTGTCAAAGGTGCTATCACAGTTAAGGAAGTTCTAGAGTCCACCACGTTGATCAAGTTACGAGGTTCAGACTAAAGGCAAATACCAATTTTCGCGAAGCCAAACCAATGCTTATGATACATGAATCTTCTAAATTATAATTATTTTTTTTGTCTCCTTATTTTCAGATTGTGATTTCTCCTAATGATTGCTATGATAAGCAAGTCTCAAAAAAGTCCTCTTTAAAACTGCTTCAGTGACAATGATGAAAGAATGGAGAAGATGAAGACAAATGAGTTTACAAACAGATAACTAAAAGAAAAGAACAGCAGAATGAATATAAACAGTCATAAAAAGTACCTTGACATTAAAAAGAGTTATTAAACAGTATAGAAGAAATTAGTTTGAGGCAGAACAGGCACTGAAAGGACTGAGAAAAGGAGGCACTGAGATATTGCAAGAAAGAAAGAAAGGGACTGTACATAGAGAAAAGGATGCATATTCCAATAACACATCTTTTTTAATTTGTATTTTCTACTAAGCTTGCTTTTTCCTAACCATTTTCATAACATATATACATAAATAATGTGAATTGTGTATATATAGATGTATATGCATATATAGGAAGCATATATAGATATACATAAACACTCAGAAAGCTACGTAAAATACATTGTACCCATTGTATTTTAACTGAGGTGGGTAACAATAAAATGACAGAGTTGACTGCCATTTTGTTGTATCTTCGTATGTTTTAAACCTATCTGGAAAAAAAAAGTAAAGAATTTGTTCCGTTCAACAGGTATACAATGATCTTCTGTCTAGCAGTCCTTAAAAGATAGATTTGGAAGATTCCTCTGAACACCATAGTATGCATTAACATATATATATATTTCTTATCTTCTCTTGTCACCTAATTTGGAAATCACATACTGTAATGTCAGGGGTTTTATGACAGTGACATATTACAAACATATTACAAACTTTTCCCCCGCCATCCTACCAATGCTAAACAGAACATAATATACAGCATACACTGAAATCCTCACATTGACAGTCCCCTTTATATTCCCATACATCTTGCCTGTGCAGTGGAAACATTATAGGAATGCTGCATCTTGATGTAAGACTGCATACTTACTCCTTCTGAGCTGTTCCCGCAGCTCCCTCCCAATATAAAAGGAAAACCCTTCCTACCATTCCAGCTGTGTCTGCCTTCAGGTTTTCTTCTCCAGACCTCTGAGCTTCTTGCAGTCTGTTCCTGCTCCTTACAGATATTCAGCTCAATACTACAAGATGCTGAGTGCTCCTGAGAAAAGCCAGTGGTTCTTCTTCACTTCCTCTCCTGCTTGCCTGAGTGAGAGCTGAGGGCACTCCGCTCCTGTGGTATCTGACCACTTTTGTGAACTACTGTTTTCCTGGGTTGTCTGAATCCGAAACATGTGACAGTGTGAATGACAAGTTCTGTCCTCTACCTCTTGTCTCCAGGCTGTGGACTGCATTCATGGAAAGCTTTTGTTGAAATAAATGCCTTTATGAAAAAAGGTGTCCAACTCATCACTTGATTTGCAGCGCAGTTAAGAGCAGTAGCTGGTGGAGCTGAAGATAACTGTGTCCCATTCATCCAAACACACAACATTGGTGGAGTCCCACTAATTGGCATTTGCCCACAGAGGCTGGGTATTGCACATACCACTCCAGTCTATTTGATACTTACCCTGGAGTTGGTGGATTTTACTTTTTGAAACCAGAATTCATTTCATGCTAGTTCAGAAGAAAATCTGCTGGAAAATACTAAGTTTCTGCTGCTTGATCACCAAAGACTCTTAGTTGTAAAATATAAATTGTATTTCCCTATTCCTTGTTCTTTTACTCTCATAAGTTTATTCAGTCTCTTACATCTTTGCCTTTCTCCTTCAGTTCTGTATAGATTTATGTCTTAGATGGACATAGTTAAAGATCCCATATGTAACTACGCTGAAACAGAAATTCAATATCCAGACATGAACTTTGCGTGCCTAGATATTGGGGAGGCTGTCTGTCCTCAGTATTGGGAACTGGCACTTGAAGTAGCCAATTAGTAATATGTCAAGATAGGGATTACCACACTGAGGACCTCCTGTCCCTAAAACCCAGCCAACCTGCACATATTTTGGACCACACTTACAGCCATTCATTATTTCCTATTCATTCATCCATGCACTCTTTACTGCATTGACTCTTCATTTAGCTCAAAAAAGAGGATAGGGACTAACACGATACTTGGTACACTACAACAGATTATATGGCTTTTGATTTGGATTTCAGATCAAATGTTAGATGGGTTGAACTAAAATTAATGTGCAGGATCTGGAATATAAGCCAAAGAAAGCCTGAACACAACCCTGCTGCTTGAGGTTTTCTGAGTGACTCTGCCTTAAATTAAGAGTACCTGACACCCGCAGAGAAAAAATGGAGAAAGTCTCACCTACTTTCACTATGAGTAACATACCGCAGTCGTTGCCACTTACTTCCTTCAAAGCAGTACTCTACAACATAGCCGTCTAACCCTGCCGCTCCAATGTGGTCTGGTGGCCTCCATTTCATTGTAACTGAGGTATCAGTCACACTATCCACTGCCAGGAGAGTTGGTGGACTGGTAACAGCTGAAGCGAACAGGCAGCAGGGAGAAGGCAGAAAACTGTGTTACAATTAAAAGTTTGCATTTATGGTGTGTATTTCTCTAATTAGCATCGTCAAACTGTCAGGTGACAGGCTAAATCCTGCCTACCAGGCATTTCCAATCATTCCTGGCATGTCTTGCCCAATGAGGACCAAACTAGGAGAAGCAGGTACCTCATCCTATATCTGCTCACAGCCTAATCCAGAGTTTAATTCCTCCTGCTGAGGAGTGAGAAGGACAAAGAGCGGTGGACGGTAGAGCAGAGAAGTTGTGAGTAGCGTATTCTACAACAGCAGGTATTTTCTGGCAAGAGGAGACCATGCTGTAGCAATAACAGCCACCACCTTCCCCCTCCTCTGCATTGTGAGGGGCTGCTGAGCAAGGTGGGAACCTTTGCTGGCCCGCAGAACAAGACACCTTTCTTTTACAGGGACTTGTGGTTGTCACAATAGTTTGAAAATCTGTTTCTTTGTGTGAAAAGGCCACCAAATTAGTCTGTCATTAGGTGAATGATAAGGTCCTCTAGCTGTTGCATTAATAAAAAACAATAAAATGACATGCAGAATAGTATAAAATATGACCTATCTTAATCTGGATTATCTGCAAAAGGATATTGAAAATATGTGATCCCTTTCTGGGAAAAAAACCCCTACTTCAGCTAATGGGGATCCAAGAGGCATAGAGTGAAATTAGGGACTATTCAAATGTGTCTTATCATATGATTTATTGCAATGTTGGGCAAATTCACTTATTTTTTTCCATATATTTCTACCTTTATGATAGATCATATACCTGTGATTTATTTTTTTTAATGGAAATGTATGGATTATTTGTGAATACTTGCACATTTTTAAATGGCAAGCTACTGCGTAGCAGCAAAGCATAAGTAAGTAGTGAAACGTGAAAGAAAGTCTCATTTTCATACAGTGCTGCTTGCAAATAGTGATCTTTAGACTTCTAGTCACTTTTCCTGACCATTTTTGGCCAAAAACCAGTGAACTCACAGCAGGAGAAAGACGCAAAACAACCAAGGCTATAATCCATCATCTTTATCAGTTCTCTAAATTGCCAGTTTGACTGGCAATAGTTTGACTCTATTGACTGAGGAGGTGCCTATGATACACGAAAATGTGAAACTATTAGTTCTGGTCCTTAAAACATATTGACCATAGCGTTGACCATATCAGGCTCACACATAGTGTGTCACTGTTTTATTGTATTGCACATTTTCCTGTCTATACATTCTTGTTTCTTGTTTATAAAAGACTGTAAGTCCTTCTGGGATAGACATAGAGTTTATGCAACAGGTAATAAAGACAGATCCTGAGCAATACAAGTGCAACGAGAACTATAGTTATATAATTAGATGACTGTAATAATGTATCAATGATAATTTTCTAAATACGTACCTATCTCTATGCTCTTGATTACTTACCTAAAGGAACAAAGGACTTGGAAGGCATGCTTGGTTTGGAAATGCCTATTGCATTAACAGCAAATACACGGACCTCATAAGCAACACCTTCAATCATCTTCTTTGGCTCAAAAGTTGTTTCTTTACACAGTTCAAAATTCAGCCTCATCCACCTGGAGCTTTGTTTCTTTTTCCTTTCAATGAAATATCCTATTGACCAAACAAAATTTTATTACACTAAGTGGTGGCATAGAGCTCAATGGTGAGGGGTCTATATTTTGACCGCCCAATGGCGTTTTTTCTGGATAAACCTCAATATCCCCTCCTAGCCTCAGAGTGGTTTAGGAGTTATTGTTAAATTTTTCCCATTGCAAGCTATCCGATAGTCACCTGCTTGGCTTTCATGGCCACATACAAGCTTTTTGCCGACTTCACCTAGAACACTGCTGTATTTAGTTCAGAGTGAAAAGGACCTGATTCTGCTGGCCTCTGGGCCCCTCTGACTTTCCTCTTGGTTCAGTGTATTAGAAGCTATTCAGATTTACCCAGTAAATTGTTTCTGAAATTCCTGCTGACATTCAAACAGGCTAAATGTTCAAAATTTGGTATTACAAGAGACTGTCCTTCAAGTAGGGGGATTAATAATGTGGCAACATACACAATGACAAGTCTCAAAGCATTAGAAAAACAGGTATCTGATAAAGTCGAAGATTGGGCAGAGCATTCTTGCAACTGGATACTCAAAGTACAGCTCTCCAAGGCCTGAACTAAACTCTGATCCTATGGCCTCCATTATTAGGGGTTTGTTGCTTTTGTCTATATTAGAGCATCACCACAAAAAAAAAAGAAAAGTATGCACCTAAGATGGGTGATCCACCATCATTTGCTGGAGGTTCCCAGGTCATAATACACCAGTCTTCACCCACCTCAGTCACATTTGGTGCCTGAGGAGGATCTGGGACATCTGTTGTAAACAAAGTAAATATTATTTTTTTAAAAAAAAATCTTTCTTCTTATTGCACAGGTTGAAATAAAAAATGTCAAATAAGAAACATATCTGGATAGTTTTTCAAGTGCAATGGGAGTTCCTAATGAGGAGAGAGAGAGAAAGAAGGTCGTTGTGGATTATGGCAGGTGGTTAGGAAGGGATAAATGCCAAGCTCTTCAGCACAGTCAAGACACTTGAGAGGCGCTTGAGGGCATGTGGTGAGACAGGCCCCACAGCCACATGGAGAATGGAGAACGGAGAGTATTAAGGGCAGCCTGAGGCAACTGTGTAAGTTTGGCCTCTGCAGCATGAGATGGCAGCAAAGTGGTAATTAACTCCTACTTAAATCCCATGCTGAGCTCCTGTGTCCTTCAGTAACACTGGGCCTTAGTATCCTTGCACCTCAATTCCACATCTGAAAATGGGGACGATTAGGGAAATGGAAGTTTTCTGAGAATCTACAACAGTTTGGTAGCTAGGGAGGACAGCATCTACAGAAGAGACCCTTCAAATAGAGGAAGAAATTTGTCTCTTGTCGGGGT
The DNA here is from genome assembly GCA_008921705.1 of Burhinus oedicnemus. Taxonomy (NCBI): domain Eukaryota; kingdom Metazoa; phylum Chordata; class Aves; order Charadriiformes; family Burhinidae; genus Burhinus; species Burhinus oedicnemus. The sequence continues at coordinate 413,326 of VFFE01007103.1, read as the reverse complement.
GCAGAAAAGTAGGGTTCTTCAAGGAGTATTTATCGAAAAGAGCTGTGATAAAAGACATGGCTCGTGCACTGCTCTGCATGACTTACCAACCACTTTAATGTTGATTAGAGCTGTGTCCTCTCCAGCCTCATTCTTTAACGTTATTCTAAAAGGACCTGAATCTTCCCTCTCAGCTGCATCAATGACCAGACAGCTGCTGTCTGGGTATGTTTCTGCCCGTATCCTTCCACTATCTGTGATCCACTAGGAATCAAAGTAAGCAGAGGGAAAAGTCATATTTTCTGGATTTCAGAATCAACATGCTCAAAAATCGAAATGGAAATGCAGTACAGGACACCAGCAAAAATACTAAAGCAACTGTAAGAAAAACACTAAACCTCACAATTTCAGTCACCTAATGATCACAAAAATGACAAAATAACTGAGGGACAAATAAATAACTTTAAAATATGGTAACTGTTTAGTACTCAGTTCAGCCATTGTGTCTCAAAGGAAGAGGCACTGGGCTTACTTGTCCTGTAAGTGAAAACATGCTTTTGTCAACACTACCTGTCATTAATATGATGGACAGAAAGTAGTGTATTCTCCCAAAAGTCAGACTGAAATGTAATTCCTTCAGTTTAAAGGTCAGAGTGATGGCAATGGTCAGTAGTTTGACCTCACAGATTTCAAATGCTGGCACATATTTTGGAGTAAGAGCTCTCCTAGAATAATTCCCTATTTGGACAAGTCCACAGTGGTGATACTACAATTAATATTTGAAAAATAGTAGTCAGAGACTTGACCAGATAGGTCTGACACATCCAGTAATAATAACATGTTCCAGCTTCTACATACCACAATGAAAATTTAAATGTACACAGCTAGGGATTGATCTGTGCAAAGTTTTGCATTAAGAAACCAGATGCAAGACACCAGTTGTCCAACCTATTGTTTCATTAGAGACTTGACACTCCATCAGAACTTATCATTCATTTTCCAGAAGCAGACCATACGATGTCTTCCTGTCAAAACCTGGCAGCCATTCTGGCCAGTATGTGTAGAAGAAGTAGCCGTTTGGTAGATTTTCACTAGTTTTCTTCTGTATCTCATATGTCCCACTCCTTTTACAATTTATTTACAGCAAAACTGTATTTTTTTCCTTCATTAATTTCAGCCTTGCCACAAAAAGACCCAAAAGATACTAAATAATATTTATCCATTTTACCCTGAATTTTTGAGCGAGAAGAGGTTTTTAGATAAAATGCATCTCCTTCTTAGTTTCTGCCATTAAAATCAATGTCTTCACAAGGCTAAAGGTTACCTTTTGAAGGAAAAGGCCCCTTGTTAAGCTAAAGAAATGTGTATAATGACAACGTACCTTGTCCCCTTTACTCCACATGACTTTTGGAGTTGGCTCACCAGTGATGGGGATTTCAAGTCGTAGTTTGCTTCCTGCCACTACTGTCACCGTGTTATTTTCCCCAAGACCATCCAGATGAAGTTTAGGAGGATCTGAAAAAGGAGAAATTGTCCAAATTTGCCCTGTGGTTGCCATTCTGAGAGTTCAGTGACCTGGCACAGGTCTGCAACATAGAGAAACACGCTCTATGTTTTGTATTTTCCTGATATTTTTAGTCAACTGATTTTTTGTTCAGAAGAAAGTTCGTGAAGAAAATTTCTGTTTAAGAAAATAGTTGTCTAATGAAAAATAAATCATGGCACCACAGAAATTTTTGAAGAGTAGGACCATAAAAAAAAAAAAATCTGTCTTCCTGAGGCAGAATTATGTATATTTAGGTAACTTCTGAGAGGGATTTTCTCCAAGTGGTTCTTGAGAATTTCCACAGCAGGCTTTCTACAACACCTTTTACCACACTTGAGATATCCCTGTTCTTACAGTTTAAATGATTTCTTAACCCAAATTGTTTTTCTGAAAATGAAATGGTCACTTTTGTTGTACCCCATGTGTATGGAGAACAACTGATAAATATCCTCTTACAACTTTTTCTAAGGTATTGGAAGTTATATTGGTGGGCATACCCCTCTAGTACCCCTTCCCTCTTCATTCTCCCTGAACCTTGCCAATACTTTTTCTAACACAGATATCCCACTTCTTTCAGCTTCAATTACAGAACGTAATTTTTAAAACTTTGGTCATTTATGTTGCTCTCCTTTTGACTTCAAAGTTGCTCTTTGCAGTTAAAAGCCAGTGAGGTATTGTTGTGGGAAGAGTCAATGCCTTATTTTATTTTTGTTTGAAAGACTGTGATCATTAACAAGCCTTCTGTTTTGCTGAGTGAGTAAAAGCTGGCCAGAAATATTTTTCTCTCTAGATATCATTTAAGATATTTAGGGAAGAGGTAAATATGTACTTATTCTACTCATCTTTTACCAAACTAAGTCACGTTTTGCAATGTCAGCAAGCCAATTCTTAAAAGAAGACAGTACTGTATATCTGAAAAGAGGATAGCAATAGGTGTTTTACACAAACTCTTAATAGTGGTTTAGGTTTAGGAATTCAACATCAAGAAGCCTTCCCTGGGAGCTCCCCCAGGCTTGTAAGCTATGAGCTTAGCACAGGCAAAGCGCTCTCTGACTAGCTCACTTGCACTTTACCAAAGCAGCAGGTCTGTTTTCTCTGGTAGATGCCTTCTCAGAGGAAACAAACTGATTGTAGTCAAGGATATTTCACAAGGCTTTTAATTTCCGAAGGTCAGAGAAAGAGATGTTATATATAAGTCACAGTGCCATATACTTACCCACAACATGTACTTTGCATGGAATATTAATATTATAGGCATCTGGTACAAACATGTATTCACCCTCATCATCAACAGCAGCGCTCGCTATAACAAATCTGTGGATTCTGTAAAAAAATTGAAAAAGAAATCAATGCAAGTTATTTTTGAAGACTGCTTGAAGCCATAAGGAAAAAGTCTGTTAAAATGTTTAGGAGATCTGTGCAAGTGTGTGAAGTTACTGACTAAAAATCCTTTGCTGGCTCCTTAGTGGTGTTTTAGCTGATTAAATACGTGCAATTTGTACAAAATATTATTGAGACAACTACCAAATAATGTAACCAATTCTAATATTTTTTCTTTGAACACAGAGGTAAAAAACCACAGGAGTGTAATCTCTTTGACACAGGGATTCTGTGCTGTTGCCATTAGATTGTAATTTGGTTGTTCAAGAAGAAATCTTCAGGTGATCCCATTGTGGGAATATTCTGACTTTTGTTAGACCAGTTTTGTGACGGGATCCAATCTACTATTTGTTTGCCAGAATAAAGAAATGGATGAGCAAACCATATGCTGCTCTTATTACCTAACTGCATCTTCCAGTACAATGATATTTTTGCTCTTCTGTCACCTACTGTGGCTAAACTTTGTTCAAGATAGGACTCACCTCTGTGTCCTTCCTGCTCCCCTTTCATTCACCTCACCCTATGGACCTAGATGGCTTGTGGGGAGCTCCTTCACCTTACGTCAGTCCAAGGGGTCATTGCACTGCTGGCATTTGTCCCTTACTGTGACTTAGCGAGCATTATGGAGTCAACGCAAATATTTCATAGGACCTTCTGTTAAGGACCATCTTCACAAGTGCAGTTCCCAGCTGTATGAATGGTCTGCTAAGCTGAAGTGAAGGGACTGTAGTTAAAGGGAGGACTGCTTCTGGGGTTTTTTTTGTTGTTGGCTTTTTTTAACTGACAAACTTCCCATGAAAAAGGATGAATTATAAATGCAAAGGGACCCGGTATCTCCATGCACTTTGCATGGGCAGAGATACGTGGTCTGAGTTGACACAAACAGAAGTTATCAGAAAACCAGACATTTAAAAGCTATGTATTTTTAATAATGTCTAACAATTATTTTACTTTACTACTTAATATCCCATACTAACAGCAACAACAATGTCAAGAAAAATTAATAGCTTGAACTTAGATATTTTAAGGATTTGATTATTATCCTTCACAGCCAAAAGACAATAAGATGAAAGGGGGCAAGGAGCCATGGCTTTTATAATGATAAAAATAAATATGTTTGAGGGACAGAGGTTAGATTTGATTATCAGATGATTTTCAGTGAAGTAACCCACATATTGGCACATCTCTACAGTGTTATTCCATCAAAAGTCGAGTCAATATACAACAGGCTTACCTTCCTTTGTGATAAAGCTTTACACGGTCACTAGCTTCGACCAGTTGCCCATTTTTGTACCATTTCCCTTCCACGTTCTCAGATATCTCACACTTCAGGTGGATTTCCTGTCCAAGCCTCACAGTCTGGTCTTCTAGTGCAAGTGATATCTTCAGTGGTCTCACTTAGGAAAACAGAAACAGAGATATTAATGCTAACATCAAACAATAGTTCAAGATTCTGTCACAGAGCTGCTACTAGCCATCACAAAAGACTTCAGATCAGAAAAATGCCTCTAATAATAAAGTTCTCAAGTTGAAATAACAGTGATATGTACATGTAAGCGACATAAATTAACCTCTGATGCCTTAGAAAGGGTGATCCAAAATACCCATGCCCTGACTAGGGAAATTCCATGGATATTGCCACTAGAAGAACTAAGCCCAGGAGCATAATTTGAATGCTGTATCCTTTCTGGTGTTTAGGTGCTGGAGGTAGGGTGTTTCTATCTCCCTGAGTCCAGTAAGAAACTTTCAAGAAGTGAAAGACCTGTCCCCCCTGACCTATGCACTCGAAGGGATTGCAGCCCACCTTTCCTGTGATCTAACAGCGATCTAACTGCTCTCATAGCTCTCCCAGCTGATCTGAGGTAATTTGGAGATGTACCAAAGTATTTCATCACAAGCGGGGACTGTAGTTCTCAACCTGTTTTGTCAGGCTGGTAGCAAAGGTTGACTGGCCAGTAAGCTTAACTTCATACGCTGCTTGTTCTCATGTATGCTAAAATGCCTCAACTCACCCTACAAATACCCACAGATATTACTAGCTTTTGTAAAACTGGAGTCCAAGAACTGGTGCCTCAGTTCGCTTTCACTTTCTGGAAGATTAGATGCTGTTGACCAGAGTCCATGCTGAACACACAGTACCATCTGTATGCAGTAAATATCCCTGACTGTAATCTGACATAGGAACGAAAGAGTGATGGGAAAGGCGGCGTTTTATAGAAAGCCAGTTGGAAAACCCTCAGAAGAAGTTGCATGAAAGATGATGGAGCCCAATAGCCATGGAGGATAATTTCCGACTTGATAATAGAACAGCATGAATTGGTTGTGCTTAAGATGCCAATTTGTACAAAATTGTCAAAAGCCGTATGAGTATTACAAAACAGTGTATGTTTATGCATAACATATGGTAACTTCAGAGGATGGGCACAACATTTCACTGAAACTCACAGGCTTTTTAAAGAGATATTGCATAAACAATACTGAGGGAGCTACATAGTGTTTGTGCGAATGAGTTCAGGTCAAATGACCCTGATGCCTGTAAACAGTATGCCTAGTTATAGAACTGCTTGTTTTTTCCAACATACTTTTTTCTGATTTTGGCTAAAAAGCCTTGGTTTGGCTTTCCTGTGAAAACCTGAAAGGGTTAAAGAAAAGCAGATACTTCCCTTGAAAATTTCGCTTTGTTGACCTATTGTATCTTTGGATGGATAGCTTTGTTTTCCATCCAGAGTGACAGAAAGTTTTCAAGCAGTTCTAGTTCATTGCCTGTTACTGCAAACAGTGTCTAAAGGAAAGTCACCGTTCTGGAGATTTGCAGCAAAGAAATTGGTATGGAAGATGATTCTCCCTTTAAACACCCAGGAAAAGGCAGGCAAATTATTTATTTCTGTAAACTAGTAAACTATGACATACAAATTCAAGAGCAAGATGTATTATAGATTCATAGAATTATACTTACAATCAACCGACAGCTTAGCTTCTGATTGGCCTCCAGTTGTCATTACTGAGTAAGTTGCATTGTCATTTTTTGCAGCTTCCTCTATGATCAAAGTGTGTTTTTTACCCTCAACCTTGATTCGATACCGAGATTTAGGGTCATTGGGAAGTTCTACACCATTCCTAAACCTAATGGGAAGCAAAGAATGATTATTTTTCCGACAGAAGTCCTGTGCAAATAAGACTCCAATAGACTGAAACTTCCAGAGAAGACTTTATCAGACTTAAGGCACAAAGAAAGGTTAAACAATCTCATCCATGAATGTGTAAGGATATTTTTGCTGTTGCTGCATTTTTGAATAATGTTTCCTTGAGATTTTCTTAGCAATTTTCAGGTTTACAGGTATAGAAAAATCTATCCACATTTTTGCCTACAATTAAAATATTCTGGGTTTTATTCTCAAGGAAAACAGTATCTGTTCAAAGTGTCACTTACCATTTCACATTCGCATCATCCTCAGACACTTCACAGCTCAGTTCTACTCGTTCACCAACATAGGTACTGGTATCCTCCAGGCCTTTGGTCACCAAAATGGGAGGATCTTTGGAAACAGAAAATTACAGATTTACAATCTGAGAGAGAAAACTAAGTGAAAGAGGTTTTCAAAATCATGCTATAGAAGATAATACTTTAAAATTGTAATATGACAGAATCATAGAATCATTTACCTTGGAAAAGATTTTTAATATCGAGTCCAACCATAAACCTAAAACTGCCAAGTGCTGCACTAAACTGTGTCCCTAAGTGTCACATCTACATGTCTTTTAAATATCAGTTTCAGTGCAGCTTTTTCTGCCTTAAATCAGAAAAGCGATTGCTCATTAAGACGCTAGTAGGAAATGTGCTAAATAAAGCCCCCTCACATTTGTTCAGATGAATACCTGCCTTGCATTCCTTTTTATTGACATTTTGTCCAGACAGGTCAACATGCAAAGCTGACATTCCCCTCTTGCCTCCCACAGATCCCTCTCATAAAGCTACATTTTCATTAGGTCCTATAGGTCGTTATGCACAATAAGATGACGTGATGATGTAAGACAGTGCCCTTATTGGTTTAACCCATTCCTGTCAAAACGCAAGTTTATTTCATAGCAAGAGATTGTACAAGTTATGATATTTATAGGGGCAATGTGCTCCATTATTTTAAGTAGCTTTCAGAAATATTTGACGATATTTTTTATCTCACTGTAAGTTTTGGTTTTCTGTTTGTTTTGTTGTGCAGACATGAGTGATGCCATGAATATTGTCAGTAAGAGTATCAGCACTGTGGGAGCAAAAACGGTGAAGAAATTGCCACCCATTCATAGCTTTTGATAGAGTCTACCCTTAAATCTGTGCAGGTGGAATGAAGACTAACTGCTAGAAAGCCGGATCTGAAGGTACATGAAACAGATCAGCTGCGTCAAGAGTATCAGGGTCATCAGGTACCCAAATGTGGTGTTAGAGAAAGCCAACGTTATGCCAAATGGGCCTCCAAAATGGCTTTATAACTCTGAAGAGGACCACAGCCCCACTAGATCCCAATGCACAGTATGAAATCAACTATAACCCCATTTCAGGGTTTTCACTAAATTACTAAATATGGGATGAGGAAAAAAAGTGGTCAGGGTGGTCAGAAATACAGAGTGATCCTCAGGGCTGCCAGCACAAATACAAAAATACACTGAACCAGATCCTCCCTGTTAATTTCTGTTGCACTCAAAGAAGCCACACCAATTTATAGCAGGTGAAATAGGAGCAAGCTGATGAAGTTACCTCTCACAAACAGTTCTGTGGAGCATTTCTCATCACCAGCTGTTACGTAATAGCGAGCATCATCTGTCATCATACAGTTATTGATGAATAAAATTCGCTGGTTACCTTTGTGCTCAAAAATGTATCTGTTTGAACAGGAAGACAGCAAAGATACATTAGCAAACCTGCTGGACCCCTTTTGTTTTATCTAGAAAATGCTTTAGGTATTATTAGAGGTGAAAATCCTGGGTTTTACATAGAACTGGAAAAGTTGTCCTGGGAAGCAGTTTCTGAGATTGAACAGAACTGTCATAAACTCTTTAGCAAAAAGAGCTATGATGTAGGTTGACAATGAGCATCTTCGGTCTTGTTCCAAAATCCCAGGCTTGGGTGATATGAAAAATAAAAAAAACTGAGCAGGCTCTGAATGATGGCAAATAAAATGGATTCTGAAACTCTAGATGAGTTAAGATGAAAATAACCAGTAACAGGACACCATCCTCATTCCAACACTCTTTAACATTTTTGTGAAGTAAAATAATAGTCGAGGTTAAGAAGTTAATATTATTGGTCGGCCAGATGGCACAGGAGATCAGTAACGGGATATGGGGTTTTGGTAATGGGATATGGAGCCTTTCACCTTTATGTCACCAGTTTAGATCTGCTCCAGGCCTGTAATGACCAAAGCTCATTAGCATCTGACAGCTGCTTCAGCAGTCTGGAAGAAATGCACTGGAGCATTCAATCCAGGTCCTTCTACTGGAGAGGTATCCATACAGCTGCCTATGAAACATTTCTGAACTGCTTATGGCAGATAAAGGGGCTAAAGAAAAGATACCCTCTTTATTACGCATTTTTTGTCAACTACAAATGTTAATCGAAATCCTTCATTGACTTTTGCAGCAACAGAATGAAGGAAATCTTCCCCTTCTCTGTGAGAGGGCTTTTGCTAATTACTATTTTTTGACAAGGCCAGAGGAGAAAGTTACTAGGATTTTGTGCTGCTGAGAAACACTTAAGGAACGTTACATTGTTGTGCATTACTGGTTGCACATGGTCATTCCTGGCTGTGTCTGACTTTGGAATGGGATTTTCTGCACCAGGTTCTAAGAGCCAGCTGTGCCCACAGCAGCGACTGGGCTCAACTTCCAGCCATTGTGTTACCTGTACTCAAGTGTCTGCACCTGAAAAGCCACTTCTAGATAAAGCCAGAGAGTAAACCAATATGCAGGTGATACGAATGATGAAGAAGCTTGGGTACATGAGACCTGTTGCACATGGCTGAAGTCACTTTGAGCAAAGGCAGGTCGCTGACTTCAGTGTGAGCATGAACTAGGTAGTGGAAGGTGAAACAAACCTTGCTCTCCTTTCCTCCGGTGGTTTATGAGCCAGGTGGGTAAATATGTGATGTTAAACATCTCTCCTCTTAGCACCCAACTACTGTAGAAAGATTCTGACCTCCTTCAGACATAGTACTGAGGACAAGAGATTTATTTACTCACAGTGCGTCCCAATTTTTTAAAAGCTACTGAGTAGGAAATGGCTCCATGTTTTGAGCATCTTTCATTCTTTTCTCTTGAAACAAGGAGCCAAACTGCATTAATATTTAGCATACAGTAGACTTTTCTGGGTCCTGAGCAATATAGCATCATTTGCATGGTTTTTATGTATAATGAAATTCAGAAATGAAATTGGTGCAACCTGACCAAAGAGATCAATCTATGCAACACACTTGTTAAGGAAGTACATGTGTACCCATTTTGTTGCTTACATACAATAAAACCACTTACTTTGCACTTGGTCGTATTTCTTGGCCATTTTTATACCACTTGAGTTCCACCGTTGGATCTGCTAGCTCCACCATGAACCTTACTTTACCTCCTTTGTCTACCTGATATGCAGGATCAAGACCTTTGGCAAAAGCTGTTGTGGAAGCCAAGTGTTATTATAAAAGAAGATCAGAAAACATGTAAGAATATGAAAGCTGAAATGACATTGCATAAATCTCATCAAAGCTGTCAGGATACATGCAGACAATGTTATGCATCACTCTATATTCTTAGGCTAGTCCGCATGAACAGGTTTGTTTTCTAGAAACATTAGAATAAGTGCAAAGCTACGTAGATCTGATAATCCTGACCAAGTTCAAGCTAATATCTATCTCTTCATGACTTTGCAGCGTGACTGTATTCTGAATAGGATTGGGTAGACGGAGCTTTGACAGCTTGCCGAGAAGTGCTATGTCAGAATAAAATGGCATACAGCTGGTGCTGTGGAATCATTTACAATGAATCAGTTACAAAGGGCTTCTCTATGAGCATTGCCTCTCAAGTTAACAGGGAATTTTAAGCTAAAATTCCTATTGAGCTTCCCACTATCAGAATAAATACACTGGTTTGTCTAAAAGCCCAATTAGCTTTCCTGATTCTTTCTGTAGGTTGCAAGGTGTACCTTGTAGTTCCACTTGCGATAAATGTTACAGCTGCAAAACATTTGCAAAAGTATTTGATACTAGGAAAAAGTTGTCAGTCTGTAAATCCTAATGGAGCTTTTCAAAAAGGTTCTTTGAGATGTGCAAATTTAGGCCAAGTTGTTCTGGGCAAGGTAAGGCCAGGTGCAACTCAAACATTTCAAAACAATTTAACATCAACATTTAGATATTACCAGCCACAAACATTAGACCCAGGGGAGCAGATATTTGTGGCTCAAAAATAAAAAGATAAATGGTGCCTCGAACAAATTGCCTACAGATAAGTAATAAATTTCTGCTAATCATGCATATGTCTGACTGCAGGAGACTTAATATGTTGACACAACAGGAATAATAGTTATTAAATCTGAAAGATATTTTTTATGTATCTTGTTGCAGTGTAAAGCTTTCCAATTTATAATAAAGGTGGTGTGAGGGGAAGAATACCCTACTCTCATCCTGTCGCTACTATAGACATTTTCCCCAACACGTAGAGCCCCTCCTGTAGGGAAAACCCTGTCCACTGAAAAATCCCGATGTGGCTGGCAGCTCCATCCTACTCAACAGGGAACTGGGAAGAGGGACCAGACAAGCTGGTCTCAGGTGCTGAGAGCTGCCCCTTTCCCAGTAAAACATCCAGACACTTCCACATGATGCACCTGGGTAGGGTGTAGCTCTTACTGCCAGCCATACAATTGGTACCCAAGCTTCCAGCCCTACTCCAGACTCCTGGGGGAAGGTGAGGAGTTTCCCTGGGCTTCAACCCCTTAGAGAGCTCCACTGGATACAGAAATTGCCCCAGTGCCTCATCCAAAGCCCATTGACTCCAGTTCTCCCTCCCTCAACTGTGGCCAGGCTCAGATATACCAGCAAATGAAAAATATAAATAAAAATTATTGTGTAGTAACATAACACCTGTTATGATGTGAGGTAATGGATGAGGAGAGAGGGTATAACAGGCAGCTGGATTGCAGCTGGATTTCTGGAGGATTTCACCTGCACAAAAGGGACTCCTCCAGGAAACCAGTGGAACAGCAGATGTATATATTGCATCCAATTCTGAAATGCTCTCCACGAGCAACCAAATGCCACAATAGTATAATGGATAGTGTGTTGTATTTATATGTGTGTGTGTATATGCATTATGCAACATATACGTATATTTTATATACATATATATACAGATACATATAAACACGTCTATATTTATGTACGTATTATATCACTCATACTATTCAGGAGGGTAGATGGGGAAGGACAGGCCTGAATGTCCTCACCCAGCGCAGGGTGGAGAGTTTTTAATACAGCTGGAGTTTCAGAGGAATGTCAGATTAAGTGCAAAATGAAATTATGAAGAGCAAACAATGTGTCTGGAGTGACTCTATTTTAGAGCAGATGATCTTAATAATAACACAAGGTCTAAGTTCCATACTGTTTGATCAGATAACACCTTTCCACATAACTGGGGGATGTTGTTCCAGTTGGAACTACTGTTTGGCCAAGAGGGAGGGACGCTTTTGGTAAGCGCTGAATGGGACAGGGTGTTTGCACTAACCACAGGGGACCAAAGCCGCCTTCTGATTAACTCCTTGCAGTAATAAGGCTTGAGTTGTAGTGTGCAAGTCCCCTTACATGGAAATGAAGCAAGTTTGGGTTTTTAAGGTGGACACTCATGTTTCATTACTGAACATAAGAATATTCTGCCTTATCCATACCTGCACTCTTCTTCACTTCCCTGCGCATGCGCTTCAGACGCTTTAACATGCCCCTCAGGTCAGTGATACCATACTGAAAAGCAATCTTCTCATATTCACTGGGATTTGCGTTCTTCAGGAGCTCCCACACATCTACCTCAGGTTCTTCCTCTTGCTGTTTAACCTCCCTAACAGTACCAAAATAAAATTATAGGAGAAGAGTTAGCGAGGCTTTATCACACTATAAAAAAAGGTGAAGCTGAATCTATGGTGAGGATAGAAATGTTTTGATCAAAATTTGAAGGCTGCCATCATATTTCTTTATTTCACTCAGTACGAGTAGAATAGCTCAGAATGACATTCACACCTTATTTTACACTTCTTCAGGGCAGAATTTGGATATAAGTTTTAATTTTGCCTTTTCTGATGTAATCACTTAAGAGAGTTTTTATATTGGTTCATTATTTTAAAAAAAATACAGTTTGAAAATGTAGTACTATAATAGCATATGGGCAAATCCCACTTAAATCAGTTTTATCTGTTGTAACTTGAGTGGAATCAGTTACAATTTATGATGGCAACACTGAGATCTGAGTCCAATCCATACATTTCATAATTATATGAAAATGCTTTCAAACTCTGAGCCCCTGTAACTGCTACTAGTGGTGACCAATGAAAGGACATTGAAATCCAAGGGAATCTGGGTGTGTTTATAGTTACACCAGTGCTTCTCAAAGTTACTTAAAGTTGGCATATGGATAGGAACTGGAGATTTCCACACCAGCTTGGACTTGCAAGATGAATCTGTTGGCTTCCATGTTTATCTCAGTCTTAAGAGCAGGAAGTGTTTTCAGAGGCCTGTGTGAATAGCATTACCTTTGTACAGAAGTTTCAATACCGTATTTACTATCTGCAACTCCAGGCTAAGACAACCAATAAAGAGAAGTATAATTATTTTCACAATGGCAGCCATTAAATGAGAGAACAATGGAAGCATGCTAAACAAAATGACAATTTTTGAGATTGACAGCTTAGCTCAAAAAAGTGAACCGCTAAAACAATCTGTGAATTGGGGCAGAAATCTAGACATTTTTTCCTGTAAATTCATTAGGATCAGACCAGGTTTGTTCTGATTTGATCTAGTTAGTCTAACAAAATCAGTACTTTTGAGAACTGTAAAACCTTGACAAACCATGACAAAAACAGAGCGAGAAAATAAACATTTGAGAAATAAAAATAACCCCTGAGTGTTGGAATGAGACACTGTTAGAGCTGAGCTTGATCAAGTCTGACAGAGAATTTTCTTTAACATATAGAGAAGTAGCACTGGGGGTCCCTGAGAATCTCTGCATGGTTGGATGAGGAACTATGGAAAACCACTTTGCTGTTTAATCCATGAAGTTTATTAATTTTTGTAATATGCCAGTGTTATTTTAAAAAGGAAAAAAGCTTCTCACTGAGGAGTCTTCGAAATACTTACATCGCTACCTTAGAACTATTGTCAGACAATTTCAGGTATGTAATTTTATGTTTCATTCCTTTTACTTTTATCTGTGCTCATGCTTTCTGGAGAGTGACTATGTACAGCGAACACTGGCATTTCAGTGAAATTCCTTCTGCATGGCAGCCAGTGGAGATCAGCTTGCAAACATACGTAAAAGCTGACACACCCCATGGGGTGGCATCCTCCTGTCCCAGGGCTGGTCGTTTGCCGTGCAAAACCTGTCCATGCTAAGGAGAGGTACACTCCATGGGAATCAAGATAATGTACCCCTTTAAAGTGGGCAGTAGTTGAGAATAAGGATCAGTTAGAGTATCCTGATTTTCAACCAACTTGAAATAATTAATTCCAGACTCTTTTTTCCTCTTGCATAACTGGAGAACAAATTTTGACACTTAGAGCAAACCAACTTGTTCTGAGACCACAATAGTTTCTGCTGTGGGTAGTGGGCAAATGATGCTTGGTATGTCCCAAGCAGACTGACCTCTCCACAAAATCACTTTCAGATCTTTTCCCCAAAAGTGTGCATTTTGTTGAAAGATGTACCTTTTAAAAAAAAGGACCTAAATGTTTGAATGTTTGTGAGACCTTGTGCCTTTTGGAATTTCATGCTGTTACTGATCCATTGCATTTACGAAGCATAACCAGTCACAGAGTGGCTTACTGGGATAAAAACTGGTTTGTCTTCCTGCAAGACCAGCACGAAATTAGAAAACAGGCATTATATAGATTCTATGCATTTAGGTTTTTTTTAAAAACATGTTTCAAGTATATGCACCACAGGTGAAAAGTTCTCGCTCTTTCCTTGGTAATATAACCACACAAAAGAGAAGGAATGCACCTGCAACATTGCCTCTTGAAAAAAAATTGAAATTAAAACATGTATTTGTCTTCATAAAAATGGATATTAATATCCACACTGGGGCTTAATTAGCAATCTTATTCAATTAAGCTCTTATTCAATTAAGTATGAGGTTGCATTTCAGTGCCTGAAGCAAGGAGGGGATGAACCGATTTGACCAATACCAAATAACGATGTTTAAAAACTAAGTTTGCTTTTCCCAGTAACCACACGATAGGTATACTATGTGTATATGGCTATACAGTATTTATCTTACAAAACATGTGAGTTACTTGTTAGTGAAGTGATAATGACTCTTAAATTACGTTTCTTCTTCCACAAAAAACACCAAGACCTCTTACATGCAAGTCTCATGTTGCTAATAAAACACCCTGCAGGCAGTCATAAGAACTGTCGTGGTAAGTGGTATTAGTATGATAAAAAGTCAAACTGAAGATCCTAATTAGGGATGAGAAGATTAAGAAAGCAAAGACCTGGTGGATTTGAATTGGTTCAGGTAATTCTTTCACTGCCTACTTTTACCTTCAGCCTTTCCTCTTTGCTTTAGTTGCTTAAATACTACCCTCACCATCATAGCCCACAAGCCCATTGTGAACTTTTTACATACTTAATACTGCATATTGGGTTTTCCTCTTTCAGAATAAGTGGTAGATGAGATAAAAGGATCTAGTTCCTTTTCCAGTTCTCTGTGGTCACTTGCCATTTATTTCCATGGCATATAGAATTTCTGTGATAAATTTTAAAAAATGACTAATTAACTATCTTGTCTTAATCTGTTAATAGACTAAACTAGGTTTAAGTTCTGAAATAGCTAAAAGCATAGCTGTCATAACACCAGATTTTCAAGGCAAACCAGAGAAACACGTGCCCAAGTTTTTTAAAGCATGATACATGGTTTTTCATATCAGAATGCTTATAAAATCAAATTAAGATGTACCCAAAGAGGTAAATTTGACCCTTGCCATTTTTTCCTCTTGCACCAGACTCAATTTTCTGAACTGCTCATCCCTGTGTAGGAAATTGTCCCCCTCTACCCTCCATGCAAACACAAAAGAAATAGCAAGTAAACTAAATGTTACTGGTCTCTTTAGGTTGTGGCTCACTTTTTTTCCCAGTGCACTCAAATCTGAGGTTTCTTTTCTGCACACTTAAAGGTACAATTAAGTGAACATTTGCATATTATACTATGAGAATGATAGTTAGAAACATTGAAAAAAATGAAAGGTCAGAAAATTCTTAAGAAGTTATTAATGCTACACCTGACTCTTTCTGTGTGCGAACCTAACGGTTTGCAATCCACACCTGCTCACTGCATCACTTGGTTCTCACCTACGTTTCAGGAGACCACTAAAGTCAAGTTCTCCTGCATCGTCTTGTCCATCACCGCTGTTATTAATAGAAAAAGATCAAATCTTTGTTTAATACAGGAAGACTTAGACAACACACATTGCAAACGCTCTACATGTCTCATATACTCAACACTGTCCAGACACACAAATAATGGTATAAAATCAACACAAACTTGTATTCTTTTTCACGTCAATTATGTTTCCTTAGGCACTTGTGAAAAATAACACAAAGGTTTGTATTGCTTGTTATTATAGTTTGATGACAAATTTTTGTAACTGCATACATAAATTTGCCAAGATTTGTGTTAGATTTCAGTAACACAAATAAATGTGAGCTAGTCAACACAATGAGCTTTGTTTTTCATTTCTATAGTGTATGTGTATAAAAACAAAGTGCTTGTGCTGATCTTTTGCTATGAATGTAAAACAAAGATTTGCATTGCTGGGTGGTGCTTTTAACAATGCATAGCTGTGTCAAATACTGATTGCAAAGCATTGCACTTAAAATTTAACCTTTCTCTAAATGAAGGGAGAAATCAGTTAAAAAAGAAGAAACACTACATTGTACATTTTTACAGCTAGAATCACAGTCCTGTGAAGGTGCATTTGTTTCTGTAATGTGACCTTAAGCAGTAATACCTTATTATAAAGCACATATAGACAAAAGAAATGCCCTTAATACTTGAAAAAAGTAAGGGCAAAATCCTGCAAATGTTGTGAAATGATGCCAATATTTAATCCCAGAAAATATTCAGATATCCTCATCTGCTTGGGCAGAATAGTTATTGCAGTTTTTTAAAAATATGTTCCAGAAAGGAGTGCACCTTGAATGTAATATAGTTTGCATTCAGTCTTTAAATCAAATCTCTCTAAGTAAGAGCAGTTACTTCTAAGCTACAACTTCACTTGTATGCTTAAATTAATAAACTGCATTAATTTTCTGTTTGTTAAACATTTTCATTCTGAATACTTCTGTCCTAAGAAAATTTTCTCCACAAAATGTAAAGTTGACATCTCTACTGGTTTGAATTACTATTTTATCACAGTCTATACCGGGTTTAATTGCTATTTTATCACAAAGGTAACTAACAAAGGAAAAGACTTCAGACACAATGCTTTATCTTATGGCCTCTGCAATATATTATTTGTAGTTTTTTCTGTAACAATGGCCTTATGACACACTTTTTACTGTAAGATAACATAAAGCCAGATCCTATTTTTTTGCAATCAATGTGAATTTTCTCTCTGCTTTTAATCAGTACAGATTGGGACCAGGAAGTTTCATATTGTAGCTGACAATTTTCAGGAAACACATAGTAGAATATTTTAGTGAATTAAAATATGATTTTAAAAACCTCTAAAGAAACAGATATGTAATTGCCTTAAATATTCCACCTTCCCTTAAAGCAATGACACTGTAATTTCACAGTAGAGTATTTAATATCATACGTACTATGTATTGTAACTATTTCATTCTACCCACTACCAACCACTCTAATCCCCACTTCTTTAATCTTTATTTAGAAAAACATTTTCTTAAAATATTTGATACAACTGTCTCCCAAGTTTGATGCAAGTTCTGTGCATGCTACCAGCCTCCATTACTGAGGAGCTTCATAGGATCACTGTTTGAAGTTACCTTCTTTTGAAAGCAGATCTGATGTCAATGGATGGAGCAGCTTGGGAAGATTCTATGAAATAACAGTAATAAAAAACATAATTTGAAATTAATGTAATTTATGTAATCAGTGTAATTTGGCATATGAAATTTCTTCAATTTCCTGCTAAGTGACCAGTTTGTGCTGCTCCTTTGGTATTAAGTTCCGATAAATGCAAAGTGGCTCAATGCTAAGCTAAGTTTACTTAATGTGTTTTCTCTAAACTACCTTCTGCAGTTCTGCATAGGAGATCTATCTCCGGGATGTTTCTCTCTCATCCCCTTCCTGCCTAGACACAGGCTCTGGCCTTTTGGTCTTCCCATTCCCTGTGCTTTCTCTCCTGCTTGCATCTTGCACTGTCTCAGTACACTCAGCATCAGAGGAAAGAGACGGTCTTCTCTGCAACTACAGACTCATGTTGATTCTCCGTGCAAGGATGAATCCCCCTTGTGTGAATTACCCATTTGTGCCAGCCTGTATCAGACTAAACGGTGCTGATCCACAGCCAGTGAATGGATGGAGCCAGGCTGGCCCCTGCCTCGCTGGCTTCTGGAGTCACACACCCACCTATGCCCCTCGGGCTGTCCATCAGCCGTCAAATGTCCCCTTAGCTGTGACCGGCTTCTCCTGGCCGGCGAATGAACAGTCCGGTCTAGGCCATTTGGTAGGCATGCTTTATGAGGGTGAACAACTATTTTGTCCACTGGCTGCCGACCCTGGCATTTCGGAAGACATCCATCTTTCTCAGTCTGGTGGTGCAGGTGTGCGTGCGCTGTTGTGCTGGCAGAACTGCTCTCGAAGGAAAAGATAAGCCTGTGGGTTAACCTTTGCCAGAGTAAGGCCTTTTATAACACAGAAGCAAAGGCATGGCTCTCCAGTGCTCTCCACGTTGTGCTATTCTTTATTTTGATGAAAAGTGGAAGAAATAGCTTTCTGGAGTATGGTTATACCATGCCTAAACAGGGTGCAAAGCACTGGCGAGCCATGACCGCTCCACATCCCTCCGCTCAGATGCTGCCAGATGAACCCTCGCTCTCTGAACAGCCTGGCTCTCTGTCTTGCGTGCCAGAGCCTGATCTGAATTTAGTACTCGTTTTATCTGCCAGCTTTTCTAGTTTTTGGATAAGTGTCTCATCTATTCCAATGTTCATTTAAACAATAAATTACAGACACTTAAGAAAATTCCCTGAGCTCTATGCTAAAAATGTTCACTTTAAGAATTACTTCATTTAAAGGTCCTGCATAAAACTAGGTGGCATTTCAAGTTAAAAAAAAAAAAAAAAGAAATCTTTACAAAGCTTTACAGACACAAGTGTAATCTTACCAGTGACTTCAAGGTCAAAAGAGCAACTATCAAACTTGTCCTTATAAGACACTTCACAGCGATAGTTCCCTGCGTAGTTTTCTTTAGCTTGAATGATATGCATCTCAAATGTGTGAATCTAAAAATCAAACATAATTCATTATAGTTCATTAATGTAGGGGATACATTTGCCTAAAGCAGAAGTTAAAAGTTTAGTCTTTCAGACCTAAACCAGGAATAAGGAATAACTCAAGTAAAGGGCTCTGGAAAGAAACTGGAACCCTCAAATGGCAACAGAAAACTTTGATTTCCACACCACTACCTGTCCTGTGCTGGGAAAGCAGGAAAGTCTGCATATATGCAGGGTCAGAGATCATCACTGAAATCTGCATGGGGAAGCCAGGGTTAGAATATGCTGCTCTTGAATTTCTACCTGTTCTCTTAAACTGATCTTTAAGCTCTCTTTGGAGCTTTGCCCTCATAAGAAGGAAAAGCAAAGACACACCTTAGTGTGGCGCTCAAAGGACTCTTTCAGCTGCAGGTGTTTCCCCGCTTTACTGGCCAGGTCCATCCATTTTCCTTTAAACCACTTAACATTTGGCTTTCGGAGAAGATCTTTGGCTTCTACTTTGGCTATAAATGTAATATTCCCACCTTTTAAAAAGAGAAAAGAATAATGCAGTCATTGAGGAACATGTGGTTGGTCAGTCACGTCTGTACAAGTTTCTTTTACTACTGCTCCTTCCAGTCTCCATGTGCTAGCTCTACCATGATGGTAAGAATCAGATGGAGTCACACAGGCTATGACAGTACTGCACTGTCACAGACAGTGTTGATTTTGGGTCTGGAAGACTACTGCCCATGTAAATGAAGAGCTTGAGACATTGAGAAGCAGGATAAATTAGTTGAGGCAAAACTCCATGTTGTCATGGGTGAATTGATCCCAATATTTGAATTTCCTTGCTTAAAAGAAGCACAGGTGTTCCTAGGCTACCAGGCAGTTGTAACATGAATAAACTCCAATCTGGAAAAGAAAGCCTGGAGCTCTTCATGCATTTCTATCATTAATTCTTTAAGCTGAGAAGGGAGGGGAGAGAGTATTCTCTAAACAATAATTTGGAAATAGTAAAAGTTACCTCCATTTTCAGAACACCACTGCCCTGCCCCTGCTGAGTTTCCATCCTAACATCCATGGTTTCCAGAGGATAATACAGGTAACTCCTTGTATTTATTTTCCAAACAAATCCTCCCCAAATGCTCTTTTTTTATTCAGAAAACAAGAAAAATAATAGATGTATATTAAAAAAAGCAAGTCATCTGACCACGTCTTAGTTTATCCAAGTACACAGCAGACATTAAGTAGCCTGTACTGAACTTCTCACCATTGTTGCTCCCCTGCTTAGGGTGCAGGTACCTTGCCATGTTAGAATGGCTCAGGAGTGCAGTTTGGAAATGAACCTCCTAACTGTCCCCGTTTACTGTGCTTGGGTTCATAACACAGAGAGTCCTCACAGTGCTTGAACTGGATTCCTCTGGGATGAAATTAAAACCAGGGATGTGCTCTGAGAACTTACCAGCTGTGCTCCAACTGCTAATAGGTGTAGTGACCACTGGACTAAACCAGAGCTGGTCCAGAGCAAATCCCCGAGAATGGTTACAGTGGGGGTGACCCTACCAGCTTCCCTTACAGAGCTGCCCGTTAGTCTACTTGTTAATTTACACACAGCTGTAGGGTACAAAAGTTGACCCAGCAATCTCTAAGCTACACTGCAGGCCTTTTGGTAGATCTTCCTGACTTATCAGTAACAGCATCACAATAACCAGCTCTCTTCTCCAAAAACTATACCTCTTACCCATTGTGCTCAGTAAACTATTAGATTTTGAGCTCGCCTTGAATTAAGCAATTGGTTTTTGCCTCTCTTCATACAGTCCTTTGTTGCCGTTGAACAGTGGAGTTCACATCCAACTAAAATCAGTGGAAGTACTTGTAGCTGAGGGCAGAAGCTGAGTGTCACAGGAACCGCACATACCTTTCCAGGATCTGCCTCAGTTTCTGTCTTTCTGGAAGTGGCTTTTGATTTTTGTTTCTAAGCACTTACCAACGCTCACTGAACCGCTCTGAGGTTTTTCGACAAATAAGGTGGATCTTTGGGAGTCATCACGTTTTTCTGTCTCTTCTGGAGCTCCTTCTCCAAGAGACCATACTGAGATGCAGAGAGAGAGGGAAATGTCAATCATCTGAACGTGTTTTACTCCCTCCAAAATACACTTACCTGAACTTCCTAAACTCTCTAACCCTATTACCTCTCTCTTCAGATGTCCTGAAAGATATGTAAGTTTTTGTTCACACTGACATCCATTGCTTGGCTGTGACATTGTATAGAGTTCCTGCAAGAACGCTACCTCTGTGGTGACAGAAAATGAAACTATCAGGGCGGAAGAGAGGGGAACCTGATCAGCCAAGACGGGTACTGAGCAACTCGAATGGCACCAGCATTCAACCATGAGTGCTTTACAGGGGCAATGCACAAAGGTCAGCTCTTTGTTTTTCAGAAGAGATGGAGGTTCTGAAAACACAAACAGCTATAAGCACAAACAAAACACATATGATGATGCATAATTTCAGTGGGTCTCTCTTAAGCCCAAACTCAGTCAATTGTACAAGCTTGTTTTTCCTCTTTTTCTGCAAAATAGGGCAGGGATGGAGCTTACTGTTGAACTTTGTTGTCTTCTACCATGATGGAAGCAGAGAGTTTGGAGATCAGTCAATACCATCTCCTGCCATGTGCATTGGCTGGTATTTTACAGAAAAATAGTTTGTCAGATGGAAATGATTGTGTCCCATGTTTAGACACAGCATCTTCTCTTCTGGAAATGGGGATTTTGGAACCGAAAAGGAGCAACTGTACTGAGAGAAGCAGCACGTGAGTGGTCTCCCCAGGGCAGAGAACTGTGCCAACACAGCTGTGCGTTTCTGGTCTTTCTGCTTATCTGCACAGCCCTGGCTTTGTGCTATGCAGTTACATCTTGGGTAAATATACGCAAAAGTGTGGTCAAAGCTGATTCCTAACAGAAAAAGCAGGGAGACCAAGGCAGTGAATGTCTGTCCATTACCTGCTCCCTTTCTAGAGAGAGGCAAAGTCTGTGTCTCATATTACAAATGAGAACTTGCAGAGTCCAAGCACCACACCTCCTTTTTTTGAGGAGTTGTGGCCAGTGCATCAGGGAAGCTGAGTAAAGCCAGTGCTGCCCTGGTAGAACTGGAGAGCTGAACAAATGTGAAAATTACAGCTATAATTAACAAAGCTATCTGTCTCTTTCAAATCAGACCTGCATCTCCCTTGTTCCCCTTGAACTTCGAGTTGTTTCAGAAGCAAAGGTAGCTTTTTATAGTTTATCCAATGCTCTTTTGGTTTCGGTTTCGTAACTAGCATAAACGAGGAAGCAGTTATACAACACTTCTCGCTTAGTCAAGTGACCAAGTCCTGGTTTTGAAATGAAAAGTTCGTTTCCCTGCTCAGTATTTTCTGCAGAAACTCATTTGCCAGAAGTCAGAATTGTCTTTCTACTATGTAGAGATGACTGCTACTGGAACCTTTTTAACTCATGAAAATTTCCATCACTCACGAATGCAACACAGCTCATGACAACCATCGGAAAATGCGACCAAACCATTTTTATTATCCTAAAGCCTATTAGGAATTTTTTAAAGGTATAGAAATGCTCAATAGGTTTGCTATAAAATCTTTGCCTTTCAGTCTTTGAGTGACCTTTGGGTGGTGTGCCTAACACCTCTGTACCTGTCTGCTTGTACAATATTTCTTGCAGGTAAAGACATACATGTATATACACACACATGGAAACATATACACAGACAAACGTGAACACAAATATATATAGATACACATCTATATATACTCTCTCTATAATCTAGATGTTTAGATTATGCCAGTATAACATGCTAGTATATGGAAACAACATAAGAACAAGTGAGTTACTGGTGTGAATAAAATGATGTGACAATGCTTAATAAATGGAAGAAGCTTACATAGAGTCATTAATTCAGTTTCACATAAAATAACACCTAAACATTATCGTCACCTTTAGATATTAACGTTTTCCTATTTATTAAACAAACAGAACGAAACGTGGGTTTGACGCTGGCTCGGGGGCTGGCGCAGGCAGCTATGCCAGGTCAATAACCATGGTTGAAGTACCTGCTGCTCATTTTGTTCCAGAGGCTGCAAATCCTGAAACCACAAAAGTGGGTGCAGTATGCGTTACCTGCCAGGGTAGGAAGAAAGAGGTTATGACTTTGCTAAGTTTTCCCCACCATCCTTTGAGCTGTGAGAAGAAGCCATTCTCCTACAGTCTCCTGGGGCCTGTGTGTGGGATGCAGGTAAGCCACTGTCACCCTGTAGGCTGAGGAGGAAGGGAACAGTTGCGTATCTATCTATATAGAAATAGATATAGATAGATAGGTATGTATGTATGTGTAAAGTACTGATACATGTCCTGTCTTGTGCAGCAGAACCTTCTCTCACTCCTACTTTAGCTGCCAGAAACCTATTTGCTCTAAACCTAAATGCATTTCAACAGTTAGTTTGATACTGTATAAACAATTAAATTAAATTAAATATAATCTTTAAGAAATAGCTTATTAATAATAACTGTATTTTGTAAAATTTGGACTGTTTCAACATGTTTTTCAGGAGGTCTCACCTGAATCTTTTCTTTCCGCTGGCTTAGACATCCCATCTGAAAGGGAAGAGCGATTTAGATGACACCAGCTCAGAGATCACAGCTTAACTGACCTCAGATCGTTGGGATTTAAAGAACGTTGATTCTTCATGCATGAAGATTAGACTATATATTTAGGACCAGACCCATGAGGAACTATTTAATTACCAGAAAAAGGAAGTGAGCAGCTGAGAAAAAAATTCAGAAATCTTTCCCCCTTTTCTCCAGAAAATCTAAATTAGTTTAGTTTAATTCCCATTCAAGATTTCCTTTTTAGTATTTCATATTTAGAAGGGTTCCATGAAGCTGATGTTTTCTTCATGATTTGTGCAGTTCCAGATAACAGATGAATTTATGTTGTTCAATATTTATTTGAAGGAGCAGTACTTTGAATAACTTAAATAGTCTATTTATTTATCTAGGTTGAGCAAAATAATGATAAATAGTTAAAATTAAATTTTAGGGGTTTGTGATTTAAAATGTTATTTATATATTTAGCTTTTACCAATGAGGTCCTCTACTACTGTAAATCAACGTACTGCTACTAACATCACAGACAGCATGCAGCCCAAAGTTAATAATGCAATTTCTTTTGGGAGAAATCAAGAAAATACAGTCATTTAGGGCAGTGAAGATAATTAAGAGCATGTTTTTCATCTGACATACTGGAAAGCGTTTTCTAGTGTTCAAAATCTCTGTTTCACTCACAGTCTATTTTTAAAAAAATATTAAGCAAGCAATCGAGAAATTTTGCCTGTGTCACATCTATCATGATGGACCCCTGTGCTGTTGCTTCTCTTTTACTGCCAACAACCAAAGGCATTTTATCTGCCAGTTTGGCAGCAATGGCTTGGAGCAGTACATTCAAACTGCCTTGCAGGTCACATGGCCTGAGGTGAGGTGATAGGCAATTATGTGGGTAAACCTGTTTTGAAAAGTCATAAGGCATCTGTTTTACTTGTAATTCTGGAATTTGCTCTCAAATCTAACCTTAAAAATGCACTCCATGTTTGTTGATAGGAAAAGATAAGGGGAGTTGCTTTCAGAGCTGCTGATATTTTACCTTCCAATGGCAGAAGTTCTACCAAAGACCTCAAGACAGGACTGGAAAGGAACTTATCTGGTATGAAGGTCTTGTACTTCTGAACAGAGATTAATTTAATGTGGGGCACTTCAAAGAACTTCTTCTCTAGTTGGTATGTTTTGAGTTCAGTCCAATGGTTTGGGCTCTTTCTTCATTAATAGTCAAGAGAAAAATACATACATACATACACACCCAAAGAACTATCACAGTCCTAACCTGCTGGTGGAGTACTAACTGAAGTGTCATCTTCATCTGTGAAAAGAAATACAAATAAAAAAGTACATAAAGAAACTGAAAGCACAGACGATCATCTGCTTTAAAACAACTAAGTGAAATTGTAAAACCTGCAAAAGAAAGGGAAAGAAATCATAATAGTCAGGAGCATTCACAATGGAAGCTTCAAAGTGATGAAGAAAGCTTTGCGTAATTCAGTAGCTGAAATGGTAAACCTCAATGTTTCAGGCAAGTAAAAGAAAATGAGATGTGGACTGTGATCTATTATTAAATCATGAGTTTATATGCAAGCTGCTGAGTGGTTCTGTTGGTTAGAGATGTAATCCACAATAAATACAAAAAAGCCACAATGAAATCAAGGTCAATCATATATCTGACCTGAGGAAGATGCCATTCCTCTGGTGTCCATGTCTGCAATTAAAATGCGCACCATATATACATTCAGCATTATTAAATCAACAGTTAAAAAGTCCCCTGTATTTACACCTCACAATTTCTTTATTAGAATATTAATATAAAATGCTAGGAACAAACAACTCATTTTTTCCTATATTATAAAAGAATAATTTAAAATACGGACAAAACTATTATCATCACACTGGATTTTCCTTTTAATCATACTAAAAGTTTACCATCACCAGGCCTTAAATCACTACAAGCCATTGTTATCCAGGTATTTTAAAATGTTGAATCTCATAGAGTACATTGAGGTATATATTTATATAAATCAAAAGCCTGAAAAAACATGAAACTGGCATTAAACCTGAAATGCTGTAATCATGATTATTAGAAAACCAGAATAAGGTAAAGGCTATCTTTACAAGAGTCTCCTACATATTTTTGTATTTTATATGTTGACTAGAAACCTCCGAGATACCAGTTGCTGATAAAAATATGCAAAAAGTCTTAGTGTCTTAAAAGCCTAATGGTTAAAAAAAAAAAAAATTACCAATGTAGCATTTAAAAGGCTAGGATAAACTAGATGTAATTAGGATTTAATACATATGTAATGTAAAGTTAACGTGTCTTTTATACAGTATCAGAAAATCATCTGAAGAACATTTCAAAGTGGAGGAAAAGACAGTTGAACAAGAACAACTTTGGGAAAATATTAACCCACATTTTTAAATAAGGGTTTTTTTGCTTTTTTAGGTTTTAGTTTTGGGTTTTCAGAGTCAAATTTTAACTCTGAAATTGCCCTTTGTTTTTTTAACTTGAAGTTATAATTTGTCTATATGTTCTCAAGAACAAATGAAATAACTGTGACAAAACCACATATAAAATATAGGTGCATTTTTGTAAATACTGGTCATATTAATTTTTTATGCTTGCTTAACCACAGAAGGCTAATTGAAAGTCTGTTAATAGATTTTAACTACTTAGCTGTAACATTTTACTCATTCCTTTTTAATGATTCATCAAACTTCTTTTTAAAAATCCCTTGGGAGGAGAATGTCAGTTGTAAAAGGTAGGCCTATATGTGAAGGATTATTGTGTTATCTTACAAAAATGATTTCTTATTCATAGCAAAAAAAAAAAAAGAATTAATTTAGTGCAAGAGTTCTAAGAGGGGGTCAAATGAGGGCAGAATCAGAATAAAAGGTAATAAATTAAATGCATAAAAATATCAGAAATTGTGAAACAAAACAGTTGAATCTGTTGTTCGCCTTGGTGGCAAATCCGGCCCAAACCACAACAAGTTCTCACCACCTGCATCATCTAATGGCATAAGCAGACCTTGAAGGTGTTGATTTTCAGTGAAAGCACAGTAATGATAAAGTCATAACAGATGTTTTAACATATTGTGCTAGCAACTAAATCAATGCAAAGCTAAGTAATTCCACTGCAAATCTTTCTCCGTATTACATGGAAGTATAAACTTTCAGCTCTTTTTGACAATCCTGTCACCATTGTGGTTGATGATGGCTTGAAGAGGTACAGAATATTCTCTCTGGCTGGAAAAAAAGTAATTAAGATCAATCAGCATAAAACATTTGATGTGATGGACCCTGGATGATGATGTATGATAATCACATTATTAAAGGACTACTTTTGTGGACTTTAAATTTTTGAGAAACTAAAACAACAAAAAGGTGTTATTAGTTTTGCAGAGGGATTGCTGGGTTTTCTCCAGGGTAATCTATAATTTTTTAAATTAAATTTTATCATCAAACACAAACAAATCAAACCAAAAAAACACTTCAGAAGTATCAAAGTGAAAGCACAACTGAATGTGCTGTAAAGGTAAATGGAAAGAGTATGAAAGGAATACATGCTAGGAGGATTGTTTTCACAAATGCGTATTTATCAATCCATCACTCCTTACAGCTCAAGCTTCTAGGATGAAATGAAGTGACTATTGAACAGGATCACAGAATCATAGAATGGTTTGGTGTGGAGGGGACCTTAAAGATCATCTAGTTCCAACCCCCCTGCCATGGGCAGGGACACCTTTCACTAGACCTGGTTGCTCAAAGCCCCATCCAACTGGCCTTGAACACTTCCAGGGATGGGGCATCCACAACTTCTCTGGGCAACCTGTTCCAGTGCCTCACTGCCCTCATAGTGAAGAATTTCTTCCTTACATCTCATCTAATCCACCCTCTTTCAGTTTAAAGCCATGAAATATGAAAAATGGTTCAACGGCTATAACCGATTTGCTTTCTGTGACAAACAATTGTTTACATTAGCAATAAATTCTATTTAAAGATAACAAAAATTCCCCAAATATCAGACCTGGTGATAAAACTATGATCAGTACTTCACTGTCCTTATCTTCTGTGAATAACTTTTAATGGAATATATTTAGCAATCTGTTGTATGACAAGAGATAACTATGAAGAAATCATTTCATTCATTTGACAGTAGGTTGTTAGGCTCCAGGGAGACCTTATAGCAGCCTTCCAGTATCTGAAAGGGACCTAGAAGAAAGCTGGAGAGGGACTTTTTACAAGGGCATGTAGTGATAAGACGAGAGGTAATGGCTTCAAACTAGAAGAGGGTAGATTTAGATTAGATCTCAGGAAGAAATTTTTCACTCTGAGGGTGATGAGATACTGGAACAGGTTGCCCAGAGAAGTTGTAGAGGCCACATCCCTGGAAGTGTTCAAGGCCAAGTTGGATGAGGCTTTGAGCAATCTGCTCTAGCAGGAGGTGTCCTTGCCCATGGCAAGGGTGTTGGAACTAGATGATCTTTAAGGTCCCTTCCAACCTAAACCATTCTATGATTCTATGATAGGATATGTTACTCTATAGAGATTTTTGTTCTTGGGCTTCTATTAATTTATGGCGTATTTTCATTAACAAATACAATATTTATATTTATTCCCTTGTATCTAAATGATTACATTAACTGAGGACCAGGCCTCTTGAAGTTCCATCAGGAGTAGAATCTTCTTGTAGGAGGAGAGAACACTCCATATCTCAGAAGTACCTGATGTAAAACTTTTTTATACTCACAATCAGTGTAACCTCAATATTAAAATTTCTGAGTGTTGACACAGCAGGAGTGTAGGAAAATCTGTCAAAATATAATTAATAACTACTGATTTATATATGAACTGCTGACATCAAGAATTTTAGACCTTCTACTTTCCCTTGATTTGAAATCTACCACACAAAAATGGAAGCTGCTATTCTGCCGTCAGTCGCATTCTTGGTAAGTTTTATGTTTTGCAGAAGTGGCAGAATCATATTAATCAATTATTTAACTTTTCTCTTTTTTAGCTGTTTAAAAGAAGACTTGAAAGCCGTATGTCAATGTCAAAAGCCTAGTGCTACAGAACTGAACAAGGGAATTTTGGAATTTACTCCACTGGAGCAGCATCTCAAACTTGATTTCATCAGCTAACAGAGCCAGTAAACTAATTAATCTGTCTTTGTGGATGTTCCCTGCTCTCACTCACTGATGACCATGGGCATGAGAGATATGGCAGGCATATACAGGCAGGGTGGTGAACAGGGCAGAGACACGGTTTTGCAGCTGCAGGTGACTTCAGAGTGCCTTAATGTTTGTGCTACTGCACACTGGAACAAGTGTTCAGGGCTAAGGCGGGAGGTAGGTAAACACCACAAAGAGTGAACCCTTGTCTTCATTGTGTATTAATAAATACAGAATAGCTCAACCAACTGGCTGAATCATTTTGGTTTACGCTGAAATTGCTGAGCACGGTTTAACCCTTCTGAGACCAAGAATTTAAAATTTAGTTGCCTTCAATTACCCATCTGATTTTCAAAGAGCATTCAGCAGTCCCATCGAGGGGACTTGGCACTTTGGAAATAGTAACTGAACTGCATACATACAGCAATGGAAGTTTTAGTAGAGAGATGAATGGATAAGTGAAACCTGGAGAAATGCAAGGATGAAACGTGCAAACATTTTAGTAGATGGTTGGATGGAACCTAGAGAAAGAGATATCAGTAAAACATGCAGAAATTTTAGTAGCTCTCTGAATGGCTGGATGGGACCTAAAAAAAGGAATGAGCAAATTCATATTGAAATTCAATTATTATTCCAGCAATTGGGAATGCAATTATAACAATATTCAACATGTTCAATAATGCTAAAATTAAAACCAAAGGCATAAGTATGTAAATTGAATGAGTATGAAATAATGTACTAAATTTGGTGTGATTTCTGCTGAGTCACTTTTTTTGCTGAAAATAAAATGGATGATCATATATATCCTGATTTTTTTACTAAATTACTTCAGATATTTTTGAAACTAGAAATGCTGTAAAAGATTAATGTACACAAGAAAATTTTATTTTTACGGCTCTGAGCTACTGATTTACAGTGAAATAACCACAAGATGACAAAGAATTTATCACACTATCCTCCATTTCTTAACTTTACAGTGAACATAAAGAGACATAAATATCTAATTTCACACAGACAATAACTACTAAAAAGATATAGAACAGTAAAACAGACACACAGATAGGTATACTTTATCTTCCTAAATTCTGCTGTTAGCTTTGTCTTAGAAATGAGGTGAAAATTATGGACTACATGGTTTACGTGGACTACCAAGCTTTCTTTCCTAGATGCCAGGTTCCAGCATAGCTTGACCGTGCTGCAGAGAGGGGCTGTCCCAGATTCCTAAAGCATGTTTTTTCTTACAAACTGTCAGCAAAGAGGTCACAACTGCTAACACACAGGTATTGTAGAATTGCTGTGGAGTTCAGATATTAAAACTTTCCCATCTCATGCCTATTCAGGGAAGTACCCAAATCTATTACTTCTGAAGCTGCAGAAACAGTTTTATAAATAGCTTATACAAAAGTTAACTTCTAGCTGGTTCTGTCCTCATTTCCTTTCTGTGAAGAAATTTTTCCTAATATCCAATCTAAACCTCCCTTGGCATAACTTGAGGCCATTTCCTATTGTCCTGTACCTCCTTACTTGGGAGAAGAGACCAACCCCCACCTCGCTACAACCTCCTCTCAGGGAGTTGTAGAGAGTGATAAGGTCTCCCCTCAGCCTCCTTTTCTCCAGGCTAAACAACCCCAGTTCTCTCAGCAGCTTCTCATAAGATTTGTGCTCTAGACCCTTCACCAGCTTTGTTGCCCTTCTCTGGACAAGCTCCAGGACCTCAACGTCCCTCCTGTGCTGAGGAGCCCAAAACCGAACACAGCATTCGACGTGTGGCCTCACCAGTGCCAAGTACAGGGGGACAATCACTGCCTTAGTCCTGCTGGCCTCATTTTCTCATACACTCATACACTCATTCTCTAGTGTAAATGATTTTGGAAAGTTTGGAAAAATGGAACCTTTTCTAATTTTGTGAATTATGCTCACCATTCTAAAGATTTTCTTCTGGCAAACAAACATGAAGAAATCATTAAGAAAATATAGTCTCCCTTACTTGCTGATAACCTGCAACAAAACAGGAGCTGATAGGAACAATTGCACTGTACCTAATTAAAAAAGAAATTACTACCGAGTATCTGGAATTGACATCTACATTGCTTTCCAGAGGTGACAGTTTCACCGGAGCATGGCAGAAGGTCATTCTCTCTACATTTTGGTATTCATACTTTCACTGGAATTCTTACTGAGGTAGCTGCTGCCACTGTGAACTGAAACTGGAAATCCTTCCCATACTAGGACATCAAGCAGGTTTTTTGGTAGCAAAATCCTCCTAGACAGGGTAAGGACCAAGAAAGCATTTTTCCCCTTAGGAAATACCTGTATGCTTCACTAGTCTGCGTAATGTGTAAATAATGTGTAAAAAGATAACAGAAGTATTTGTTAAGATACCTACCATGTTTTCTTTTTTATTCAGTAAAATGTAGACTTGTAAGCAGTGAGGAAAACACCATTCATGTTCAGTTCGGGAACAAACATTTCCCTCGTATCAAAGTTAAAGCAAGCAGAACTAATTGCTGGAATAGCTGGAGGCAAGACCTTCATCTTTCTTCCTATCATTAGGCATGCAAATTATTCTTGAATTGTGTTTCCATTACCAAGATGACAGATTTGATTACTCACATGAAATTTTGTGTGTCAAAATAATTGCTCAATGCAAAGATAGCTGGGAAAATAACATGCACTGAATCCTGGTTGAGAATTTTTATTTTCAAAAGCGTACTTGAATCACACACTCTCAGTGTTTATATTTTGACTTTGCTGAGAAAAATAGCCATGCACGCCTCTGCCAAATCTGCAAGTATCAAGTATGCATCCAGTCTGTCTAAAAGGCAAGATTTTGTCTGGAAGAAACCAAAAGCCAGAATAGATTTTCAAGCAAGGCATTTCTTGATTTGCCCTGAAAAAGCATAACCGTGCCAAACAAAAAGCAAGCATTGCATGAGTTGTAAGTATATTTTGGTCTGGTTTAGCCTTTTATCGGAGTGAACAAAAAAAAAAGATTATTCATTTCAAAATAAGCTGATGAGCTGTTTGAATTCTACTTTGGCAGGGAGTACAAAAAGGAGCGGAATTTGGCCCAGTTCCCTCAAAATGTATCTTTGTAACCAGAAGAATTGCCAACAGAGCTGGAGTCTAGTCTCAGAGGCAAAAAATATATGTTAAAAACGGAGCTGATTTTTACATGCATTGCTATTGGAACGGTTATGTGTTTGTTCACAGCAGACAGTCCTCAAAGACATTTTTCAGAACTTGTAATGAGCTCAACTGCTGGGCTCCCAATGAGGACAGAAAGATGAATGTGTGATTTCTTTTTTCAGATGAAAAAAATGTATTGGACTTTGCTGAAAGGTAAAACATGCAATACCAAGTTTCTGTGGTAGAATAGAAACAGCTTAGAATGACAGTAGGAGATTGGCTGGTTTATTTAAAAGTTACCAATGTGCATAGTATCTGAGTTTTAGCAAGCATGGTCAGTGTCAACATCCGGGCTCACTTAAACGTGGCTTTCTGCTCATGCAAATCACTTGAAATTTGATCTATTAATTAAGCAGTCTATATAAATACTGTTGCTAAAGTGTCAGTTTTGTTTGCAGAATTTTTGAAGATACTCATAAGTATCATAATTTCCTTGTGGTGGATACGTCATGCAGAAAATGAATCCAGGAAGCTTCACAACACACTTCTGAAATTTGGCACCAAAATTCTGAATTAAAGCACAAGCTCTCCAGCATCATAACAGCATTTGGGAATGTTCTCTTTACTGCTCATTTTTTAAATATAATTTCAGACTCACCTTTACCCTTTCCAGTTCCATCCTCCTGTGGTGTTTTTTGTTCTGTGTAGGAAGTACAAGTATATTTTTGAGAGGATCTTAAAGTAAAAAGAAAAACTTACACAGCATTAAAAAATACAGCAATATTCTAGGTTCTGCTAGTACTGAAAAACCAAAATTAAAGAATTATTGATATGCGTGTGCAAGTACCACACAGCTGTGATCCCATAAAACCTTTTACAACTCTGTGCGTATCAATGAGTTTTTTATGTTTTGAACAAGTTGTATAAGATTGATGTTTCTGTACTCAGTGGAAGAAAAATACCGTGTTCTTTAGAAGTAGCAATTGTTAGTCTCTTGTTCTTGGGCTTATTTACAAAAGCCTTTGCAATGAGTTACATATTGTTGTTAATTTGAATGGAATTGGATCAGACATGAGATACTGCCAGATTTTAATGGTATCCAGAGCTCCATCACCCTAATCGGTTTATAATTAAGACAAAGTACACCACAAGAAGAGTGTGTTGAGGGTGTTCTTAATTCTTTGTCATCATCTTCATCATTATCACCATAATCTTTCCTAGGCTATTTGTTTTTATTTTTCTTGATCAGAAGAGTTGCCAGCTTGTCCTCTACTCTAAGCAGGAAAATGTGAATTATCTTTGGCTTCATATATGTGAGAAAACTTGGACTGTGTTTTCAACAAAATAAAAATTTCTATGCTTTCTCTATTTCTGGATTTGATAGGATTCATATTCTCTTTGGTTTCCTATCTCATTCAATCTGCATACAAGGCCATTTAGGGGCTTGCCAAATCATATGAATCATGCTGTCTTCAAGGTGTAAACGCTCAATATTTTATTGCCTGTGAACAATGGCTTTCTGTGGCAGATCTACCTGTCAACTGCCTGATAGAATATGGGTTTGGATGAAGATCAATGCACTAGCATTGTCAAGATGGAGCTAAGATAACTTTTCTGCCATGGAGAAAACATCTGCAAGAGCCAGTTGATATTACGCTTATCCTGATTTCTTGTTCATATGTGCATAGCCATGGTAACTATGAAAATAAAACTTGAAATTTGGAAGACAAGTCCATGTTCTGGAAGCATGACAGAGTCTCAGATGCTTCTGTCTGGATTCCCTAAGTTTCCAAGTTCCAGTTGTCAAGTTGTTCATCTTGGCCCATTGGTCAAACCTGTTCCCTTTTAATGGGAATTTTCCTACAGTAGCATTTTCTTTCCTGCTAGGAACAGGGGTTAGGAGACTTCACTGTTCTTGGCAGGTGGTAGCATGTCTAAATACCATTTGAAAACCTCATCAGGGTTTAGTATACCAACCTGATGGCTTGACATTGAGATCTAGAAGGAGCTCTTACAATGGCTTCCCAAAATTTCCTGGTGTAATTCAAGATGCTGATTATGTCCAATAAACTCTTTATATGTTATAGCATTTGGATTCTTGAACAATCAACTTCCCTCTTTGTGTGACAGCACTTGGTAATCCAAGATGACAGCATCTTGAGTCAGGCAGGAGGAAGCTAGAAGAAGTGACTGGCACTTGCAGCTTAGAAATATCCCAGTTTGGTCTGTGCCTAACCATAAATGCCTACTGACATCCTGCTTGTTTTACAGAAGAAGTACAAGTATGGGGCAAACAAAAGGAGTTATAGGAGTGATTTCATATTTAATCCTGTGTATTTAAATAGAAATGAAGATGTTATTTATTTGAAAATGTTAATAGATGTTTTTAATATAATGCTTCAAAGATGCTTTTCCTTTCTGTCTACAAAAAGCGGCTTCTCATT
The DNA here is from genome assembly GCA_008921705.1 of Burhinus oedicnemus. Taxonomy (NCBI): domain Eukaryota; kingdom Metazoa; phylum Chordata; class Aves; order Charadriiformes; family Burhinidae; genus Burhinus; species Burhinus oedicnemus. Next base: position 379,344 of record VFFE01007103.1, on the reverse strand, counting down.
TCAGTTCTGCTTAAAAGTTAAGATGGATGAAGAACATGAATTCAAGTACAAAGTATATCAGATAAGAACATCAGTGTGAATATTTTGAAATTAATTACTTTAATATCAGCTGTACAGATTTTATGGTTGAGTAAAATACAACCATCACAAATAAAATATCAATTACCTTTCCTTACAAATATGTGTAATATGAAAGAATTCATCCTAACATAAAAATAATATATGGGTTATTTAAACATAAAAGTCCCTGTGGCAAATGATACTGCTGCCTCCAGACTTTGTCATTTTTTAATGTCTTGAATCAGCCTTGTAAAATGCCAGTTTGCAAGACTGCAAGTAAATGCAGGTTTAACACCTGCAGAGTATTTATTCTATTTGGTATTGCTGTTTAGGTAGCTACACAGAGAATAAAACTCACCAAATGGTTAAATTAAACATGCATAATGTATATATGTATTAATCAGCTTCTGAGAATATAACTCAAGTTACTCAATACAAATCAAACCCACAAAGCAAAGGCTTGCCTACCTTTCCAGCTACTACTAAAGAAAATGTAGCAGCTTTGCATAGGGCTGCAGCTTTGCCTGAAGCCCTAGTCCTTATGAATGAGTTTCACCTCACCTAACTTTGGCTTCCTGGAAGTTAGTCACCCACTCCAACCTAGACAACCAGACTCCTCAGGGCAATTGCCTATACATAGACATCCAGTGACATTTTAGATAGGTTATCCAGGAAATGCCCATTGGATGAGCGTGTATCACCCAGGATCTGTTCCACTGGTTATAGGTGGAGCACTGTTGAACAATTTAGGCAAGATATCTAAGCTTCAGATGGCTAAAATTAGGTGAAATGAATCCCATGCTTGATTCTGTCAACTTTACCCATGGTGTACGTACAAGGAGAAATGAAAGGGAATATTTTGGTAATTAGATGCTCTTCAGCATCAAAGAAGACAGCATAATTTAGCCACAGAATTTAAGCAGTCATCATTTTCCTATATCCTGAAGTACATTTGCATCATTATACAAACAACAAGTCTCTCACAAACTGACAGCTGACTCTGAAAAATCAACATTCAGGCAAAGTGAAGTGAGAATATCTTATTTGGGCAGCTTTCTTACTTTTCTTACTGTCCTTACTTTCAAAGGGACAATTAACACAAATCATATTATAGCTATGCAATATCCAGTCTCATGCAACTGTTGTTAGTGTTACAGGGCAAATTAGCATTTTTTTACACTAACCTGGAGGAGGTGGTGCAGTTTCAGTTTCAGTCTCTGAAAAATGAGGAAAGAAGAGAGATATTGAGCTTCAAGTTAAAGCAAATATTTTTCACATATTTGGTATATGCTTGTTGAATTTGGATGCAGTTTGGGTTCATTTAATATTTTAATGCAGTTCTCAAATTTTTTTGCTTTCACACGTGCAACACATGGCATCTTCAGAGTGACATGGTCAGATGACTAAAGCTTATGCTCTGAGGAGCAAAGGTACTGAACTTGTTCAGTCTGCAGAGATAAAATACTCATAGAATCATAGAATCATTTAGTCTGGAAAAGACCTTTAAGATCGAGTCCAACCATTAACCTAACATTGCAAAGTCCACCACTAAACCATATCCCGAAGCGCCACATCTACATGTCTTTTAAATACTTCCAGGGATGATGATTCAACCACTTCCCTGGGCAGCCTGTTCCAATGCTTGATAACCCTTTCTGTGAAGAAATTTTTCGCAATGTCCAACCTGAACCTCCCCTGGTACAATTTGAGGCCGATTCCTTTTGTCCTTTCGCTTGTTACTTGGGAGAAGAGACCAACCCCTACCTCAATACAACCTGCTTTCAGGTAGTTGTAGAGAGTGATAAGGTCTCTCCCTGACATGCAGGTCATCTACCTGCATGTATTCATATTAATTTATACAGGTGGGCCCCAGTACATTTTGGGACCTTTTGGCAATTCCAGTTTAGGCCAGTTCTGGCATATCATGGAATCCAAGCTGAGTTTCAAGTTTGGGTTTCATTTGTTTAAGTCAATTGGTCTTGAACCTATGCTTAAATGTATAACTTAAAACATCAATATGCTTCTGTTAGATGGTATCCTATGTTTAAGCAAACTTTCCATCAACTGGAATAATATCTGATACGACTTTAATCGTGAACTGTAATGGATCCATTAACTGAGAAGGATCATGCACAGAGAATCCAGTCCTTTACCTCATTTTCACCATGCCATTAGATCTAGAGTTCAGTGTTCAGTGCAAGCAGAAAGTAAAAAAATCAGCTTAGCTGCTCTGCATAGGATCTACAGTATGTTTGGTTTTTCTTTCTTTCAGTCATGGTTTTTAATCTAAGTCACTTCCCTTTCAGATATGTGATACAGAAACCAGGCTTTTTATCCTATTTATTTGTTACCCTTTTGGGATGACATGTTCTCTGTACTGAGAACATAAGAACAAATTAACTAGATAAAATTTATTTTTAAAATGTTAAAGGAAGCTTACTTTCAACCTGTAAAAGCCTTAGGACTCTAGACTGACTGGAAACAGTAATGTTTATTGGAGATAGTGTGTTGACTTGTAGTTCAACTACTTGCAACAAGCAAAGATTTAAAAGGTTGAAATCCTTAACTGTAACAGTATATGGCTCTTACTAACCTTTGTCATGTTGTGGTTATTAACCTTTGGGACCCCACCTCAGGTCATATTCAGGAAATAAAGTTTCAATTTCTGTCACACAGAAATGCTGATAAGGCTATTCCTTTGCACTCAGGTCTAAATATAACTAAAACATACTTCTCATTCTTAATAAAACCATTTAATGTTTAAAACAGAGGAATACTTTTAGTACAAATGTAATTTTAAGCTGTCTGTGTGAATTTGATATGGTTTAGGAACTTCCAGCCAGATACGTGGATGCTATAGCAAAACCTTGCAGAGGGTCCAAAGAGAATCCCTCGCTACAGGTAAGAGCTCAGTGTTGTATGTTCTGGTCACAGTACCTGTCATATAGAATAAAGGGGACAATATACATTAAAGGCCAACAGACACAGAGTCTGATAATAAAATAGCTTAGGTTCAGAGCAATTTTTTATTCTGGTCTAATTACTAACATACTAGTTGCTTTGTGGCCTAGGAAAATACGAACATTTTTCATATGAAAATATGAAAATTCCGCCACAAAAAGTACATCTTGGAACATATCCACTTTACTACCATGACATTTCTCACTACTTCCACTGGGAATAAAATAATATCTCTGTGGCACGGAAGTCTATTTCTTGCATGGAAAAGTAGTAGCAGAATATTATTGACTGTATACTTGCCTTTTTTGAAATTTCATAGCTAGAAACAGGGATGTTCTTATGAACACTGAATTAGAAAATTATCCCTGGCTCACCAGCAAGAGCCACAAATTTATAAACAAAAGCTCACCAAACTAAGCACTTTCCAGGCTCAGATGAAAGGGTTATGAGCCTTTTGAGGGACTTGCCTTGAGTTGGTTTTTTTATTTTGAAAGGTATTTCATGGCTTCATCACACAGTAGTGTTGGTCAGAAATCACACATCTTTCCAGTCTTGTCTTACCTAGCAGCAGGCACAGATGTTAGCCAAAATCTACAGCACAGACCAGTCCTGAAACACTATTATTACAGTCTAAACTTCAACTCATACATGCAGATATACAAGGAGGTACTGAAAACCTGAGGAATGTCATGGGCAACCTACTCTAGATGATCCCTTCCTAACACGGGGGTTGGACTAGACAATCTCCAGAAGTCCTTTGCAACCTCATTTTTTCTGCAGTTCTGTAATGGATGATGACTGAAGCCAGACCAAGAAGTCAGTGGTTTCTTTCCCAAACCATAATTCAAGGCTGTTTGGGCTATTGCTAGGAAAACTGAGGCAAGAACTGAGCTCACGGAAGAGATCCGAAGTATGGTGTGCGAGGAACAAAGGAAGGGGGAGAGTTCTAGGCGCTGGGGCTGTCAGAGACATGGGAGATACTTCAACATAATCTTTTGGCCATGTGCGACCCCTTTCATGGTCATGCTTGGCTTACAGATCCATTCCTGAGGACAGCCAGGAAAAAACCCATTAATAGCACCGAGTAGTTTCCACCTCCCCAAAGAATGATAGCCCTCTCTGGCTGACCTCTGCAACAGGCTTGTCAGCCAGGAAAGAGCTCTGTGCACTCAACCAACAGCTTACGGTTGTGCTCCTTCCCTAGGAGGCATGCTCACTGGAGTCCCCAGATGCCATTCCCGACAGCCCCATTGCCTAATATGGTGCTCTGTCGAGGCATTGTCAGTGGGGCTGGTGGTGGAGAAAGTGTTGCCTCTAGCATGCGGTCCTCAGCCCCTTGGGAGAAGACATGTTCTTCACTGGGTTGTAACGATGCCTCTTGAGCTACAGGTGGAAAGAGGCTGCTGAAGGTCCAGTTACTGCTGGATTGATGCCATAATGTCAACTGGGCTTTCTACTAAGCAATGAAAGTTAACTTCTGCCTCACAGTTTCTCAGACAAAAGGTAATGGTCTCTTCTCTGCAGTTCTTTATTTAAGAAGCCAAGAATGTTGCCTTTCAGTGGGTTGTGTCATGCCAAACACAGACCCTGGGTTATTCAACGGTTGTGAAACTTGTAAAGCAGCTGGCTATATATAATTCTACTGCAAGAAAAGGAATTAACTTAGCAGTCCTTTCTACATGGCTACTCAGAAAGGATAGTGTATTAAGAAGTATAGTTAGCAAATAAAGTGAAAGCACAACTGTCGCTTAGATAACATCTCCAGAAATGCTTTCATGCCTCAGCCATGTCATGAGATGCATTCAGGATTCAGTTTGACATAGGATATGAGCACTTAGAGCCAAGACATTTTTATTTGTGATTTATAATTATACATGCACACATACACTCTTGAAAATCAGCAGGAGATGCAACTTGACCTATTACCAACAATTTTCCATCACTGTTCACACATTTACTATGTTCATTTTTTCAGACAAATTAAGACTTAAAATCTCTTGCTATGCATATAGATAACTAAGCTTTAAAAAGTTCCATGAGATTACCCATGTGCTGAAGTTATGGAAATGCTTAAGAACCATGTTAAATTGGGACTATCATTATTTAAAATTTCAATTCCATTTTAGGTCTGGCTGCACTGACATCCGACCTGTATTAACCAGAAGAAGCTTTGGCAGGGAACTGGCAGGGTGCTTATGTGCGGTGGCTAGTTTTCAAGGGCTCTAAATTCCCACTTCCACTGGCTTCTGTGACAGCGGCAAGCATAGAAACTCCCTGACATCATATATATTACTTTTCACATCAGAGTGTAAACATAACAAGGCATGCTGACAGTTCTAAAACAGCCTCCAGGTCCTACCCTACTGCTGTGCTGGGAGCAAAGTATTCTGGAGACTTGCAGTTCGGACCATTTGAGAGCTACGGGTTTGGGAAAGAGGTCTGGCTGGATAATCCTTCTCATCTTGCAACTCTGTACTCATGACTACATCTGTTTTGGGTAGGCTTAGGAACTCTCAGTGATAGTGGAAAATGAGTAGTGAAGGGTTTTTTTCCCCTTAGGTGAGGAAAATGACCTTGAGCATTAAATCAGGGCTTGCACAAAGTCTAAAGATAGCATTTCACCATCACCGGGCTGGAATATTCACAAGAGGGAGGAGAAAAGTCTCCTACACTAATTTCTCCCTGCAGTTAGATATAGATTGGTTACAACCCAGCAAAGACTTTGGTCTGAACAGCCAAGGGATTCAGGATCTCATCCAGTCTGACCAGAAGGCTTGCTCCCATTTACCTGAAAGAGAAACCAGGACTATAGCTGCATCATCATGGATACAGGTATGATATCTGTCTGTGTAACATCAGCATATTAAAGTGACTTTCATATGTCAAAGAGCACGAGGATGGTCACTTAATGCTTCTTGTCACAAAGACCGGTTAACTTGTGTCAAATTTAAGTAGGTGGATTAAGCCTGCCTTGAACATAGCCTCAAGGGATCAGACAAATATAACTATTACGTGGGCATTCCTAAAGTGCTGACTCTGCTAGTCAGACAAAAATAGACAAAATGCTAGTTTGAGGAGAGAGCATGGCTCACCCCAGCCCTTGTGCAGTTGTCGTGTGTAAGGATTGTCCTCTCTTCATGGCCCCTGTAAGACATGAGAACTGCTGTTGTGGCACATGATTTTCTCCTGGCGTAGATGCTCCACTGAAGTAGGTGGGCAGGCAAGGACCAAGGATGTGGACTAGTTGTTGACACACCTCATGTCCAGATTGTCAGCAGGATAAAGCAGTAAAGCTTCTTCCTGTTGGTGTTACTTATATTCCCTGAAAAAAAAAGTGCTCTGAGGAAGAGAAATGGCTCAAAATAGTTTGACCAGTTTTTACAGGTCACTTCACCCAGGCCAGTAGAGTGTCACAGTGGCATCAATGATGATTAAAAGCCATAACATCATCTTTTGGAAGACAGGTACTTGCTCATCAAACTATAGAGATTACCAGAGCATGATGAGCGTTTCATTGGCAAACAATATTGTCAGCAGACCCCAGATTAAATGAGCTGTGAAACACAGGGCTTGGTTCAAAGTCATTTATCATCAATAAAAGCACTCTTAATGCATTCAGTTGGACTTAAATTGAAGTAAATGCTATTCTTATCAATAAAGAGTGCAATATTCAGCATTCTGCATAAACTGAATACAGTCATGCAGGCAGGGTCTGCCCACTGCCTCATGAATCTCAGTTCTCCACTAAGAAATAATCTGATTTGCATGCAACTTCTGCAGAGAATTCCCAATCTGAGTGGAACCAGGAAACTATGATACCAGCTGAAATCATTACCTTTTTAATTAACATCCATGAACATTTGCTGTGTCACATTTAAAACAAAGCTACAGAAACTATTCTAAACAAACTTCAGTCCTAGGTGCTGAGAGCAAAAGTTATTCTCAGAAGTGAATAAGCAGTGGTTCTCTGGTAACTGCCTAGGTGACTACTATTGTGGCCTACAGCATGATGGAGCCAGACTGGTAAATTTGTTAGTGTATCTCTATTTTCAGTTTCCCCTTGTAATGATGCTGTAGACAGATGAGACTGCCAGTTTTAGCTTGCTGTGACTGTTCCTGGTTAGACATGAAAACAGCAACCTTAGGTTAAGTACTGTCTCTTATTGCAACAAAGTGAACAAATCAGCACATTCACTGAAGCTGAAATTATTTTTATATTCCAACAATGAAAAGCATCATAATCCAGTGATGCATCTTCAAGTAGGGACTGGGGAAGAAATAAACTTAACAATGAGTTTGCTTAAAAATTTGGTTTCGCATATGATTAAAATTCAAAACCATTCCTAAAGAATTTCAGCTTGTAGAAAAAAGACAAACCCAAGGATAATAATTAGTCCCAGCATACAATCTCACCTACAATACTGCTGTTTCAGTAATAATCTAAATACTTTAAATTATAAAGGATTTTAAGAGCCACAGGATCCAATAAAACCATCGTATGATAAATGCAGAATGTTCCCTGACTTAAGGACTGAACGTAATGAACAGGTGGAACAAAAGCCTAGAAATAGTGAATTCTGTGGAGTCAATTAGACACCAAAGAAATAGTTTATAGGTCCACTTGAGAAGCTGCAGTGTAATTGGTGACTCCAGATTTTATCTTCATTTCCACCCATAATTATGGAAGAATATAAAGCAACCATTGCTTGTTTAGTGTTTCTTTTCCCTGGAGTTCTCATTTTCCTAAAATGACACTATTAAATCAAATTTGATTATGTGTAAGCTTCCACATCTTTCTCATTTCTTATGAGAACTATACTTTCATACAGGAATTAATCTCTAAAGAACACTGTAACCATAACCTTGAACAAAAGTAATTTATTTAATAAAATGTATGTTTACATATCTATATTGTCCTAAGTTTGTGCGAGTAGACTGCCCAGTAAAGGACTACGTCATTCATGCACTAAACCCCCTATATTTAATTTCTGGTAGGTAGGAGGCAGCCATCAGCAGTCAGCACCCTCATCAGATGGTGCAAGACTTCCTTGGCAGTCTTGAAGTTGCGTATGTACTGTAACTGGGAACTAGAAGGCTGCCAAGCTTTCACAGTATTTAAAATAGATAAATAAAGCTAAAGTTGGTGGCTTTAGTCTAGTTATCAAGTTCTCATGCATTCTCAAACTGTTTTTTAACCTACTCAACCCACAAGGCACCAACATAGAGTAGTTAAATTCCACTTGCATTTCCATTGTATCTTTCTTCTCTTATTTGATATTAAAGAAATTAATCCATAAAAGTTAGTTCCTGAGCATTTGTGCATCTAAGAGAAAAAACAGTATTCATGGTTGTATCTCACAGATCACAGACTAGCAGTAGACTACAATTTGAGGGCCACACTTAGTTGAAGTTTTTTAAATAAATGTTTTTCCATTGAGCTTTTCACAATTGCAGTTTTCTAACTTATTCCATCTTTTTTTAAAAAAAAAACTTTTTTTTTAACTTCCAAAACTGATTTTTTTTACGCTAACTATCCTGCAAAACCTTGTAGGCAAATTTTTCCTGGTTACACTATTTATACGGCAAAAGGATTTTGCTGAAATGTTTTACAAAGTTCACCAAAGTGACTTGTGCTGATAAGGCAATTCAGGTTGCCATCATAACTGTACCTTTATGAGAAGGCTTTGTCAGCACAGCTGGACCTGCAAAACCATTAAAAAATTCTCCAGGCCTGAGTCTTTTTGTGGCTATATTGACTAATCTTTTAGTCCACATCTTGATGTGTTAGGTTTTATTTCCATGTTTGGAAATAAAAACTTTTTATTTTGAACTATCATTGCAAAACTTGTTATAAAATGAGGTGTATGCAATCCCAAATGTCACTGAAAAATTGTTAGTAGGCATTTTCCTCATAATATTTGCATAGTGAAAACTGTGGAAATTCCACCCAGAGTTAGCTTCTTCCTGCAAATGGTAGCCTGATGATAGAGAGTCTCAAACTTTTGTGTATTATGGCACCATCTCAGTTTATATACCACCAATTTAATGTAAGTCTGAAATTATTCCCTACTCCTGAAAGTCTATATTCCTCACCTACCTGTTCTCAATCATTTGAGCAGTTCTTTAATGTTGCTTCACAGGATGTACTACATGGTTCTGGCTCCAGTTAAACAGGGGAAGGGGAAAACTGGCTGTGTAAATATTGCCAACCAGACAGGTGCTTATGTCTGAAGGATAGAAGCCTTGTTCCTATTTGTACTTTGTAAAAACAACAATAAAACAGTCTTGAAATACGTGGTCTGGACTTCTCAATCTCATAGATTTACCTCTCCAGTTTTATACCTGGAAGCCTTAGCTCTGCTTAGTCTCAGCAGTTAACACAGATTTCTGTCTTGTGCTGTATTAAAAAAGGGCTGTAGGTGTGGTGGAAGCTCTGCAGAATCGCTCCCACTATACTATAGTTCAGCTATGAGTATTCATGCCGCCTTTTTTATAGTGTATGTTAAAAAGGTGCCATTAAGGTCTGTGAAACAGCTCCCACTACCCATCTAAACCTGATGGTCTCTATGATATTTGCTAATGACCCGTAAGGGGCGCTGCTGGCTAACAGTATTGCTGGTGTCCCCCATTTGCAGTCTGGGTTCCCAGCCTCAGGTATGACTGTGATTTCCAGAGAGTAGGGAGGAGTCAGAGCAGCTCTGATTCCTGTCTTCAGGTGAAAAATTAGTGATCTGGCTCATAGGTCAAAATTCAGTGATCTGTATTTTAGTATTTGCAGGGACAAAAGAAGACACACAGCCATAGAGAGCCAGGTTTTGTCAGTTCCAGTGTTCAGGAGAGTCTTTTCTACATAAACACAAAATACATGAACACATCATAGTTTTGATTTCTTTAGATTCATCAAATGTTGCAACACGTTTTTAATGTGTTAAATTGTCTGTAAAATAACATGATTTTTTTGACAGCAGGTGCTAATGAGAAATCAAGCTTTCAAAATGACTCATAGCCCAGCCAAGTGAAATTCTTGTTTTAAATAACCCAAATCTAATTAATCTTTGTTATGTATTTACTGAAATCAATTAATTCACTCATCAGAAAAGTTTGATCCCATGTAAAATAGTATGGAATAAGTAGCCTTTATTCTCAGATTCCTATCTTTCCTTGTAATAGTTTTTTAATAAATTTTCTCTGGAAGCAAATATCTTCATTTAGTTCAAGAGATTCCCTAGGGAAAAATGAAAGAAAAAGACACCACAATATGATACCAGAGATAGCAGTACACTGAGTAATGCTAACTTCCTTTCTGCAAACTGCAAAACGTAATAAAGTGGACCGAGTTACTGGTTTAAAACCTTCATAAAACAAAGTTAACTGCTGCTCAGAAATGACAGTAATTCATTCCTCAAATTTAACAATATATTTTAAATGACAGTTGCACTTCTAATAATAGGATAAAAGTCAGTGATAAAGTTGAAAGGGCAGTTATTTCAAGATATGAGTACTTAACCAGTAAAGAACTTCCTTTCAGGTTGTCCAAATAATTTCCAAACCAGCTCAGGAAGCGTTTTCCTAATTTAGAAAAATGTCTTCATTCTTGCTCAACCCAAATCACAACACTGTTGTTTTGCTGAGCTATCCTGAAGTATTTCACTCTGAATCAAGGAAATCAGTTGCAGTATTGTTTCATGGAAATCGCATCATGGACCCGATACTCTGCATAACTGGAGTGAGTTCCACAAAGGACTGCATCTCCTGTTGTTCAGTGCATTCAGGTTGGTCCTTAGAGCCATGTGAATATGTGCAGATAGAGGGAAATCATTCCACTCAGAGAGCTTGACTCTTAGGGGAAAATGAGGGCATCAGCATAAAGCTGTGATGACGGGAATTCAGGCAATCTAATTTATGTCAGCAAATTACAAGGAAGCATTTGAAATGTGCTGTTAGGTTTCATTTTCACCGAATTTCAGGATAAAACATTTCAACAATTTAATATGAAAATCTGCTGGTATTCCCATTTCATAGTTTTTGAAAAGTGAACTTTTCTTTAAGGGTCAGGGCAAAGCCAAACACGAACATGTTGGGATTTCCCCAGGACTGAATTTCTCAGCTTGTTATCAGCTCTTTGTCAAAGTAATATGTACTACAACTGCGCCTAAACACTGTCATGACTGTGTCCAAATACCAAATAAGAAAAGCATTTGCTTCAAGTCTATTTGACAGTGGGTGACAGATAATCTGATACTCCGTGATCTTTTCAAGAAGGAAAAGTCTTCTCAGACTTCCTTCAGATAAGAGCGCTCTCCTGTCATCTGCACTTCAGCACTGGCCTCCTCTTGAGAGACAATGTCTTACAGAATGGGATTGTAACAAGGAATCCTGACACGGTGCTGTCAGGCACGTAGGTGATTAGAGAGCGTTTCAATTAGCTGATCGCTAATAATCCATTACTTATGTCAACCTGAATTTTTTACCCAATGCTAATTTTCAGTCATCAGGCTTGTGGAAAATAACTCACTCAAGATGAAAAAGAGGGTAGTAGCATCCACTTTCGTAATTTACTAAGGGTAACTCAAGTTTGGGCTACAAAATGCAGGGGCTGCTACTTTTTGTAAGTACTGATGTTCCAGTACATGCCAACCAAAGATGATTTCTAATTAAGTCTGGAGAAGAATTTAAAAAATCCAAACATAACTGGCAATGCAGGAAAGCTTTGTATCACAGTTGCGGTATTGCTGATATCAAACACTAAAAGAATCAGAAGTTACCTAAAACTCAGAAACTTACTTATTTAATGGGAATTCTAGGTACTGGCTTTGGGAGTTTTCTTTCTTTGTAAGAATGTTTGCATATAAATATTTATTGCTGCTCAGATGCCTGGAATTCAGTATTGTATTGAAAAACCTTTTGGAGTATTTTGCACATGTGGAGAGAAAGGACTTTTTCTGTAGGTAAAAAATTAGGAGATCTAAGCTCCCAGAGACCTGTGGCACTAGGCAAACCTTTGGTGGATTGTATAGCAATATTTATGTACAAGAAAGTCATGTATGTCCCTTTGTAGGTGTTAGGCATACGAAATTACATACATCCCTCTGTGTTAATACTGTTACATTTTCTACCTCTCAATTTCATTCTGCAGCAATGAAGATAACTGTAAGAATTATAAGCCTTCACTTTAAAAAAATCACTTGACTTCGCCTTTAGGGAAAACACAGCAGGGTGTTTGCAGACAAACTGTGAGGGTTTGCATCAGTAAATCAGTAAGTGATATGTATAAAAGAAAGCTCTTACAAAGCATGACAGCAAAATACATTTGAGGTGCTGTTGTGAATAACAGTCACAGCTCACTGAATATACTTTCTCTCAGCCAAAAAAGTTGTTGGGTAAGAGAGAAACCTTCATTGCAAAACATGGAAATGCAAAACAAGGGCAAAGAAAAAGGGGCAGAGGACAGAGGTCAGATTTCCCCTTTAAAAATAGGGCTAAGGAAAGCTTAGATGAAAGATTAGTAAGGCTGGAGGGAATGCCATGGAAAAAATGTCATCAGGCATCTGACCCTCTGTGCCTTCACTGAAGTCTGCATCTGTGGAGGAGTGGCAGCCACAGCCTCCATTGGTATTACGGCTCCTCTTTGGGTCTAAAATAAGGTTTTTGGCCTAGATACTATGTTCTTATAAAAACAGAAGATACCCAATGTGCTACAGTGTGTGTATGTTTATCTCTATCTATGTGAATATCACAGCACGAGACCCAGAAGCTATTATTCAATGAATTACTCCATCTGTGTGACATTTCTTGTGTGACTGTTCCTAGATATCTCTAGCCACAGATATTCTCTACATCACCAGGGATAAGTATTTTCTGTAGTTTTTTCTAGGAAAAATGCTTTAGTGGTACAGGAAACTAATAAAGCTGTTGAAAAAGGACATAGATGCAGTGCTGAGTACATTCAGGTATGCAAATGGTTTGAAATGTTTCATTTCAGGTCAGAAAACAGTGAAAGGCCCTACCACACTAGCGAAATCAGCTCGGATTTTGAGAATCCCAATGTTACCACAGTGGCACCAATAAAAGGAAGTCTTTCTTCTTTCGAGAACATTTGGAACTGGTGCTGGGGACAATAATTTGTGCATTTCTCTTGCACAGAAAAGATCTCATGGCAGAAAGTTATAAATATGAAACAAAAATACCCAAAGGTTGGGATTCAACAACTGTTCAACTGCTATGTCTTACTGCTCTTTCTAGTCCACTAGCACACTGGTGTAGGGGAGTATCAAGGAATAAGACCTATCTCATCAACTGAACCGGTACGTTTTTCATTTGGAGTCTCTCTCACTTTTAGCTGCATCTGTATTCAGTTTAATTTCATCGCAACTTCAGGGCTGTGAGAGAAGACAAAATTTGGAGTAGGCTTTTGGACTGGGTTTGTATGCTGGCTGAGCGAAGCACGGCTCCCGTTTAACAAAAGAGTAAATGTTCAAGCTGTTTTTTGAGTTTTTTTCACTCAGCCCCTACTTAATGTACTCCATCCAGTGGGCTCCATAACAAGAAGTGAACAAACGTCTCTGCAATTTATGTCTATGCACATAGAGCTAAGATTTATAAACAGAAATCTGTGTGAAAAGGGAATCTTCATCTGTGTCTGTGTATGTCTGCAACCTGCTCTTGGCATTTATGACCAAAATTAGGCAGGTATTCTGAGCCTGCAAAGTTGCGATGAGTGTGTATTTTAATACAGATCCCTCTCAGGAAGCATCATGGTACTACTGAACAACGCTTTCAGACGCTCACTAAACCCACCATTTGATCCTATGGAGAATTAAATTAGAACAGAGCTTTTTGTAATAATCACCTGATCAAAATAACTTACTGGAGCCATCACATATAAGGGCAACTGCCCTAAGAAGTAGATCACATGCTGTTTTCAATTAGTAATAGCGCCAGGGGATAGCAAATTATGTAAGAAATATTCCCTAATCTCCAGGGAAGGGAGAGCAATGACTCTTGAACATGTTCCATTGCCGCGAGATACAGCAGGACTCCCTTCTTGCTGAAGCATCTGTACACTTTTGGGAACATGGTGATGGGACATAGAGGGACTTTAAACTGTGGAATGAGTCACTAGGCCATGCTCACATGTCCTGTTACTGCGACTCTCTGCCCTGCATGAAAGTCACGTGCATGCACTGACTGACTTGTACTTGTGGAGGTCTTCCCTGGAACAAACAACTTTACTCCAAGGCAGATCATGGAGCAGTTTTTAGGATGGTGAACTTTTTGGCATTTTGCAGCTTTTCTGAGACTGTGCCACATTTGACTTTCTGTTCAACAGCCTTCCGACACTACTCCAGAAGGTCTAATATCCTAAATTAACCCCCATCTAGCACTACCAGCGAGCAGGGCATGCAGCATCTCAGTATTTTGACATCTAATACCACCATGGCTAACTGCAGCAAAGGCTACAGTTTATTTTGGCACTTTGAACTGAAAATATGCATAAAGACACTTGGCCAAGCAGTAGAGGATTCTGGGTGTGATTGGTCTTCTTCAGAAGAGGCAATTCTAAGCAGTGTGGATGTGAGACATCCCACATTGCTTTGCCTAGGTCCCGCTGACTGCTCTGTGGAGGTGCCGTTAGGAAGACAGACATAGGTAATGTGGAAGGGAAGCCAGAGAGAAACCTCTCCATTTTGTGAATACTGCATTTTTTTGGGTTCTGAGAGGTCTCTGACCAAAAATCTATCTTCGTATTTCTTGAATCCGTGGTAACTTTCTTTCTGTCTCTACAGCACCTCAGGAAGTGGTGAAGATTGACTGGAAATTTTACCAAAACATACTTGCTAGAACAGCTTCCCAGGACATATAATCCTGTTGGACACAGAACTGGATTTTGACTCTAATTCACTCTCTTCTGCAAGCATCTTCATCTTGGCTGAACCACCTGCTAGTTCAGTGAGCTCTAGGAGCTAAAACCACACCTGACAAATTAGGGAGAGTAAATTCTAGAAATAGGAATTCACGGAGATTCCTAGATCTACATGTATTTTATTGAACACATTGTAGAATATTCAGAAACATTTTATTATTTAACATCAGAAGTCCTTGTTTCTCATAGCTACAAATGTCCTTGTTGTAACCAATCTTTCATCTACGAACATAAAACTGTTGGAGGAAATGAGAGTAAGCTAGAGTAGAAAGGAAGAAGAGGAATTAACACTGATTTGAACAGGAATGCAACTTTCTGTTTCCTCTCATTGATGCAAAAAAGAAATTTAATTTTGAGTTGATTTAAACACTCGGCTTAGCCATGAAATAAAATATATTCACTCCTTTTTATAAAAAATAAAGCAAGTAAAACCAGCTGGATCTCCTGAAGAACAAAAAAATAGCAGTAGTATCTTTTTTTTTTTTTTTTTTAATTTTTATCGGTGCACCCAGCAGATAATAGAAGGGTGCACTCTCCTCTGCTCAAGAGAATCTGGACCCAATGTACTCTCTCATTTATTGAAGGAAAGGATCCGAGTATCACATGCAAATAATTCTGGAGTGGAACTCTCTCTTTGTCTTATAAAACTACCCATTTCAGGAAAACCTTAAACACTAACTGAACAAATTATAGAGAATAACTCTGCAGTCTTATTGTTAAGGTACTCAGAATAAAGGGAGGCACATGAATGTGTCTATGGTGTGAGCTAGGAGTCCAGACTACCATCATAATCGATGAAGTTAGATTTTTATTCACCGTAAAATAGCTGCTTATGGCTCAATTCATTTTCTTAAACATAGGTGATCCATGGTATTCAGATGCTGTAGCATACCCTTCTGGTGTCTAGCTGCTACTCCAGGGTGTTGCATATCTCCTGTAGTTCCTGAGTCATATCTGCCAGCCCTGAATGGGTATTCTGTGTATCCTGAAGCTTCTCATATGGCAGTAGGCACCTGTGTTTAGGCAACTGCTGGCTGGTCAGCTGAGCAGCAGTCTGGGCTCCACTGACTGTGATGACCTCCTGTCCGTGACTCCAGTGGGAGTGGGGACACCTAGTTCACTTGCACACACGTCCATTTGGGTATCTGGTTCCTAAGCCAGAGATCTTTTGTGGCACTGTAAAGACCATTAGGATCTTTGTATGTTTGCAAACTTATCAAAATTTTCAATGAACTAATATGGACAGTCATGTCAGATCAGTCCTCTCTTCCCTAGCTTAAAACACCAACAACTCTTCAAAGCAAAAGAACACAATCTCCCAGTGATCATAAAGTGCATCAAACACCCCTAGTGAATAATGGAAAAATGACTTCAAATATTGGCTCCCTAACAGCAGTGAAAAAGAGAAATCTTTTTTCGGAGTCTTCAGAAGTAGCACTTCAGTTATGACTGAGAGCAGAGAGAGAGGGTTGGATGGTAAGAGAATGGGCTGTTTATCAGCCACACAGTGTCTCAGACTCGAGACAAAGCTGTTTGGAGTGGGACTGAGAAAACTAATTACAACTGAAGTTAATGATTCTATCCATTTGCTTCTCCTTTATTTTACAGATTTTTACATTCAATGCAAAGCCACATTAGTGTCTGGATGAGAACAACCTTTTTTCCCTCACTCTAGAGCAATTATTAAATCAGGACCTCTAACTTAGTGGAATCTCTGCATTTTCCCCAAGTGATGAGTCTAGTATTTGGCCCTACCCCAAGGGAAATTTCCTCAGGTAATTTATTTTCAAACTTGATTTGCTTTTCCAGTTCAAGGAACCCTCTGGATGCCCCCTCATGAAACATGAAATAAGTTGTACAACATATTTTCCAAGGACCATTAATGTGTCTGGTAGCTTCTGATGTTTTGATAACTGAAGTCTCCCCAGATGTCTCTGCTATTTTTTTGCTATGCGACCACAGACCTTCCCATCTTGTTTGGCAGATCCCTGAAACTAATATGAAGAAACTCATCCAGTTTTTCATGGAGCAGAAGGGTACTGTAGCATGTTTCTTTCTTTTTTTTTTTTTTAAAGCTCTCTCAAAGTGATATATTTAGGAGGTATGAGGGGAAAGAACTGGGCAGTCCTTTATTTATCTTCCCAACAGGTGCAGCATAGGGAGGCACAAAGGCAGCATTTGCTAATTTCAGTTTTGCCAAGTACAAAGCACTCTCTGGTCTGCTGAAAGACATTCCCTGCTTTCCTCCTAAACTCAATGAGTTTTTTATTTTAGTGTCTCAATATTGAATATTTTTCCTCTGCATAGATGCACTGCTTTTTGAACAGAGTGGACGAGATTTTCAACTCAAGTAAGAACAACAGTAAGCCAGATCAATCTTGCATTATCCTCCTACACTAGTGTTGAAATAAAATCAATGCAATGTATAAGGAAAAAAAATCAATGCAGTTCCTTCAATTTTCACCATAATAAAGCAAAACACAAAAATTCCAAAATAAATTGGGTTTGGGGATTTTTCTTTGCCATTGTGGGTTTTTTTTCAATCAAATTAATCTGACTGGAAAAGTAGTCTTAAACTTAGGAGCCATGGAGGCAGAAGGTCAAAGAATAAACCCGAGGTGCTCTGGTATCCCAGAAGGAAGTGTGGGAGCAACACTTAGAAATTAGCTATGGGAGGGCAAAGACAGTCTAAGAACAACTCAATTCCCAGTGTGCAACAAGATCTGTGCAGGAGGACACGGCTCTATAGGGCTCAAGATGGGAGCGGGGCCCACCCTAATGGATCTAATTACAAGAGTTAGGCGTAAGTTTGCTTTCCATTTGTGAGGGCTTTAAATTTATTAGTTAGAGGTGATGAAGAGAAACTTTCTAAAGAATTGAGAGGGGAAAATAAGATAAGGGGTTAGGGTTTCCTCCTTCCCTCACCCACCAAAACTCATTTACCTGTGACTTTAATACAGTGCTTGTAAATGATATACATGGACCTGACTTTGGGTGTGATTTGGCTCGAAGACTGAAAGTAGTTAGAAATAATGGGAATGCGTTTTACAGTCAGTCCTGCAGAGGCGCAATGATGATGCCAGAAGATGGATGTCTGTATGCTTTGCTTTTGCCTCACTAAGCATGTATCTATGCAGCAAGGACAGCAGCAGCTGCACTACCCAGTTTGGTGCCATAATCAAATGATTATACAGGTCCAGTCTTCTGCATGGAAAGCACTACGCAACGTTATACAATGTTCACATGCTGGGTTCTTGTATTTTCAGGAAAACTTTCCATCAGCAGTGTTAATTTTGACACAAGCTAATAATTCATATACCAAAGCAGAATTTCCATTTAACTTCTTTTTCACCTCTGAAAAAATGTCTAGCCTTGAAAATATGGTATTAGAAGAATTCTTACTTTAATTAACTTTTATCCAACCTTGATACTGAGATTGATTTCCCACTGGAATGCTGCTGTACATGTCTACTTATATGATTTATATGACTAGCTGTGATAAAACTTGTTTGACAATGCCTGTTATCTTGGTACACCAGGCTGTGGTATTGATTTAAATATTACAAGTATAAGGCAAATATAGTTATAGAACAATCATGCAATGAAACAAAACCAGTCATGTTTAAAGCCAATAGAAGCAAAGGCTGTTTTAACTGTGTTTCTTCAGAGAGAACAGTGTCACCGTATCTCTACTGAAATACCTGTTTACCTCCTTTCACAAATTGCTTCATATTTCAAAGATTGTTCTTCTAACAGACAACATATGCACATAGCTTTCTTCACAACTATGCTGTTTATAGACCGAAAAAAGTTTTACTAAACACTGCCTAAAGTAGACACGCTGATTTTTAATTCTGATTCCTTGCCAATATGTGGATGCTCCAGGCAGTATTCAAGCAGAGCTTGCAAACCCTTAGAAAATGAAGCTGGCAGACAGTTGATAAATGCTTTGACTTAAAATTCGGAACAGTCGCTTAACTCATCTCCACGAGTTATTTCCTAGATTGGGGAGAATAAATAAGGCAAATTTACAGAGCTGCCTACTGGAGACTGACTTGCACCTGTCCCTGTGGGATGATGCCCACAAATAGTTTGAAACGGTTGCTCATGAGAGACTTGGCACTTATACAAAAGCATGTCCAAATGCTGTGGCCTGTGACAGTTTAAGAGGGCACCTGATTAATGGGCAGCTCTTATTATGAATATTGGTTAAAGGAAAGGGGCGAGAGGAAAGATTCAACGAGTGATTACAATAAATTACAGGAAGCAATTATATGAGGGAGGGTTATTTTATTAGTCACACAGAAAACTAAAAGCTGTTAAATTTAAATGCACTGGTAAAGGCCTTCGGAGTCACAGTCTTATCCTAGTCATTCACTGGGATCAGTTAACTCATGGATGTAGTCTTCACCTTGTGAATATGAAATTTTAAACAGGTCAAGACAAAACTATCTTATAATGACATGACCATATACTCCAAGGAAGCCACAGCTAATGTAATATATAGGACTTCAACTTTTTAGGAGTACAATAAAGACCTTAAATCATTAGTCGTGGAAGTCTGTTTCTACAGTGACAAATTCCATTAAGCCGAAGTGCTCCAGCAACCTTCTCTAAGCTGAGTGATGTGTTTAATTTGGTGATCCTATTTGTTAAGAGTGCATTGTGAGGCTACACTCTCACCAAGTCAGGAGATTTCGCACTTTGGTAATCTAATAATCTTAAAATAGCTCAGAGAACATTTGGCCTGAAAAAAAGCCTGGGAGCTTGCTACTGCACTGCTTCTGAAAAATCTAGCTATGTACTTCAGGGACTGCAGTGACAAAAAAATTCAAAGCTGAGATTTTCTTAACATTCAAGTGTTAGCCACTTTCTGATTTCTCAGCTGCTTGCTCTTGTGTGTGCTGTTTGTAACTGGCAGGACCTATGAGAATAAGGAGTATGGGATCACTCATGTAGATTGCTTGTTTCGGAAATGTCAGAAGAATACTGCTTAGGTGCTCATGTGATGCAGAAGCCTTAAGCCTCTTTTTTTCTTTGCTTTCCAGTGTAGTTCAACAACAAGTTCCCCAAAAGTGTCTCAGAGAGTCCTTCCAGTGGTACCTTCCAGAATGTAGTCAGTCTAATGTTCACCTTCATTGATTAATTACCTTCAATCCTTCATGCCTTGGAAATTACCTTGAGAACAGGCATTTGATAGACACATGAGGTTCTGAATTCTTACTGGTAGAGCTTGTGCCAGTAGAAGCAGTGGTATTGTATTATTACTGGTATCAAATACTCCTGCCACTAACATACTAAGTACTTGTACAAGTACTGCCACCAGCTCAGGTGAGTTCTTGATCAATGAAAAATCTTTAGGAAGCAGCTAATCTCTTAAATACAATGAGATAAACCTGTTATCACCCTAATCTACTCACTACAAATAAGCTGGGTGCAATGAGGAACAACCAACAGACAACCTGTATGTATCACTTTTCCAGAACTCATTACTACTTGTGAACTCCGGCTCTATCAGGACCGAAGGCCTCAAGATTTTTTGTGTTCCTGAATATTGACTCATCAAAAATCACATTTATTCCACTGTCATTGTAATGTTCAGAGTTGCTAAACTTATTTTGTAACACAACGACGGAGCTGCATTTGTAATCACTGCATTGTAGGAACATCTTTGAAACAGTCTGGTCTTAAACAGAATAATAACCTTTAGAAACACGACCCTCCTAACAAATTTTCTCCAAAGCACATATTGTTTGAAACTGCAGAAATATTTTAGGGTTTTTTTTTTCAGTTGGCCGCCACAGAATGCATTCTGATTAAACTGTGTAATATCCAGTCAAATAAGAGATCAAATAAAAAGGACACTTAATACACGTGTAAATCATTTGAATTACAAATAAGACACTCTAGAAGGGGCTTGGCTCTAGGTTTGATATAGAGGATTAAGCTCTCGTATTAATACGTGCACTTGGTGTAGCTATTTTCAGAAGGATACTTCATCCATCATTGTCCTCGAGCACTAAGGAGGGCCAGTAAGTAAAATGATCACATTGGTCTGTCAACACTGCTTGCTTAAGACTCAGTCGTGCAAAAAGTTTAGTTTTCATATGCCCCCAACCCAACAAGGTGCTGAAACTGCCTTATGCCCCTGAGAGTTGCTCTGCTCTTGCCTTCCACAAAAAAACAGAAAATATTTCCAAAAGGCTTTTAAAATAAAGCAAATCTTATCGATAGGTCAGTGTTAAATCAAATGTACTCGTTCAAACTACACACATGAGCCTATCAGATCTTTCAGAATTGATGGGAAACAAATGCTAATTAATTACTTCTATACTTTCCATGAGATTATCTTTAAGATTAAGCTCAGTTTTGCATTTGGGAATGCATTAGGGAAACTGTCTGTATACCCCTTGTTTGCCAACAGTTGCAAAGAATATACAGTTTGCACATTTATGGCTTTGCAGAAGCTATGTGTATTGTCAATGCTAAACAATAATCATAAAAAATTCATTACAAAGGGTCTAAATTTGAAAGAAAAATAGAAGAAGGGCTATAGAAGTAATTCAAATATAAGAAGTTTATTTAGTTTAAGTTTTCAAAACAGTAAAAAATAAAGTTATGAATTAATAGACCCTGAACATTTTACGCCTGTTTGGGCAACCTCCAATGGACAATTCCGTACCTTACTAGCAGACTACATACTCAGTTTCTTTGCTATGAATTTAATAGTACCACAAAAGGGTCCAGTATTACTCCTTTAACTCTCCTTCTGAAACATAAAATAATGATTTTTGTAGTGTCGCAAAATGTATCATTCCAGTTAGACCTGTGCAGAAAAACTTACTACATTCTTCACTTATCCATCAGACATACAGAATATATATTCATCAGAGCCTTAAAACTGTTTCATGAGCACATCTTTTCTATTCAATAGCATAAATCTTTATGAAAAACATATCAACATGCTGACTATTTAAACCATAAGAAGTGCTTATTCCCTGTTTTCCAGAGTCTAGGTATCTTAGCTATAAAGAGATCACTAATTGCACTACAAAAATCCTGGAGTCTTTGAAAAGTAAATACAGCATTTGCCCAATCAAGTAGTTTCTCAATATTTCTGCAAAGCCATTGTCCATCGTCTAAACTAGTTGGACGCCAAAACAGTTTTGTGCTATACCCTTACCTGAAAGTAATTTCCTAGTTTAAAAGGATCGGTGATCTGTAATGATATAATGATGTTGCACGGTTATCACTCTTAGATCTTATTTGTTGCTGAAATATGCAAGATGGTCTAAAAGGTGTTTTGTGTGTGTGCATACTCATAATTCCTGTAATTAAGAAATGTTCAGGTCATATTTGTTATGCTTACCATCTTTCTTGGTGGGTTCCGGCATTGTTACAAGAATTCTTTATTCCCAGTGAGTTTCAGTCTTTCAGATGCAGTAAGTAGTAGCCCCAAGTCCAGCTGAGAGAGTATGCAGATCAGTGTGACAAGCAGAGGGTAAGAAGAATTCCTCTGCTTTATATACCGCAACTGAAATATCAATCAAAATAGCACCTCCTCTCTTTTCAATGCAAACACTTAGAAAATTGACAGTTATGGGAACCCCTCTCACATCTGTTGTCTGCAGCCTCTGCTCCCTTGGCTTTTGGAAGGAATCTCTGCTGCATTGCATGGGGCTGATGAGAACATCTATAACTTTCTAAATTCAGCCACACCGCTCGCTCTCTGCGTCTCTCTCTGTAACATGCAGACACGCATACTCACGCAGACGGAGGTTGAAAAAGTGACTGCCACACTATTAAAGAGCCCCTCCTGCCTGCAGAACTTATAGGAACTACCTATATACATTTACACCTTTTTCCACAGCATAAAAGGGACAAATGAGTACAGTCAGTATGTCTGCAGTGAAACTTCATTTCCTTCCTTTAAGAGACAATGGTATGCAAAGATGGAGTGAGAAGCAGAGTACTTTGCAGTATTAGTGAAGAAAAAAGGATTACTGTGTTCCTGAGTGAAGACCCTCCATATCTTCCTTCTGTTTACATTTGCTACACTTTCTTGGGTCATTTCCCTGTAACCATCCTCATTTTGGCTTCGGTAGAGACTGTAGTGTTCCTTTCAGCACTGCTGCCTCATTATCTGGAGAGGTCACTGCTGAGAGATGAGATATTCTCTTTTCCACTCATCCAGGAGATGCAACACTCCTTGCCTTTGCCAAGCCAGGAAACTAGACAGAAGGAATGGAAATCCTATCTGTAGCACACGCACCGAGCCACTAAACTAAGCCACTGGGCTGCCCTCCTCTTAAACTTCTACTTAAACTATGAATATGTAGGCAATGGAAATGCAGGTCAAGTTAATCAGGAGGTACTAGGATTTATTTTCGTATGCCCTTTTGGGATTTTGAGACAAAACTGTGGTAACTAGTGCAATAGATGAAGTGGTCCTCAAGGGTTTCATGCTATTAAAACACATGTTCATATCGTTATCACACATCAATAAGAACTAGGCTGTTAGACAGAGTGCTCAGTGTCTAAATACACCCAAATGTTATGGAAAACATATTTTACATCTTTGAATATGAGTTAGAGATGGAAGAGTGGTCATGTGCCTGTTTAGCCTGTAGCCAATGCATGATTGCTTCCTCTACAATCTGTTATTTTCTGGCTATTTAGCCATTTTAGGTACATCTTAGAAGGGATGGTCATTTCATTCCTTTTTTTTAAGAGTCCAGATTATCATCTGGCTTTTTCTGCTCTACTCATTGTGATGTTTTAGTATGTGACTGATTCATGTGCCTATTAAAAACAGAGAAAGGCAAGACCCCTGCCTACAAGAACGTAAACAAGAAATATTAAGGTTATTTTGCTCCTTTATTTTATATCACTATCTAAGTAAACCTTCTTGTATCACTGAAATAATTTCTGTCCTTGGAAAGTAAACAGAACAGTACCCTGAATAGGTAACTGGGGATTTTGTCCCTCTGTGTATGATTGTGGTGGCAGTGGGGAACTGGTGCATGAACAGATAATAACATTGCAGAGATAATGTTTTCTTCCCTTTTCTTCTACTCACATCCAGGCACTGAACATTGTGATGGCTGGAACCAGAGGTGGATGAAGAGCAACTGCTGATTCTCTCCAGCATGGTGTTTCCTGAGTGGGCCCTTGTAGGATTTAAAGACAATTTGCTTTGCGTTTCACCCATTGGGTGCCAAGACCTGCTGAGAACTGCATGTCTGGAGATTAATACAAACAGGATTTAATATGGTCGCAGTCTAACACTGGATGGGTTAAGAGAGGACCTCCATTGCAATCTCATGGTGAGAAAGGATTGGAGGCCAGTGCTTATCCTTACAGCCTTAAAGGGCTTCCTTTCCAGGAAGAGGAAGAAAGATATTCAGGAATTCCAACTCATAGACTACTTTATACTACTGAATAAATCTATACTGAGACCACTCACTGGCCCAGAGGATAAGTGGAGGCGTGTGGTTCTCACCCACACAGCAAAACTCCCTCTCCACCCCAAAACAGGGAGATTGCAGCAAAATGTCCACAGAGAATGGTTGCTGGCATGTCCTGAGCTGTGCTTAGGCGTAGGTGGGAGAGTGTTAGTTGGCCTGAGCCAAAATGGTCCCAGGAAGCATGCTAACCATCCACCAGCGTGGATCATCACACGACAATGCTTAAACCCATGCCCTAGCTCTGCTTTATTTACTGGTATAGACATGGCTAGAAAACTAAATTGGTTCTATAACCTGTGCTAGGCAGGAAGGGAAGATAGGTTATGTGTAGAAAAGAAAATCATGGAACACTATAGTTGCCCTTGTAGCGTGTGGAGAAATGTGTGTTTCTTCAACTCTGTTTTGTAAAGGCCAGCTGAGAGTGCAAGTAAAAGGCTCTTCAACTGCAGAAAAATACATTGAAACTATGGAGTAGCAATCATCTGAAAATTTGCTTATCCTTTCACTCTTCCCTAGCCTTACATTATAGTTGCATAATTCATTGCATTTCATGTTACGTTCTCTTTTACTCTCATAAAAAATTGCCGTGGTGTAACTTTTTCTGTAATGTAATTTTTAATTGTATTATAAAAGATGCCACTCAGGTAGATTTAGGCTGTGATATCTCAGTGTACCTTAGCAGTAGCAGTGACAGGGAAAACAGTTTATTTCCTAAGAAAGTAAGCTATATTTTATTTGTTTCAGTCCAATTCCCAGCTGAGTCCATGCCTCAAGCACCTGCATATACTTCACACTCCTGTCTAAGACAACCTAGGCATTTTAGTTCATTTTTCCTCCTGCACAAGTGTTGTCACAATGTTGACCCTACCTTGCTTGTGCCATAACAGTTATTAGTACTTTGGTGCTATTGGATAGATGTCATTCAGAGCTTGCCTTCTTATACTTCTTTTCCACTTTTGCAGTGTGTGGTAGTCACCAAACTTGCCATATCACTGCATACAGCAGAGGTGATGATTTTGGCCAACAATTGCCCAAATTGCTTTAAGACTGGTATAAAAGAAGGAAAAAAATGAAAAAAAGGAAATGTCTGAACTTTCTTGGGTTTTTTTCCATTTTGGTCATCTCTAAGCTTATGCTTCTTGGATTATAGATATGTCTAAACATACTTACAATAATCCATCTAGCCAACCTGTACACTCTCTGTTAATAAAGGCATTTATCTATTCATTCTATGAAGTTCAGATTTTTAATAATTTTTTTTCCGGCAGTCCTGCTCTGCTTCCCTGTATAGGTCAATCACTCAGATGATTTGATTGAAACTCATCTTGTGAAGGACCTGAGCCAGAATAGGTAGTGTTTAGATCCTCTGTGCTGAACACAAAAGTCCTGAGCATGTGAAAGTGCCACAAACCACCTTCTGACTCAGCCTACTTGCCCAATGACTCAGCCAGAACCTTCACAGAAATCGTGAGGTGGAAAGAGCTGAGCTCCACCTTGTTTCTAGTTCACCTCCTGTACTTCAGTAGATAGAGCTAGAGGCTGTGACATCCCCAGCCATCCTTTCATTAACTTACCCTATTGCTAAAAGCACCCCTGTTTGCACAGGCTGTCTCATGTCTTTGGATGGAAATGTGCCTTCTCATAACTTGATACTCTCCTTCCATAAGTTGGCTTGTGACCTTGTATTTTGCCCTTCCGTAAAGTGAGTGTCTTCTGACCAAAATTTATCCTCATCGCAGTATGGCTTTTGTGTACCCCTGTAAGCCCTCTTCTCAGCCACCTCAGAGGCCAAACATGCTAAGCTCTCTGAGCCTTTCCCTTCCATGCCCGCCCCAATTAATCTTCTGTGGTCTCTTTCCAAAACATGAGTATCCTATTTTAACTCTGTTCAGCTCCTTGAGCAGTTTCCAAACAGCAGCTAACCAAGGCATCAGATAATTAAATCATTCTCTCTCGTCTGTTTTTAATAAATTCCCTTGGTCAAACATCCAAAGCCCTTATTTGCTCTTGCAGCTGCTAGATCTGCACCCATAACTTCATATTTGCTGCTATTCCTAGGACTGAACTCTCTCACTTACTTCAGTCTCTATTCTAGTAAGTCACTGTCTGTTACCAGAGAAAAATCTTCACCTTGTCACCAAGCCAAAGGACCAGGACATTCCCAGAAGACCTCAGAGACAATGTTTTAACCAAACTATTTAAAAATTTTCCATTGAAAGGTTTTACTGATATTGAGAAAAGGTGATGGATTGAAGTAAGAATGCTGGGCAGAAACAAACCGTTTAAATGAGAATGGGAAAGGATTCCCAGTACTCACAGGAGGAAATCCGAAAATAACCCCCAAAATGCTGGCATGTCTCTACATTTTCACTAAAAAATAAACAGCACCCAAACCGCTGAAGTCTTATGTAACAGAAAACCATTTTAACCAGTTTTAATATTTGGAGCTTTGGAGCCTCTAGGGAACAGCTATTTACTGAGCCCAAGGATGAAAGACAAGAAGCAGCAGCAGACGGAGCCTTCCCTCCCATCAGGAGGCACCCACAAGTGCACTTCTCCAGGAGGACGCTGGAATGAGGTTTGACAGTGCCCAAGCCCCATTCAAGTCCCACATCCCCTCCCACCAGACACAAGGCCTGAAAATCCTGTTCTCCGTGTCTACAGCAGAATTGCATCATAGTGACATCTTTTTGTGCTCAGATTCTGCCTTTGCCACATATGCTCTTTAAAATAGGATATTACAGATTTTGGTGAATTTATTTCTTTTGATATTACTGATAATCCACAAAGCATTTTTTCTTTTCTACCAATAAAAATAACAAATCAATTATTTGAATTTCTAGCGTGCTGGCAAGTGGAAGACTAAATATGTACAACCTAAAAATGCACAGCTTCTACTTTTGCAAGAGAGGGAAGTACCTCACCATTGAAGAATGCTACATCTCAGGATGTCTGTTAAGTTTTCAAGTCACCGTCTAATTTGGGAAGGTAGTCCTTTTTTGTCTGACATCTTTGCTGAACTTACTGATGTTGATGAAAGGCACCTGGATTTACCTGGCCAGCTCAGTTCAATCACAGCCTTGCACTGTAGACCTGCCAGAAAAGAAGACTTTCCTACTCTCTCATGCACTCTACTTTTCTGCCATGTAAACGAGACATGACCTTGGTTGAGAAGTGATGAGAAATACTTTCTGTATAAAGGTAGCATCCACAAATGGGGTCTTACTCTATGTAGCAGGATGAGAGAAGATTAAACTTTAAAGCCCAGATTGCATTTTTTTTCCAAGACAGTCGGCTTGGAGGCACTTCAAGGCATGTACAAGATGTCGTTGACAGATAAACACCACTTGTCAGCTTTACCTTCTGCCTTACAATGACCCAAAGGGTGACATTACTGTGTAAGCAACACATGCCCCATGGTATCCTATAGCAGTCAGAGTGTTTCCTTTCTGACAGTAAATTCCAGCGCACTGAGGCACTCGGCACCAAAGTCAAGAGCGAGTCCCTAGGTCAGGGCAGCAGGCAAAACGGCAGGAGGAGGAAGGAGAGCAGCTCCTTTCTCTTGATTGCTTGGCTGGATCAGTCAGAAAAAAATTAAGATGAGGGTTGCTAAGAAGGGAAAAGTGATGGGAATTTTGCCACTGACTTCAAGAGAGCCAGGGCTTACTTCGCTCTGTTTTTGAGAGGAAACTTGAAAGGGGACCCTGCAGCCAGGAGAGGAAAGAGACATTGCGGCCCAGATTTTTGTTCTGACTTCCACAGGTGAAATTGGGAGCAGCTCCTCACCTGAGCTATGCCTAGGTAAGCAAGACCCATGCTGGGTTTACATGCTCCATCGTGCTGAAAACTGTCTAATTGTGAATGCCTGATCCGGTGTAACAAACAAAAGTTTCTTCAGCCCTGATTTGATCTGTTCATTAAGTATGTGAAATTTACAGCAGCTTACAAAGAGCACATGATTTGCCCCAGCAGATTATGGTGTATCACACTGGTATGGTGTCTCCAGCACTGGCCAATGAGGCTTTGGATGAGGAAAACGCCCCTTCATCATTGTAAACCTAGGACTCTAATCTCGGGTTCTCTCTCAGAATTGCATTTTTTGTGTTTTCTGATTTGAATAAAGCATTTCAGCATTGAACTTGGTGGGTTAATTTTAAATTATTTTCAGTGCATTTGATCTGTCTTATTAGAAGTTTGTAGAATTTCAAAAACATGCCTGTAGAAATTTTGCCCTCAAAATTCCTGGAATCCATAGCTATCCCAACAGTAACACAAATGTTCCCAAATTATGTTTTCCAAGTCTTCTTCCCCTCTGGTTACAATTAGCATGTTCCAGTGTCAAAATTTTGCAGGTATGTCTTGTACCCAAAGATGTATGCCATGTATTATGGGAAATGCTAGCACAGGGGGTTCCAAGTAACCTTGATTAAAGATTCTGAGGCAGTTCTAGAATTATTGCAATGACAGAGGCAGATTTTGTAATTAATGTTTATACAATACCAGTCTTCTATGTTAAAATTGTCACAAGCCTCCAAACTAGAGTATTAGAAATATATTGATATTAAAAAACTTTACTTGGTCTCCTTTAGAATTTTAAATATGGCAGTCTTGCAAACTTTAATACTTCACAGAGGTAGAGAAATAGTTCAACAATTCAAAATGAATTATGTAAATCCAAGTGTCATAATTTATCAGCGTTCAAAGAAAAGCATCCAAGTCCCAACCACAGAGGGGCTGAAAATAAAACTTTAAAATTCACTCTAACTATTTATTAGCCTGGAAATGTTGTCAAAGTGGCTGTTCGCATTCAGATTGCCACCATCTAAGTTCACCTGCGCTATATAATGATCACTCTATGAAGGTATTTAACAGAAATGCATTCAATTCCCAGATGTCCAAAGGAGTTCATACATGTCATCATAAGCAGCTTCCTTAACTGGGGCATACCTCAGTTCTCTCTTTGTAAAGTGGGGATGACAACCCATTCCTTTGCCCTGTAGCTATCATCATGCTGCCTTTGTTTTTCTTAGAGAGCCTATGGAGTGTGCATTAGTACCTGGTTGCACAGTGGAACCTTAATCTCAGTTGATATGACGATATATTGTTACTATTTACAATGTCTAAAAAATACTGCTGCATATAAATAAATAGAATAAAAGGTATCAAGTTCTGGGGCCGATGTTCTCTTTTATCTATTAAATCACTTCTTCTTAGCGTAACTGCAGTGTAATTATAATGATATAATGCAGCAGGCTGACTTGTTTGACATACTAATTGTATAGTTTCCTGATACACGTAATCCAGTGCAGCTGCAGACTGCTGCTAGCAGGATGGGACCATTCTCCCCTCCTCTCTCTCTTCGTCCTCCCTCAACCAGGAGGTCTTGTTCCCTTCCTTGCGTTGGACCTAGTGACTATGCAGGATAAGTCAGTTCAGCTTACTGATCTGAGCGAATCCTACACATTTGGAGCAGGAGGTACTTTATTTCTGCTGGCTTAGCTAGCTGAAGCAATACTCTCTAGCAGCCCTGTGATCGCTAGATACGAGGCAACGGGAGCGCATAGCCGCAGGCAGGGGAGTGGGACTGTCCCTCTTAGCTGCAACCTACACACACATAGTGTTAGATTTAACGGGAAATTATACCCTCGTTGTGTCAGAGGTCCAGTTTATAAACATCCGCTTCCTATTCTGGAAGATAATTGAGATACGTGTGAAGTATATTGATCTCTCAATTCCAAAAACGTCTGTTGCATGGAGATAGATTTTTCTTTAATTTATCCAAATCTTTTTTGCTTTGTATTGGGTGAAAAAAAATCAAATTCCTTTCAACCTTCCATGAACCACTGTGAAGTCCCACTGATTCACAGAGGAAAGTGAATGTGGGCTGCAGGGGACATAAGTGAAAAGGCAGCACCATCCACTGGGAGCACAAAGCAAACCTGTAATAAATTAGACATGAATCTCCACTTTGGTGGAGGCCTTCACCTTCTCACTAAGCAACGAGGGTTACTCAATATTCTTCATTTGCTCTATGAACCTGACCAGTCCTCATAACTTTGTGGTTCCCCTCCAACTTGATGGTGGCACCACCCTAGCTTCATTTATGAATACCTATGGGCTTTAAAAGGAATACAGTGCTGGTTTCTACTAGTATTTCCAAAGTCTTTGTAACCTCTATTGACTCCGAGTCAGCACTGGGCTGGAAATTAGTCATGTCTTTTAAATGAATGATGAGATTTCTTGGGGAAAACCCTGTATGTGGAAGATTCTGACATGAAGTTTTTGGAGAACATCCAGCATGAATTTTAAAGATAGGCTGTAACTCAAGTAGTTACATGAAGTGGTAGGTTTAAACATTAAAAAAGACTGTTAGAATCAGTTAACGACTTACTGTATTAATTAAGCTTCACAAACGGCCTGGTGAAAATACAGCAGGATGACCATGAGCCAGCAATGTGCCCTTGAGGCCAAGAAGGCCAAGAGGAGTGTGGCAAGCAGGTTGCGGGAGGTTATCCTCCCCCTTTACTCTGCCCTGGTGAGGTCTCATCTGGAGTACTGTGTCCAGTTCTGGGCTCCCCAGTTCCAGGACAGGGAACTTGCTGGAGAGAGTACAGCAGGGGGCTACAAAGATGATTAGGGGACTGGAACATCTTTCTTATGAGGAAAGGCTGAGGAACTTGGGTCTTTTTAGTCTGGAGAAGAGAAGACTCAGAGGGTATCTCATCAATGCTTATAAATACTTAAAGGGAGGGTGCCAGGAGGATGGGACCAGTCTTCTTGCAGTGGTGCCCAGTGATAGGACAAGAGGTAATGGGCAGAAACTTGAACATAGGAAGTTTCATCTAAACATGAGGAGGAACTTCTTGACTTTGAGGGTGGCAGAGCACTGGAACAGGCTGCCCAGAGAGGTGGTGGAGCCTATGACTCTGGAGACATTCAAAACCCACCTGGATGCCATCCTATGCAACCTGCTCTAGGCGAACCTGCTCTGGCAGGGGGGTTGGACTAGATGATCTCCAGAGGTCCCTTCCAACCCCTATGGTTCTGTGATTCTGTGAAAGTAGACTAGAAAGAATATTTTATATATGAAGGAATAAGCAGAGACAAGTAATGGGATTTGAAGATCCACGTGAGGTATTGGGTCAAAGGACAGAACCCCAGAGATATGACACTCAGTCTTTGTCCTTGGCTCCTAGTCTAAGGTATATGCTGTTTTCTGGATCTGTGAACCCTGGAAGAGAAAACCCAAGGGGATATATTTAACTTTTGCTATGGATTAGACATATGAAGTTCAGAACATACACTTGTTTTGATGTTTTGGGTGAAATCCTTTGTATTTAAGTTTTACTGAGTGCAGTGACAGCTTCTGCATCTGAACTCGTCTTTCCCAGCTGTGCAGTCAGTGAAGATCTAGTCATCGGGCTTAGTTCAGTTACTTAAACATGATCACACGCAGCCATCTGAGAGTGCTCTCTGGTATGCCTCATGGCCTCTCATTGCCCCTGCACAGCATGTAGGTCATCAGTAAGTCTGGTGTCGAATCCATCTCTCTTCCATATGATTAAGTAATTTCAGGCACCTCTAATGGCACTACACACATTTTTAGGGAGCAGAACTAAGTCCTTATCAAATGGGATTTAGAGAGCAATGCCGAAGTGAATTTTAGGATAAGATGTCTCATATCTTGCACTTCAGTGGTGACCAGCCCACATGTCAGTGTTCCAGCGTAGATCTCCAGAGAGCCCTACCCAATGCATCTTTCACAGAGATTAAAGATTATGAGAGATTGTTAGGCTCATAACTACAACAATACGTTGTATGCCCAAAAGTCAGCCCTCTCATGTGCTCCCTGCCTTCTACAGGCTCCTCCCAGCTGCTGCCTCATGCGTACCAAACGCCAGGGGTTGTGTAGCTTCTCCCTGAGCTGCCACAGCAGATCAGCCCAGTTTGGCTTTTCACCCTTGCAGTGGCTGTGCACCCACAGAATTGCATGTCAGCCAAAGTCTTTCATCCATGCTTATATGAGCCACTCAACTCCATTTCTTCTCCACCGCCACCTCCTAGACACTCTGTTGGCAGTGCAATGCATCTCAGTGTACAGACTTTACAGTCTGGTTTCTGACTATTCCTTTCTCAGTGGTACAATGATGTTTTGGGCCAAATCTTTTCAGTTTGGCCTAAGTTTTACTGTATGGTTTATTAAAAAAAAAAAAAAAAAGTTGGTATTGCAGGCAGTTGGCTATGGGAAAAATTCTTCTTCCAAAAATAAACCCTTCCTGCTCAAGTTAGAGCCTGAGGCTTAAGGTATTAGCAGTCTGGAACTGTAACAATACAAACATATGAGAAGCCCAAATGGGGCTGAACAACATTTGTACACTATGCCGTCATTGCTTTCTTACCACCAGTTCAATAACCCTTGTGGGATTGCTTCCGCAGGACTTTTTCCCTGCATATTAACTGCATAAGCAGGAAGACTGTGTGATATCTACTGGCACGTAAACAAACATGACAAACTTTTCTTTCATTTCAAGTGCTAAATTCAAAAAAGTTCTGTGGCTTGAAATATATCTGCAGTAAAATGCTTTTTTGTATAAACTTCTCAGGCAGGCAGTGGCAGTGCATGCCTTGCCCTGCCCAGCAGGAGCCAGCCACAGTCCCACACTGTCAGTCGCAACACTTACAGAATCATAGAATGTTTTATATTGGAAAGGACCTTAAAGATCATCCAGTTCCAATCCCCCTGACATGGGCAGGGACACCTTCCACTCGACCAGGTTCCTCAAAGCCCCGTCCAGTCTGGTCTTGAACACTTCCAGGGATAGGGCATCCACAACTCCTCAAGCCTGTCAAAGTCCCTCTGAATGGCATCCCTCCCCTCCAGCATGTCAACCACACCACACAGCTTGGCGTCATCGGCAAACTTGCTGAGGATGCACTCAGTCCCACTGCCCACGTTGCTGACAAAGATGGTTGAACAGCACCAGTCCCAGTACCAACCCCTGAGGAAGGCCACTGGTCACTGGTTTCCACTTGGACATCAAGCCGTAGACCACAACTCTTTGAGTGCGACCAGCCAGCCAATTCCTTATCCACCAAGTGGTCCATCTATCAAATTCGTGTGTCTCCAGTTTAGAGACCAGGATGTTGTGCGGGACAGTGTCAAATGCTTTGCATAAGTCCAGGTAGATGATGTCAATTGCTCTCCCCTTATCCACCAATGCTGTAACCCTTATGAGTCACACAGCAAGTCATTCCTATGGGCATTTTGGCCAAGTCACCTAGACGGTACTCAACACTCCCTCTACTACTGCCTTCTCTGGGTTAATGGTTTAAGCAGTTACTATTATTTCAGATAGTTTCTTCTCACCCTCCTTTGGCAGTTACGGATAGCTTCAGCACTTCAGGTAGCAATGCTAACTACACACTAAAGTGGACCAGGGACACTCTCAGGTTCTGTTGCACATTCTCAGGCTGTTCAGTATTTGGGACTACCTCAAAATGGTCACTTCTTAAACCCTCCTACTAGTTTCACCAGCAGCTACCTAGCTAAGGTGTCCAGAGACTTCCAGTATATTCCAGGAGAGACTATTAAGTCTCTCCTTCATATTACTCCTCACTCCTATCTCTTGTCTCAAATCTCTCAGCCTCTCTTGTTTCTTTTGTTAGTGCTCCGCAATTATTGTCTGCTATGTGCTTTTGCCAAGGATCAAGCTGCAGAGAACTATAAAAATAGAGGGAAAAAACAAACTATCAGATTTCTGCAATGTCAAAAGGATCAGCCAGTAGGTTGTGTGTAGCACTATCATTTTTCCTTGGCATTAAACGTTATGAATAGGGATAAATGTCACATTAGTGAATGTCACATAATTTCCTGAATATGCTTGTGCCTGGTTTAAAAAAAATATTAAAAAAGACAGAATTTAAAGGTGGCTACCAAACCCACTATTCAAATTTTAGTCTAGTTTTCAGGAGCCCAAAGTTGTCACAGAGAGCTGCAGTCTATGCAGCACTGTCAAAGTTAGTCACAGTAATCTGAATATGGGCTTAAGAACCCAAGTCCAGGCTCCTAGTTTTTAAAATCCTAGTCTTATTTTGATAAAAATGAGCAGGTATGCCACTGGAGTTTTATACTGTTTAATTATGAATATGCAGACCAGAATTTCTAATCATATCCTCTACCACTTTCACCCTGAGCAAGCCAGTCTTTGCTGTAGTTCTCATAACTAAAGAACTGAGGAAAATGGATGAAAATCTCCATTTCCTGTTGCCAGTGATAATGAAAATCATTTAACTGGGAGAAGTCCACCTCTGGCTTCCTGGTCACTTAAAGCTGCTAGGGCCACAAACTGGAGTGGGGAAGGCATCTTCAGGAACTGAGCAAGCTATACAATGGATAAGAAAGTTAAAATCCTTCTCCCTGTTGCCATGCAGATCTGTGGCACATGACATAGGTCAACTTTTATCCTGATGTCGGAGTTGTATAAATCTCAGGATAAGACAGTCTTTGTCCTGATAGTCAGACATCTGTAAGAAGGCTACTGACACACAGAGAGTCTAAATTCAGAGGGAGTTAGTGTTTTCAGGACAATAAGAACTTAAGGAAGAATTTAAACAAGAAGATGAAAGAGTTATAAACTAGAACTAAGAGGTAATTCCATTTCTACAGCAGGCCTTAGAAAAAGAGGGAGTTGTAAAAGAAAACGTTTGGATGTGATAGGTAGGATGAAAGAGATGCAAGCAAAGAAAGTTAAGACTGTATACAGCAGCTTCAGGGCTTAGGAGAGTCAACATGAAATGCAATTTGGTATGAGTAAGAAGGAGGAAGCAGTGAAAAGATTCAAAGCAACCTAAATTACCAAAGAGTTGAGTGATTTTATTGATAACTTCAGCCTCCAAAAGGTTACAAAGTGAGGTTAAAGCGCAAAGGGATATTTAGTCTGAAGATGGTACGAATAACTGAATAACTGAAATAGCTGTAGTGTAAACCACAATGAAGCCAGCCCACATGTTAGATCAGCCATACTTGTTCATACAGTTTTGGTGTATGAACAAACATATTTACACAGAGGTACACTTCTCCCCAGGTGCTTGTCCCACTCAACCTAGCAGTGTTCCTCGATGCAGGTGCTGGTGGGAATGTATGAAGAGGCCTCTGGGAATTCAATGAAAATGTTAAAATCCATCATTCCCTGAAGAAACTGTGCTACCCTCCAGGTAAGCATGTCATTCCCTAGCACTTGCAAAAAGAAGGGCAAGGGTGGCCAGCTCTTGATTCTTGCACTGGAAGAAAAGGTTTTGGCAGAACAAATTCAGTTGTCCCTGAAGCTGCCCATTTCTAAGAAGTCTAAATAGCTTCATCCACATTTAGACAAACTAAAAAAAATGAGGATATATCGGCCATCATGTTAGACAGACATTGACTTAAACAACATTTTTAACCCTCTAGCTGTAGGATCTCATGCTAGCAAACATTGCAGACTAAATGACCTCTGAGAGGATGCAGAGAGTTCTTGTGTTCTTATGATGCTGGTTTCTTATCCTGTCCTAAACACTAAATTATCCTTCCAGCCTTTAGTGTTTTGTGTGGAAAAACTGACTAACTTCCTGAGAAAAGGTCTACTGTAAATAATACTAGCCCTTAATTTTGTGGCTATTTAGTAAATGGTGCTACCAGGAGCCAGCAAGCTCATACTAAGTACTACTCTACTTACTCAACAAGTGAGAGCATATCAAAGGGCAAAGTGTGCTTGCTGGAGGTGATTGGGGGAACAAAATGTGCTCTCTCTCCTCCTTAGGATCAACTTAATATCTAAATTTATAGGAATACCTATCTGGGATGCCCTTTGCACTGTTGCATATATATCTCAGATTACATTTATTGAGTTGTTTAGCAGGTCACACATCCCATTTGATAAAAGCTCATAATGCTGAGAACTGAGCAATAATTCTCCAAAACCTCATAGTTTTCTAATATTTTATACATAGCAAAGATTATAGGGTTGTGGCTTTATATTTTCCTGCGTTTAATTCCATATATGCTGTTCTGTTATTAACGGAATCTATCGAGGTTGCTTTTTTCACCTTCCCTCCTCCTTTTTGTTGAAGTAAAAAAATCTCCATCTTGGAATCTGCTACCTTGTATGTCCAGTCCACCACTTTAATGCTGTTCATTTGTTTCAATTTCCCAGTCTACCCACATTTCTCTTTTACAGCGTTATACACAGTGAAGCCTCTGGAAGAAGGCACTGGAGGACACATCTTCGAGTCAGTGTGGCCTTCAAACTTCTCGTTCCTGCTACCAGCAGAGGTGCACGCCTTCAAGTACATTCTCCAGTGAGCACTGTGGAGCAGACACGGTCTGCCCATTCAACTGGCAGCGTCAAACCCGGGTGAACAGGTTTAAATCTACTAACTTCCTTTCCAGGGGATGTAGCTCCTTTCTTGAGATCTGTCACTGAGGCATATTTTAGCTCAACCTTTCTAGACACCTCCTCTTCACTGACATTGCTTTCCTCACTAGAGGGATCACGGAGGCTGTATTGCCCTGGCAGTATCCCTTGGCACAGTGTCAGTCTGACTCATCTTCCATTTCATTACAGGGTCTGAAAACAGCTGCAGCTGTCAGAGGTTTGCAGTTACTTTGAAGCATTATGATAAAACTGTACTTGCTAAATTATTCTGGTAAATACAGCCTCCATGGCATCAGAAGAAAAGTATAAAAAATGAAGTCTTTTGCAATGCGTTACAGTCACGTTTCCCCAGACTTGCTCGACTTTGAGCAATTGCACAGTAATCAGTAACTGCAAAACAAAAGCTAACACCCTGTAGCAGGATGAAGAGAAAAACAACTAAGACCGATAATATAATAGTAGAACTGCAAAATATAATATAGTGTAATATAACACATAATGTAATGTAGCCATCTTTACAATGGAATTTTTTGCTATTACTTGAATTTATTTTTACTGTGCACTGGGAGTGTTTCATGAGTGTAGTATTTTTTCCATTAATTTATCATGTCTTCTTAAGGGGACAATAACAGGGAACACTTCTTACCTTCTGCATAATTCCTGGAAGCCTTAATATCTTTCTTGCGTGTATGGTGAGTGCAATTTTTCATATGCATCTAGTTTACAGATACGTACATGCAAACTGCACTCCAAGTGCTGACTCCCTCCATTTATTAAAGAGGCCCATGCATAGTATCAGCACCTAGCAAACATATAAGCATATGAGTAACTTGGCTTGCAAGAACAGGTCCACTAACTTAAACACAAGAATTTGCACTGCAGTGATGAGTGCACTGTAGATCCTGCCATGTAAACCTACCCGTTTAAAGTATACCTACCCAGTATTTAAACTGGGTATTGGTAGCAGATTTAGCTATGGCAGCCAGGAATATAGCACAGGCTGCAAAATCCATGCAAGAGGTTGGATAGATATTTGGAGGGGCTTTGCAGGCTGTACTATGGTATAGCCCCATGATACTGTGGCTATACTACAATCAGTCCTTGAAAGAGTTTTCTTAAAACTGCAGCCACGACAGGGCAGACTTAATCTCTGAATATCCGGTGGTTCAGCTCTAACTTACTGTTTCTGAACTGTCCTGAGAACAGTTGCCAATCTATTTCCACCATCCCAGCCAAGAACTGAAAAAAAAGGGATAGGTGCACTGTCAAAGCTAGAAGACAGATTATGCCTATTTAAGAGACAAGTTTTAAAGCTTGTGTTTTCCTAAGTGCATTCTTTAAAATTAACTGGATTTTTTTAATGTGCAATTATTTATGTGATTTCAAACTAAGATAATGATGCTGGATCAAACACATTTTTTCATAAAAAGAACCCATATTTTACAAAATTGTCAAAGACATTACAGCCATATAACAAGTCTTTGCTGGAGCATACAAAGATTCCTATTTAGTTTCAGTGATTTTGTACGTTTTCCTGCCAAGGAGAATCCTGTCATTCAAGCCAAGCCCTGGGTTCCCTTTCTGAAGTTTGATGATAATACAGAGACTGGCTTTCACTTTCTTTCTAAAACATTTTCATCAAAACCAAACAGGGTGTCAAGACATCTGTTGCAGTGAGGGTGGTAACAACATTTAGCATTTTTTGTCTAGGATCATTTTATCACTAAACAAACAGAGTTCTGGGAAAAATGAGTACAGCCTGATATTGATGGCCAGGACCACACAAGTGAGGTGAAACTGGCTGGGACCAAGAGGTAAGAATGTACGGAAAACTGTCCTAGCAGTGTGAAAAGAGAGGTGGCACAAGAAAGAAGCAGCGAACTTGATTTCAATTATTCCTTAGGTTACAATATTCTACTTCTGTGTAATTTTTTAAAGATATAAAAATTTCAGTTTGCCCCCAAACTAAGTTAGAGGTTCAGAGCAATGCTGTTTTCTCCCAGTGTAGTATGTGCAGGCAGCCAGTTGACATTTATGTTGTTTCGGAGTAATATATCACAAGGAAAACAAGCAGTTGCTGTTCCTGATGATGTCAAGCTGATGGCATGATGGAAGTCTTCATACTATCCCTGGAATTGCAAGACAGGAGACACTTGCTGTCTGGGCAGCCATAGCCAAAGGCTACTTTGCATAGTAGCCACTGTGCTCTTGGAAGTGGAGAAATGAGAAGCGATATATCTCAAGTCAGATAAAATAGGAATGGATTCACACTTTTGCAACACAGCTTGGCTTTCCTGCATTCTGTTTTAAAGGTCTTTTTAATTTTTTCTTATCTCTGTATTCCCCACTGCTGCCTATGGCCAGAGCTCTGGAGGAAGAATAGCTGTTTCTACCCTCCCTGCTGGAAGCTCTAAGCACATATCATGACAAAAACTCAAGATCAACTCTTTCATGAAAGGTTTCATGATGACTCCAGCCAAGAGGCTCTGACAGCTTTGGCACTTATCTAAACTAGATACTTCTCTTACTGTCTAATTCAGATTAAATGTCTGCATAGAGAAATGAGAAACCTTTTCCACCCAGCAGGGGCAGTTGGGTCTGTGGATTCAGATAGCAGACTTCAATAGGGCCAGCTTGGAGCTGGTGACTAAGAGACAGGCAATGGTTGGCTCCGTCCCCTCACCACTATCTGCCACGCAGAGTGGCTAAGCTAGTGTGAGAAAGAAGATTAGTAACAAATTACTCCACTCTTCTCCGTAACTCCTGGAAGCAAGGATGATGCAAGAAGAATCCTCCTGCTCAGAGGTTTGCCTCCAACTCAGACCGCCAGCTCACTCCTGTCCCAGCCTGGCTTACCCACCACCTGTTCCTCAGAGCCGTGCCTGAAAGTTACAGTCTAGACCAGTTACATCAAAAAAAGAGAAAGGGAGAAAAAAGATGGAAACCCTTACATTACACAGGAGCTGGAAAATAGGAAAAGCTTTTTGCTGATCTGTAGAGGAGGACAGGACAGCACTGATGCAAGAGGAAAACAGCAACAGGAGATTTAGAGTTCATCAACTCTAATTCTTACACGGCTACAATAATGAAAAAAAAAAAAGAAGCCAAAGCTCTTATTAAAGAGGTCACAGCAAACAATTGTTCTAGCAACCTTGACACTTTTACACATGTTCAGAAGAATGCTTAAGTTTCTGTAAATGTCAGAAGTTGGAAAAGAGACAAAGTGAAAGAACAGAAATGTTGCAATCCTTAAAAAGACTAGAGAGAGAACTGGGTAACTCTAGCTCTGGCAGCCTGACTTCAGTTCCAGGTAAAATATTAGCAAAACCTGAGAGGAGCATCTATTTTTAGGTGGCTAGAGCAGACAAACCTATTGGTTTAAAGCCAAGAGGGATTTGTGAATCAGACAATGCCAAAGAAATCTGATAGCCTTTTTTAATATGGTATCCGAGTGGGTGGGTTTTTATAAAAAAGACCTGTGCCATATGGAAACAGTTTAAATAATGCCTGGATAAGAATTCAATAAAGTGATGGGCAAGCACTTTACATGTATACTGTGTCCTTGTACTTCTTTAGAGGGTATGCTTTTATCCAGGTGCTTTCTTTACAATAAGGCAAAATAGGTTTTGCTGAACATAATTCAGAAAATAAACACAGGACAGACATAGTAAAAGAGCAGACTGTCCTACTTGACATTTCTATCTCTTTCTTTCTTCTCCTCTGTCTCTCTTCCTTTCTTGCTCTCTATTTCTCTCTCTTTCACCCTCTCTCTCTCTCTCCTTCTCCTTATAACTCTCTCTCTCCCCTTTTATCTTTCTCTTGCTCTTTCTCCTTCTCCTTTCCCTTCTCTCTCCCCTGTTTTCCCTCCCTCTCTCACACATGTTCTTGCATACAAACACATACCTTCATGTTTACTGGTTTGTTTGAGGTGCTGACCACAGGCTGTTGAGATGAGCTACACTGAAGGAGCACATTTAGAAGAACTCAAAAGAAAGAGAAATTCAACATTCAGTGTCTTGAGAGACAAAATCAGTGTGTAATTTACTAACCAATTATACCCATGGAGTTCAATGTTCACACCAAACCTTTTATTGCAATAAACCCATGGCACTACTGAAGTCACTCAAAACTACATCAGATCACCTCCACTCCACTCTCTATGGGATGGGCTCAGTGGGAAGCATTTCTTGATAAAATCAGGCATTATGTATGTGCCCCTACAGAACTAGGGCAAGTTTAGTTTCCTTTCCTTGTGCATGGGTTTTGAATTCAAAATGAGAAACAGACA
This sequence comes from Burhinus oedicnemus, assembly GCA_008921705.1. NCBI lineage: Eukaryota > Metazoa > Chordata > Aves > Charadriiformes > Burhinidae > Burhinus > Burhinus oedicnemus. The sequence goes on along the minus strand of VFFE01007103.1, from coordinate 338,235 downwards.
TGGTTCTTCTTGTGTGGGATCAAAAGAAATTCTTTCTTTCCATAAGCCAATAACGCCATGGAATGGCATGGTAATGCCTCCTCTTTTTTCATGTTGGAAGATATTAAAACCACTTTGATTTTTCTTGCAGTTCTAGGGGAGAACACATTAGAAGCTGCATGCCAGGAAAATTCAATTGAAAAGGAATGTTCTGGCCTCAGCTGCCGCCATAGCTCACCCATGGGCCAGCTAATTTTGCCCTCCCCGCTCTCCTCAAACAAAGCTTTATCTATTTGCTGTGGTACAGCCTCATGCCTCACACAAAGCAATGCAGACAGCAGGCCGCTGGGAGGTTGCCATTGTCTCTGCTGTGCTCTCCTTTGCTCTCTCTCTACTAGCCACGCAAGGTAATTGCAAGTGCATAATCAAGATCCGATACATTTTAATAAAACTTCCTCAACAACAGAGCTTCGCGCATTTCTACAGTTTCTCTGACACAACTTATTTGCTCTAATAATTTTGCCCAGATAGATTCTGAGAGCTTTATATATTTCTCTAGGATTTCTGGATACCTCTAATGGCTAGACGGATGGGACCACAGGCAAAATTTCAGGAGAACAGCCATGCTGGGGTTATAGTGCATGTACTCATGTCTCCGTTAGCATACATAGCAGATCCAGACAGAAAGGTTACGGAAATTCTAGAAAACCCCTTGAAATGTCATCATTGCTTATGAATTCGTATACAGAAATCTAATACATAGAGACTGCCTGATTAGGCATAGCTCTGTGCCTAACCACTGCCTATCAATTTCTTTGCCCTTTATGATTAAAAAAAAAAAGAAAGAAAAGAAATCAAAGGATAGGCTTCTAAAAATGGCTGTGTCTGGGGCGGAGAATTTAATCTCTGCTAGCACTGCGAATTTTGTGCAGTGACTTCTGTGAGCACTGTGCAGAGCTCACAGAATGAGTTGTCTTGGAAGCCCTTCCACCTGGGTTGCATCACCCACCAGTTTTACTTCCTTGCAGACAATCCTGCACAGAACCGGCTTTAACGGTTCCCCATGGGAATGAGTATGTTGACTAGACCAGCTGTTTGCAGGATGGTGCCCTCTGAACCATCATCATGCAGAACCACAGCGTGAGTAGCTGTCACAGCTGTAACATACGTAATGATATGTGAAGGAAAGTTCATGCTCTCTGCTCTGGTGTGAATATGCAATTGCCTTCTTTGAGAAGTGGGTTTAGAGCAGAACTTATGACTTAATCAAAATTGAGAGCGACAGTTCCAGCTAGAGGCTGTGGTGAGCACCGAATAATTCTCCCTGGATGGAGATTTTATTGCTGAAATTGGGAGTGAAGCCAAAACAATTGTAAGCTGGCAAAAAACGTACGTTTTTTCCCCCTTCTAGGAAATCTCGCAAGCACTCAATTAAGAAAGAATTGTGAACCACACAGGTACGTTGCATTTCCCCTCTCTACCAAAGCTTACTTAATAATTTCTGAGCAGCAGAATCCTTCATTCTCAGCACATCACCACTTCCAGAAATGAATGATGGAAATTAAATTGTCAAAATCAAGTAGGATCAGGTTACCTTCTTAGCAAAGCCTTCCCAATCATAGAATCATACATTGGAAAAGACATGTAAAATCATCGAGTCCAACTGTTAACCTAGCACTGCCAAGTCAACCACAAAACTATGTCCCTAAGCACCACATCTACACATCTTTTAAATACCTCCAGGGATGGTGACTCAACCACTTCCCCGGGCATCAACCACTTCCCTGGGCAAGTCACTGGTTCCTCATCCCCAGCTGGTTCCCAGCTGTGCCTAAGCAGTTAGAGCCCTGCCAGACTTAGCAGAGCTTTCTCTTACATGTATTGCACAGCTAAGTAGAGCAGGGCCTTAGCATATTTTGAGGACAGAACCAACGTTACCCAAATGTTCATTTCTCCAGCCTATGACCTGACAGCCAAGTTAGTCTCAAAGGTGACTTACAGGACCTATGTTTATATAACTACACCCTTATATCCATCCCAAATAAAGATCCCTAACTGTATGTACATATGTTGTATGTATATATAAATGTATATATCAATGGGTGTTTAGACATGAACAAACGCACCACTTAGTTTCTAATGGTCTCCTCAAAATTTTATTTCAGCTTTCTTTGGCTGGATTCCATTTCATTTCAATTGTCAGCTACACTAGTAACTTATTTCAGTCTTTTCTTATGTTTTGACACTATTTCTCTTGTACCTAGAGGTTTCAGTGGTTATTGACAGCTCCTATCCTGCAATTATTACTTACTATTACTTCTTACTCCTATAAAATATTTACAATAGGAAACACAAAACCATAAAATTGTAAGAAAATGGGGCTAGAAGAAATCTCAAAAGATTGTTTCATGCAGCCCTTATGCTAAGGCAAGATGACCTATACTAATATGATTTCTGGGGTTTTTTTTCTAACCTGACCACAAACACCTCCAGTGCTGAAGAATGTGTACCCTCCCGAGAGATGTATTGCATTGCTTCATTGCACTCACTCCCAAAATTTTTCCTAACAACTAAATTGAATCTTTTGTACTAACACATCTGGTATCATAGTGGTAAATGCTGACTTTTAAGTGGCAGATGTAATGGCTTCAGGGAAAAACTTAACAAAAGAACTATGAAAGAAAGTAGTGCAATTTTTACTTTATCTCAGCATTTGTGAAATGAGTTTTATATAATTTTTATAACTGGAGAAAGGACCTGAAAAACCTCATGAAGATTAGTTTTTCTGAAGTTTGTGTTATCACTGATGACATTTAATGATGAGGTTGGAATAGTCTTAGTAAGTTGTGTCACACAAGGAAATTAAAAAGAAACTCATAATTTTTTTTAATATAAGAACCATCATCTGTTTTATTCCTGCAGGATTTTCAGTAGTTATTGTTATTAGAGATGAGACCTTGATACTCCTAATAACACCAAATGTTATTTTGGGCATCCATTCATATAATACTTTTGTAAGAAAGAGCTAGGCCAGATTACCAGTGGGATGTGATTTGATATGAGTTACTTATCAAGAACTGACATCAGTGTTTCTATTTCTATTGCTGAAAAATTTCTATACAAAGCTATAAAACATTCATGTCTAGCAAAAGGAAAGAGATGAGGTGTACCTTACACACAGATATGTGATGCAGTTACTGGAAAAGTGAAAAGCTGATATGTTAGCATTGCTAGTACACTGAACGCTGAGTTGTCCTGGATAAAAGGCATGCTAAAACTTTGTCTAGGTCCACCTGTTGTCAAACATGAACCGATACCATTGAAGGCTGGTAGACGGTGAGACTGGGAGCTTTTGGGAGGACTGCAGAGAGAGAACTTTAGCAAGTGTTGGGGGACAGGGACAAGGGACTGGAAAAGGTCAAAGCATGGGAGATGACCAGAGAGGAGGGAAAAGGATGGAGGGAAAGCTGTAAGGAATGATGTTAACAGTACAACGAGCTGAGCACACGTTAGCCTAAGGTTCCTTCTAGAAATGTCACAGACATGAGCTCATGGACACAGCTGCAACAATTGCTTTATACCAAAAGGGGAATCTTTCCTTCCCATAGATATTTGTGGCCCCAGACCTCTGAAAAAAAGCTTTAGCAAAATTAGGGAGCACTGTTTGCATCCTAGCTGTCCTACATGCTGGAAATACATTAAAACCAAGGTCACCGGACAACGACTTGTAATGGAGCTCTCAACGCACTACAAGCAGGAGTTGTCAATTAGCTGGCATCTCAACTCTTTTCCTAAAGAGGAAAGCGGGGCAAGTCTTCTATCTATGCAAGTAAACCAATCTTTTAAAGCTAAAGATTAAATTGCATACAAAGAGCATGAGAGAAAAATTATTAGCTCTAGTGTGGTCTAATTTATGTTCCTTATTTGCAGCAGCAACTCATTCTGATGATCAAATGAGCACTAACCTTTAAGAAAATGAAGCTTTAACCAAAAGGATTTAAAGGGGTTTAGTGTTGAATTTTATGGACCTTGCCAAAGTGTAATCTGAAGTCTTACATTTTTGTTCCCATCTTCAGCATGCCATAGCTTGAATCATAAAGCTAGCACTCAGCATCTTGGCTGGGGGTCAAGATCAACTGAAGTCACATGCAGGGTAAAGTGGTGAAGGTGACATTGCTTCTTCTACCTGGGTCAGAAAAAAAAGTAATGATCTTTGCAGCAACCTGTGAAGGAACCAAGCTCATAAGTTTGTGGCAAACACTCTCTGGTTCCAGTTTTCCACATCTAAATACTCTCTTTAATATCCAGAGTAAGAAAGTGCTAGACAAGACTGGATGTAAATTCATCACTGACCTGGGACATACAGTGCTGTGCTCTTTGATCATATGATTGGCAACTGGCAAGAGCCTGCATTGTTTCTCTGTTACCTAGTGAGTATATTTGCAAGGTATTAGGAGCATGACATGTGTCAGTACAGGGCAAGAGAGAAAAAGGGTGAAAAACAAACAGCAATAAATACCCCCATCCAAAAGAGTGCTCCACGGCAACATTAAGCTGAAGAGAGGGTCAAATGCAAACACCAATTTTTAATACCCCTCACTCTCATAGAGCACAAGGGAGGTGGGTCAGAATACAGACTTCACAGTGTGCTTGTCCCCAAATGGAGCACACCAAGCAACACCGCCTTTTGGAATTTGAAATGCCGATTTTGTGACTCCTAGGCCAGACTAGTCATAACAAGAGAATTAATTAACTGGAAGTATTCAGGTCACGATCAGAGCAGTATATGAAGCCTTTGCCTGTGTCTTTATGAAATACTCTGGTGAAATACTTGTAACTCCTCCAGGATTGGGAAAGAACCCTCCTGCAATGCCACAGCTACCAAAGTGCACCAAAGAAAAGATGCTCACGAGACGCAATCTATCCTCACAAGCACCACTGCCAGCCTTTCTTGCACCATTCCCCAAGCGTTTGGCATGGGTCGTTGCTGGAAACAAGAAACTGAAGCAGCCCAATCTGGCAGTTCCCGCAATACCTGTCATGAGAGTTGGTTGCAACATGAAGAGGCAGTCACACCTGCTGACAAGGAAAAAAAAGGCACGAAAAAATGCCTGTATCCATGCACCTCTAAACTGCAGGGACTGACTCCACCAGGCTGCCCTTGGAGCCCTGACGATGCTGCTGGGGACCTCAGCATCCTTCCCTGCTCCCATTTCTGCAGCTGCCACATGGTGGCTCAGGCTGGGAGGGACTTCACCTTCACAGGCAGATGCATGAAACACAACAGGATATTTGCTACCCCAGGTTTTTCCCAAAACATGCCCTGGACTAATTTGGTGCCTACAAAACACTTAATTAACTGGAGCAAACTCCCACGTCTGTTTTAACTTCTAGTGTCTGAACAAAAGTCATTAGGAGGCATTTTGGGGTTCGTATCACCTTGTACCCAACACAGCGACTCAGTGCCACTCAGACCTTTAAACTGTCACTTCAGGTCCATGTGGGGGAACAGAAATTAAACTGGATTTCCCAATGGGACATTAAGTCACTGCAAAAAATTTAACTATTTACCTATGTTGGAATCAGGAAATAAATATGAAAACAGAAATTTTATTCAGATGTTTTATCTACAAGATGATACGATTGTGTATGTAAAGTTTATCTGTGTATGTGGTTCCTCTATATGTATTCACGAAGAAGATCCCTTCTATCCTGCATTTAAGTAAAATTATTTCTGACCAATACAAAGTAGCACTCTCTCCCACTTCTAGGCAAATATCTAATGACATATCACTTTACTTCAAACTGCTCTACAAAGCTTTTTTTCATCTATTATCAAGTATTTTCAACAGTACAGTTACAAAAATAAAGTTCAGTTGCTTAACTCTTTCTGTTTTATAATGCAAAGCCCTCAAAACAACGAAAAGACAGTAACAGCTCTGAGTACTACTAGAAGTTGTAATGAATAACTGTAAGCAAATTGCTTTGTCTCTATAGCCACTCACACCTCTTGGTACCTTGAAAATAAAAACTGATCCTGTCAAAAAGGCATAAATCATACAAAAATTTCAAAATAGACTGATTTTCAGAGGGCAATGTGATATGAAAAGTATTTTCGTGAGATACAGTTCACCTTTCTGCTGAACCACGTACATCAACAATCGAACAGCAACAATCATATATCATATTAAAGGAGTAGAAGGAGTTCAAATAGCCCATGCCTTTCTCTTTATGTTTCACTCTATACAGAAAATCTAAATACTTATTATATTTGTGCCCATTTGTGTATATAAACTTTTATGTGCATGTATATGTTCTGCATTTTGCAACATAAATGATGCAAATAGATAAAACCCTAAACGTTAGACATCGAATGATTGAGTTCTACACATATATATGCCCCTAACTGTTTGGAAATCTACCTGCAATAAATGGCATGTTTGTTTGTGTGATCATATAACTTGCATATTTCTTGAGCTCCTGACTAGCTCGACTGCATTTAGCCCACCCCATGGGTGTCCTCTGGACAAGCCTGCGCCTAGAAGGACTTACATGAGTTTTACACAAAATTAAATTAAAAATTAAATTTATTAAATTAAAATTACATTTATACAAAATTAAGACTTACAGACTGAAATCCCTGCAGAACTGGAGCTTAATCTACCTCCTCAGGAAGTACTGCAGCATTCCGGGCCTCTGAATATCTTTGAACAGCTGTTGTTAAAAAAATAACTATGACCGAGCAGTACAAGGGCCTATGTTCATGGGGCCTATGTCCATGTCCAGCCCCAGTGCAGGTAGTTCACAGTCTTGGCAGGCTGCGACTCAGAAATGAGGGCTCCTCTGCTTCCAAAAGACTCTGGCCCAAGTCTTAGGCTGACAAAACAGTCATTTCTCTGACCCAAACCCCACACCTGTACCTAGTTCCAGGCCTAAGAAACATAAGAAAGGGAGATTTTTTGCCACTGGAAAGTAAGAAATTCACCTTCCTCAGAGTATATAGTGCCTCTTCCTTCCAATTTCAGAAGATTATGAAATATCAGAGCTTAAGGTGAGCACTTTCAAAGGTGTTCATTTTTCAAGCAGGCTAGCCGTTAATTTTTCTTTCAGTTAAAATGAATGGAGAGCTTTGCGTGGCAACACCTTTCACACCTAATGCTGGAGAGTCAGGTTGCATGGGTATTTGACTTCCAGCCCAGCACAGGGTGGCAAAAGTCTTAATTTCAACAAAAGGGAAGATTGATGTGGGTTCCCTGGAACACCTGCTGCTGAAGCATTAGTGTTTGGGGCACTCTCCTGCCTACCCTGAAGTCGGTGTGAACTGTCCTCTCGCCCTTCGCAGAAAGAGGATCAGGCCCTCACTGAACAAGATTAATAGGAGGGAGCCTGCCATTGATTATGTGCTGCTGTCCTCACCACCTCAGAGGGCAAGCCAAGGGGTGAATTACAGCTACCCGGGGACTCCAAAACATGAGAAGAAATCAAAGGGACGGACACACACTGGAAATTAAAGCATGCCGTCTCTGAGAGAAAGCAAAAAGACTTATGTTTCCAGCCCCTTGCAGCCTGCAACAGTCTAAATCCTGCAGAGCTGTTTCATTAAAACGTCTCTTTGCTTAGACCAGATAACGAAGTGCTACCACTTATACCTCTGACAGCTATACTAGTGTAGTGCTTGTTCCAGAGTAAGTGTGGATTTGGTAGAGACCCACGAGGAATAAGAATTCACGTGAGGAGAGGGGAATACTGGTGTAACAACTTTGGTGTAAATTCTCAGTTTAGCACATGATAAAAAAACTTCCCTCCATAGACAAGAGCTATGTAAGAGGTGGCGCTTTTTTTGCCAGAGGTCAGAGAGAGAATTAAACGTTTCCCTTATGCCAACAGTACTCTGAAAGACCAATTAGGTACTATTTTCAAGTAATTCCATTTGCGATTGTGTTTCATTACACCTCCCAGGTTGTGGTAGTGTCATTCATTTTTTAGGACGGAAAATTTTAACATCTTGCACCTCATCTGCCTTTGTGTCCATGAGCAGCAAGGGCAAGTTGCTCTGCAAGGGAATGGGAGCAGGATGCTGGGCATAACAAGATGGACCAGGCAGAGACCTTGCTGACAAGGGCACTGTCCCGCAGCACCCAGCTGAGGTGAGCAGAGCAGGTTTGGTGGCAGTAACCAGGTCAGACACAGTCCAGTGATTGCCAGACAAGTCCGCAGTGATGAGGAAGGTCTGAGGTAACATCACGAAGCCAGTCCATGGGTCAAGGTGAGTGTATGGATCAACAAGGTACGTGGCCAGGCAGGGCCTGAGTGCAGCACAGCTCAGGCAGAGTCCAAGTCAACTTAAATGCAGCTCCCAAGTAAAGGAGGGGAGCTCCTGCTGAGGCTTTTTTCAGTTTCTTCTCAAACAGCTCTTTCTTCACAACATTTTCAAGGCCAGACAGCTGTTTATCGAACCTGGCCCTGAGCCCAGGCAGCCAAACCCGTGGGAGAGGGGGATGTACACTCAGGGCCCTGATGCTCTGTAGCCAACCGACTACTTTCCACTGCTAGTGTGATTTTCACGGGACACAGCATAATCCCACAGTGACACCAAGTGAAAACTGCAGTTTTCCTGCACTTAGTGAGATTCTCAGACCCTCCAAGGTCTTTTGAGATGTTTAAGCCTGATTCTCATCTGGTTTAAATACTGCAGACTGTTAAACCAGTGGAATGGACAATTAAACTCTGGATTTTGTCCCAGCATGCTGAAATGCCTTCTAAATCCTTTGCCTTAGTCTATGAAGACTGAGTGGCTCTGCAGACCTCAGAGGTCCAAAATGATCCAGTCACCTAAGACCAGGCAAGAGGAAAGAGGGCAGCAGGAGCTGGGTGGAAACATGGTTGCCCGTGTGATTGCGCAGACTTCCAGCGGCCAGGATGCATCTCGCCGCTGCATCTTTTTCCCTTCATTTCTGACTGCCAGTCTCTAATCCCTTGTAGTGGATGGGTTTGCCTCCATTACAAAGCATGTTGCTGTTTGTACAGAAGATGGAGTTTTCCTCACTATACTGCATTTCTCCCACTGTGCTGCTTTTCCAACAACCTTGGTCTCTCTTAGCCTTTGTCTCTTTTTTTGAAAAGAGTGTTAGCCTCAGCATTGCTGGGTGCAGGCTGGAAACCTGAAATCAAGGAGCTGAAAAACTGGAATACAAAGCAAATCATCCAAATATTAATATTTTTAAGCCAATCTCATTATTTTTAAGGCATTGTTTCTGCTTTCTGGGTCTTAGCAAGACCAATGGGCTTAGCCAAATCTGTAAAGAATTGTGTTATCTAATTGTGATTGAATTCTGCTCTAATGAGGCAGAAAAGTCAACCTTGACCCTCGGACTACTACATGCTGCTAGTACTCCAAATAGAATTGCTGAGTTTTCATTTCCTCTGAAAGAAAGTATTACATGGCTTCACCAGTGCTCTGCTTAGAGATAGTACTGTAATGATTAGCTCCATTCCACTTTAAAGTGTCATTAATATTCCCCATATGTAATTAATGCCTCTAATTCTACACAGAGATACCATGACAAACAACCAGCTGTCTTTCTTTTTACTTCATTGTGGTTCTTGAACCCTTGGCTCAGGTTATGTGTCTCTGGAATGTCAAATAAGGAATTTACTTTTCCATCCATCAGTTTACACTCTGCACGCAGTTTGATGGCATCTTGCTAATACAGCCTGGTTGCACTGTAATTCACCTTATAATCCATTGTATCAACACTGACTGTTCAATGTGCAACCTTCTAACAAGGTGGCTGGTGCCTCTTAGGCACTATATTGCCTTGGGAGAGTGGTATTTTAAAATGCATGCCCAGCACCAAGGCTGCCCAGCTTGAAGCTCCTGACCGTCATCATTAGATATAACTTCCTACACTGGAAAAAAACAAAAGAGATACTCTGCTCAGGCAAAAAGGTGCCCATCTGCTTCAGGACTGCACTTCTGCTCTAGCGCATCCCACGTTTCAAATCTGAGGTGTGTGATTGAGTAATATGAAAAGCTCGTGCTGCCTCTAGGTGTGCCAGATGGGTCAGCAGAACACTGCTTACTTTTCTTTTGGGCACTTGCAATGCATGCATAGGATTCTGCTAATTATTTTACTTATTTCTTTTGGTGCCTTGGAAACAGCAGGAAGCTGGACCGGCACAAGGTGGGTCTGGCTGCTGGCTGCAGGACAGACTCAGGATGCCAGTGTTCGCCTTCCAGCCCTGTCACTCACCTGCCATGAGTCCATGGACATCTGATCATACCTCATGCATGCTCTGCTCTTCGCCTCCTGGCGAAGGTGATATAATAAAAGACATTACAAGACAGCCATATTATAAGATAGGCACTGTGTTTCTGGTGGTGTACTTTAATATTAGAGGTCTGCACTTCTTTTGAATAAACCAATGGTGTGTTCATAGGTACTGCTACCAGGTTTTTGTCCAAAATACACCATATGAAATTCACAGCATGTCACTAGGTAAGACAACCAGATGTTGGATGAAATAAGGCTCTAGAACAGTGGTAGATCTCAGCAGAGGTCCGTACACAGGTAGATAGTAACTGCCTGTGAAGTGCCACTTGCAGGAGGCCAGTTGGTAACACACAGAGAGCTCTGCTGGACCTAAACCCCCCAAGAAAACGATGCATTTTGGCAAACGCCCTCTGCTGTTGCTATCATCAAGGGATTTCTCTACATAGTGCACTGACTATGCAGTTTTCGAGGTCTTCCATAATACATGTGAGGCCTTAATCAAATTGTCTATTGGAATATTACAGGAAACGTTTCAGTCTGAAATTCAGCGTCTTTGTAAACCTGACTGAAAGCAGAACTGAAAACCATTGTCCAAAAAAGATTTAAAACACAAATATTGTTTTACAGCCTTAGACTCCCTCAAGTGAATCTGCTCATGCAGACAGCAGCAGGCACATGCAACATCATCGCCCTGAGCTTATGCACAGATGTAGGAATCTGCTCCTGCAGTTTAGAAAGATTCTGGGAGTTTACCTTGACCTTCTTTGTAAAAGAAAGTTTGGAAACTAGGAAACTAGGAAAATTGCCAAGGTCGATCAAATGTAACTAGAAAAGAGCCTGAACACCCAGCTTGAGCTCCAGTGTTACCCTGATACACCAGCGAGTGTTTGTGATCATTCATCTATTAGCAGTTAGCTATGGTTGTTTAGATGTTGCCAAGAATGCAGGGGCAGCTCTCATTAACTGAAAAAGAAGATTACACAATTTTGTTTACGTCTGGCATTCAGGATATTTTTTAGGAAACAATCCATGGGGCAGTTTCTTGCAAAAAAACCCACCACTGTTTGTAGTATTTTCTATCCTTTTTGTACTCACTATGCAGTGTACTAATGGTAAACCAGAACGTGCAGCTCTGTGACATGATAGGAGAAGGTCTCAGCTCATAAAAAGTAGGAATTGGTAACCCAGCGCTCTCCGTGAGATAGCATCCATCTGCACTTGGGACAGTGGGGCTAACTGACCCATCTGCCACCGGAATGCACATCTGGTAAGCGTCTGACAAAGTGGAGGCAGGTTCTTGATGTGTGCTCAAAGTGCTACCAAAGGGAAAAGTTTCACTGGAGTCAAATTCAAATCAAATGAAATTGAATCAAATAGTTGCTCAGCTGGAAGCTGAGAATGTCTCCTGCTTTTGGTCTGCTTAACAGGATATATATATGTAAGTAGGCACAGGAGATAGATATATATATATATATGTAAGTATGGCATAGGCTGGGCAAGATGGGGTAGATAAAATAGGTTGCAAAGATGTTCTGGTTCTGTCTCCTTCACAAAGTCTGTAAGGCTGTTGATGTAATTCCTGCTTATAGGAATTCAGAAGTCTAAATCTGAAAGCTCAGTGTCCTGGCTTGAGGTAAAACAGGACCAATTTTGTTCAGTAACTTTACTTTTTAGCTACGCCTCTTCTAACTGCTGAAATTAACTGCATGTTGTGCATTTCTCCTTCATGCACCACCCTCGGCAATGTTGGAAGCCACTGCAGCCACATTTATTTTGGAAAAGACACTGAGCTGCAGCTGTAAAACTGACTGTTGTCCAGGGTGGTCAACACAGACGTGTGGATCTGCTGACATAATGTATCTGCTTTAATTTGTGGGTTTCATATCATCATCTTGGTCACAACATTTTCTGTAGCTACCGCAGCTGGAACTGGCCTGGTAATAACTTCAAAAGGAAAGGTGTTGCTTCTGTTACATCTGCAGCGGTGCTGTGCACAAAGATGAAAAAAATTAAACATGGGGGAAAAAGGAAAAAGCAGAAGGGACGTGCAGAGAGCAGATGTCCAGGAGGCCTGCGAGCATCACAAATTCAGCATGAAAAGCTGTCCGTTAGTGCCATCTTGTGGGCCCGGAGCCACCCCCATGCCCAAGAGGCAAAGCTCTTCCTACTAAGGTGCAACCCCACCTCACGCCATCCTGGCTTGACACACGGGGACCTTCCATCAGAAGACAACACCAAAGCTGCAGCAAATATACAAGGCTTGATACCCTACCTGTGGCCACTTGAGCAAACAAGAACAGTGTGTTGGCGAGAGGCACCAGCCCAGCACTTGCCTGGGACTCTCTGATCTTGCCTGCCACGTCTGAACAGAAACCAGGCTGCAAAGTTGGCACAAGGGATGAGCAAGGAGACTGTCCAAATGTCTAGCTACTCCTGTGCAAGAGGATTTCTGCCATCCCTTCAGAGACGTATTTCACTCTGAAAGGCTCATGTCGTGTCCTTATTAAGTGCCTGAAGCATCATGAGGCACAGTGTTAGTTACATGCAGGACTTCAGTATGGCGGACCTTGCTCAGTGGGAGCTGGGAGGAGCCCAGCTTCTTTCCCCACCCCTTGGCACCACTCCAGGCTCTTCTGAGGCAACATGCAGCCTTTAAGTCAGAGGTGAGTGTGAAATATAGGCAGACAGGTGGGCAGGCAGACTGCTTTCTGGCCCGATTTGGCTGCTGGGGATGAGGAGAAATGAGACAGGACAGAGACAAAGGTGAAGTCAGTAATGGCAGCAATGGACCAGTTATCAAGAGTTACGTAAATGGGATAAAGCTTGCCTCTCATGTTTCCTCAGGGTGCTTGGCACCATCACATCTTGTGTCCAAACCTGTGCAGATGGGAGGGAGGAGATGCAATGCGGTGGCTGAAGGTGGGAGGACAGTGATGGAGGGTGAGGTGCACAGGGGATTGTATTGGGAATCAAAATGCCTTACCAAGCACCCACTTCAGTTCTGTTTACATCTCCACATGTAGCCTTGAATTTCCTACATGGAGTTACATGACAGGATCCTGCAAATACTGAGACTAGCAGGAGTTCAATTTCCTACATTCGGTCTTGTGTCTTGTGGTATGGCTATGAATTTACTATGACTTTATTGAAGTGCTGTACATCTTAGAAATGGATATGGTCTTGGCTTAAAGATGTTGAGAAACAATGAATCCACTACAACCCTCAGTGTGTTCTTTTCTGTGGTTAAACACTCGCACAGTTAAAATCAGCTGCAGCTTATTTCAGACCTCAGTAAGTCTTAAGACTGTGCTTCAGATATTTGGTAACCTTGTGCTTTTGCTTATGATTTAACCTGCCTTTGCTAGGTTAAAGCATTGCTAACAGTCAAGAATCTTTCCTGTATTGAAAGGGTTAAATCCCTGACAATCCCTGACTAAGGCCTTACTGTGATACACAAAAGCTCTACTTGCATTTTTCTTAGCTTCACTTGCATAGTTTTAGCAGCGTTGATAATAGGACATTTCGAAACATGTAATCTCTTGCCTGATGATTAAACAGGCCTTGAGCTAGCTCATTAGGCTTCTTGTGTAAGTCACTGATAATGGGAACTCAGGACGATTGTGACCAGATAAGTGCCAAAGAACTAATTTAAACTGACACCTCTTGTAACATTCCGGAGCCAAGGACTGATGAGCTAATTCAATGACTATATATGGACAAAGGAAGCCCAAAGTTCAACTAGTGGACAGCGTGAGGAAGACTATGAACTACCACCAGAGGGTGAAAAGACTCTAACCCTAATTTTACTGCGCATGTAAATGAATTCAGGGGACTCATCACCATAAGACTGCCCTTCCAGGAAATCTGATGAATATGTATGATTTTTCTGTATATGAACTGATGTGCTTTGCTAACCCGTTGGAGCACTTGTGGCGGAGAGATCCCCAGTGCTGCCCAGCGCTGTATTAAAGAATGCCTACTTAATAACAAACTAGTAGTTATTGAGTTATTTATCTCAGAAAACTGTCCTGATTGAGCCTCCTCCTGTGAGGACCGTCAAAAGGCGTGGGCTCGGTACTGACTTGGTTTCAGTATGTAAGTCCAGTATCAGTGCATCACACAGTTAAATATCCCTCTGTATAGCCACAGAACTACAGTAGGAGCTTCTAAAATCTCTCCGGGTACATTTGATTGGGGGGGGGGGGGGAAGGGGGGGGTTG
>VFFE01007103.1:36386-323721 GCA_008921705.1 Burhinus oedicnemus | reverse complement strand
ATTTCTGAAGCACCTCGCTCGATTGTCTCCACTCAGAGCTTTAGTTCAGATCATGGAATGGTTTTGACGTGCATGAACTGGACTCCTTTCAGAGGAAATCTAACTCAAAGATGCTTTCCAGAAGCATATCTAAGTCACTCCAGCTTTCCAAACTTGCGGCCAGCCTAGAGATTGCTCTAAATAAACCCTCATGAAACAGTTTAAACACAGACTTTGGGTCATTAGTACTGATAGTTTCATCTACAGATCTATTCCTAAAGGGACACACTACTTGCTAGTGTACAGAAAACCTCTCATATCTCAATAAGAAGCCAAGAGGACTAACTTTATTTAGCTATAGTGGAAACAGTTCCCCAAATCACAGTTTCTGGCAAGAATATCACCATGGGCACAAAAATCCATAAAAGGACATAAAAACTCCCCATAAGAATAGTCAGTCATTTTGAAAATTTGTGCAGTATAGCCTTCTGGAAAAGAACATTGATAACAATGTAAAAGAAATATGAAATATTAAATGAAGTTTAACAGAGTAGCAACAACTGAAGGTGAATTCAGATACCAATATGTAAAATTCCCAAGTGCAACACTGGGAAAGACTTAGAAAAGTGACATTTCTGGATTGAAAGGTTTTGATTTCCAATGGTAAATTTCAAGTACTAGAAGTACAGAACTTAAAAGGAGATGCTACTCTTCCCATCATCCCAAGGAATTTATAGTAGTAGTAGTAGTAGTAGCAGCTATTAAGCACCAGAAACCACAGTGTTCAGCATCAATGGGAAGAGATAATACCAAAAGCTGACACCATGTGGTTAAAGTTCAGAGAAGGGGATTTCAAAAAGCAGCAAAACCAGGAAGCTACTCAGAAAGACCTGACAGTCAAAAGTACATACAACAGCTCAGAGTGGAAGCTGTGTAAATCTAGCAGAGTCATAGAAAGGATGCTGAGTCCCAAAAAAACCCAAAGAATGAATGCAATAAACAAATGAAATACTTTACTGATTAATGTCACCCAATCTATTCTTTGCAAAATAGATATCCACTCAAGTATAGTCAACCAAAAGGAGTGCAAAAATAGCTATAAAAATGCACACTGGAAGTGGCAAAAGCTAAGAGGCAATTTGAAAATTAAACAAAGGCAGGCACAAAATCAGATGCAAAAATATTAATGTACGTGAAAAACCTTCAAGAAAACCACTCCTTGTTGGCCACATGAAATAAAAGAAGTTATTAAAGTGGATAAAGATGTTATTGGTAGCTAGGTTTACTTCTTTGCATCAGACTTCATCCCAGATGATTTGAAGTGAAACACATCTCTGGTTTGTTTTTTTCCCTATGCTATACAAGAGGACCTAATAAGATGATAACAGATTTATCCTACTTTATGAGATTTAGCAGATAGGAATTGAACACTAGCAGTTGTACTCTAGTTACTATTAAATGTTAACTTATTTTTTCCTGTTGAAAGTAAAAAAATTAGGAAAAAGAGAAAGCATGATTTGCTGAGATTTTGTAAAGTATTATAACGTACATATCAAGATAGGCTCTTTCTACACACCTTTCCCTGCTTTTGGCTGGCCAGCAGCAGCATGCATCACTTGACTCTCTGGAGTATTCTGCAGCGTATGGTAGACACTCTCATCTGCATAAAAATCCGCTGCACTGGTCTTCAAGAATTAAGACAATGAAGAGTTACTAATAGAGTACATTCTCTGAGGAAAAAGAAACTTGTCGTAATTAATTGCCTGAAGCCTTCAAAATGCAACCTTTCGTCACCTCACCCATGGAAGACGTTTCTCAGCCACAAAGGCATGCAGTGTACTGTACCAGTAACAAGCAGCACCGACTTATGGCCAGTGGGAAGGACTGCCCATGAGGGGAGAAATTAAGAGGGAAAACAGAGTAATTGCCTCACTCCGGACCTTCAACCCTTCTGCTGGAAGCAGAGGAGGAACAGTGGACTCTGTTTCCAGAGTTAGTACTGGAACAGTGGCCCCTACAGACTCTGTAGTTCCTGTGTCACGTTGTCACTAATCTGGGGGTTGAAAATGGGCTTTTGTGGAACCTATTTACCTGAAATTATCTCCCCTGCAATATTCATTTTCCATCACTCCTGGAGGCCACACTCCCAGTGTTTTTAAGAATGAATACGGACTCTGAAGGCTGAAGCTGAGTTCTGAATCCAGATAACGCTGGTCTTTCCAGCACTCTTAAACTGCTGGAGAAGAAATCAAAGGTGTGGTACTTTCTCACAGCAGCAGAAGCTATGCGGAGGCTGGAAGTTGTTCTCTGCCTGTTCCCAGGTAATAGAAGCCCTTTTCCCTACTGTAACTAGGTTTGTTTGTTAGTTGGCATGTTACATGATGAACCACAGAGGAGCGTGAGAGGCAAACAGCTAAGGTGAATCCTAGAAAAAGACTATTAAACATGTATTGCAAATATTTCCCGAGGCAGTTTCATCTGAATCATGCCTGGCCAGACCGAATTTCTGTTAGAGTTAGCATAATGATTTGTCTTAGAAATCACAGAAAATGGGCAGCCAATTTTCCATTTATGTCTGACTCTTGTTACTAGTAGTCGGTTCACTTACAACCACATTTCTCCAGCTATACCCCTGGTCCTCTGTAGATGGTGCTGCAGAGTAGCTGGGACTTGCTCGAAGGTGGTGGTGATGGTTGATCACAGTCAGGCAATTTTTATAACCTGAGAATTAGGAGGATAAAGCAAAAACTGAGTGAGTAAAAGGGAGAGAAGGCAAAAACTCACAGCAGCAAACAGCCTAATGTGCCGCTGGGTCTGCCAAAAAGCATTTATCCTATGGCTGCCTTCTCCAGAGTCACTAAGTTTCCTATCAGCAGGTTATCCAACATAATCTGTACTGTTGCTGCTAATCACACCCTTAGGCTGGTTTTGTTTGCCTTCACGATGAAAAGCAATATTTGTTAAAATAAAATATCAGATATTTCATAGTGTCATGAAAATAGTTTGGTTAATAGAAAAAGGAGGGCCAAACAGATCACCAAACATAATGGATGGGATAATTATAGACCAATATAATACATTTATTAGAAAGGAAAAGGGACTGCCATGCAGTTCTGCAGGCCATTAGTAGCATGCGAGTCAGAGTCCCCAGCTGTGAAGGAGCACCAGAGCTTCTGCAGTGCCTGAAAGAACGACATGGAAGGAACCCAAGACCTCAGGATGTTTAAAAGAAGCAGAGGAGAACACTGGACTGCGGCACTTGGAATAAATTACGCACTGCAGGTGGTCCAAAGAAGATTTTGGAGGGTACATCTATTGCAAGTGGAAATGTGGGTGCAGCAGCGGGAGATACTGAACACTGAGTTGCAAGTGTTTAAAACCCCTTTCCATTGGCCCTAACACAGATACGGGCAAGGACATTGCAAGAACTTCTATCTAGTGAGTCCTTCAGCATGTGTAAATTACCACTGCAGTGGAGCCAAAAATTTATTAACAACAGCTGAAGATACGGCCCAACTGGTCTTATTTACATTTCACTATATAATAGATAGTATGTAAATAAACTTCCTCATATGAAATGCATTCCACACAGAAGACAGTAGATATTTTGTTCTGGACTTAGAGAGTTTGTGATATAGGCTCCTATTTTCCTTTCCTACCATTTCTATTTACAATGTAAAAACACCAAACACAGATTTTAAGTTTTATAGTAATTTAATTGCCAAAATGTTGCCTGGACTGGAACAACTTACAGCTTGCCTGTATTTTAAGTTTTGTAAAGTAGAAAACTCTTGAAGCCAAAAACCCACCACTTTTCTGTTAATTATCCACTCTCAAACTATCATTTCTGCATAAAAATATTTAAAAATCCTGTTTTAATGTAAAAAAAAGCAATTATGGAAATTAATTTCACCCATTGGATTCTCGGTCTTTTTTTTTTCTTTTTGCACTGGAATTCATTGTTATATGAGGGCATTTCTCAACTCAAACATTAAAATTGGAAAGTGGCTGTTGCACTATGGTCATATATCCTCTGATTATAGGAAATCTGAGCTCAATGCACCTAGGCTGTTACTGGGGGGGAAGGTAGAGGGGGACTGTCCAACAGTTTCCCTGTGCTGTGACATGGGAGATGCACGCCACACTGGGCAGTGCTAATGGAGGGGCGGAAACCCTCCAAATATTCTTCTCCCTTTCCATCCTCCCGACATACCCCTCTGTGTCCATTAATCCACCTCTAGGAAATTACTCTCCCACCTACATGCTTCAAGATGTACTTTCCTGTAAAAATACAAAGTGGTAAATGAAATGGAATAATGGTCTTTTTTACCTGGCGAATATGGCATTTCTCTGTCAGAGTGGTGCTGCAGTACTTCTAGCGCATCTTCAAAAGCCTGGCCCAGGACGTCTTGGTCAGGAAAACTCTGCAAGAACATTCTTCTGTCAGGAGCCAGAAAAAAACAGGCTGGTTCTTTCAACATTGTCCGTTGGAAAATCCCAAATAAATACAGTTATTATGTAGAATATACATCTTCCTGGAATATGTATTTTGCAGGCACTGAGGCATTACCATAATCGTTTACCATTATGAGAAAGTTCTCACTCCTTTGAGAAGTCTCTTTGAGGTCAGTGGGTCAGCTCACATGGGTAACATTACTCACTCGTGCAAATGTTTAAGGTTCATTTCCTTAATTTACAGCAGAAGTTTACATAAAGGGTGTTACTGCTATCGGAGTGTTTTATAGTATGTAATACCGACGTATGTATCACTTGTGTAGCATGATTTATGAAGCCAAAGTTATCATTCTACAACACTGACATGACAAAAATTATTACACACAAGTTATGAAGTAGTTATGCAGAGAAAATGCTATACTATGCCGGTATAGGAAACCAAAAACTTGCCCCCAAATCTGAGTTTGCCCAAGAGTTTTCTGTAACATATTTGAAGTGCTCAATAATGGTAGAGAATAAAGACATTCTAGACTTACCATTATTAGATATCAAAACTTGAATCCTGTTTAAAATAAACAATATTTTTAAATTGTGTGTTTCAAAATAAACAATAATTCTCTCAGTATAAATAAAATCAATGAAATGAAATAACACCACATTATTTCCAGTGATGGAATAAAATATATTTAATAATACAGATAAAAGTAATTTAGGATTAGAAAGTGGTATTTTAATGAAATTAAATATTTGTAACGTTGTATTTTGGGTTTTTAAATTCATACTATTTTTCATTACTAAATTTTCCAGTTTCATTAATACTGTAACTTTTAGATTACTATCCACGTCATTCTAAACACATTTTTTGAAAACATTATGAAGTGAAAATGTTATATTGCTGACAGTCTTAGTTAACACAACTACTAATTTCCCAAAGAAAATATTGACCTGAACAAATGCAAGTGTTTAAGTCCCTTTGGTTTTCAGACATAGTTGAAACAAACTTAGATTTTTTCCATAATAAAGGCTAGCATATGACTGTATATGGATATACATAAAGTCTCAGACTAATTGTAAGTTCCAGAAGCAAATTTGATTGTTTAATAAACAGTGAAAATAGACACATTTCAGTCAGTTTAACATGGAGTATACTTCATATACAACATTACTTAGACACAATTTGTTAGTACCTCTTTTTTATTTGTTACAGATTTATTTGTTACAGATTATAATGATCAGGTTTTGTTGCCTTGCAGGTTTTTTTCCTGTTCTTATTTACATTATTATTTAAAAATTGTAAATAATAATAATAATCATCATCATCATAATCATCTATTCGTCAGTATTTTACTCATTAAAGGTTTTATTATAATCTACTGGAAATTTTTTCAGTGATTTCAGCAGATGCAAAATTGGTGTCAGTGATTTTTAAAATGCAAAGAAGAGACAAGATACATAAATATAAATATAAATATAAATATAAATATAAATAGAAATAGAAATAGAAATAGAAATAGAAATAGAAATAGAAATAGAAATAGAAATAGAAAATAATTTTATCCAAGACTCACCATGAATGTTCTAACCTGGTAATTATGACTCAAGTCATTTATAAGTATGTTATAAAGTACTGTCAAAATTTGTAAAAAATTTTTTAAATCTTGATGACTAAGCATATATGGTAAAATCCTGGTGATTCAGTAAATTGACCTCACTGAAGTCAATGGAATTTTTCTCTTTGACTTCAGTGCAGCAAGTATTTCCATAAACTGATCTAATTTTATTCTAAAACCAGAATGGGCCATATTAATCCTTTAGCTGCAGTTGTCACCACAGATTCTTGGGGTATGGAGCTGTATAAATTAAAGACATGAATCTCCTTCGTAAAGATCCTCACATAGTGTTGTCCTAATTTTAAGTAATTCAGTTTCCTTAAATTGTTTTTATCTAACTCAAACTCCAAACTGATACTTGGTAACCTTGACGGAACATCTGCAGTCACTGTTAATGCTTTTCAAAGCCTAAAAAGGTATAAGTATTGGCAAAGTACTGTTGAATGGTCATACCATTTACACTGCTGAATTCATACTGAAAAAGAAAAAGTTACACCTTAAGTAAGTTTAAAAAAAAAGTCTGAACACTTACCTAGAATTTCAACTCCAGACACAACACAAGAATCTGCCTGGTTTCATAAATAAATGAAAGACTGTGTTCCCACAGCAATGGGCTGGCAAAGGGGCTGCATTAAATAGCTGATTTTAAGGAAGTGTTTTGGCTAGGGATTTTTTTGAGAGTAAAGGTATAGTACACTGTTAGCATGGCCCTTCATTCTGCACAAAAGAAGAGTGGTTTATACTGACAAAAAAGAAAATTAAATTTTTTAAGTATTGAGAGACATGCAGACTCTAGGCACTGGGAGAGATTCCTTTTGGCTACGGCACATCCTAACAAATCTGTCTCTGATATGGTATGTCTGGGGCACAAACCTACATCTCTCATCTGTCCATATACAGTTTTATCTGAACCTCCTGCTTAGCTCAATCTAAGAAGCAGACCAAACTAGACCCCAAAATAAGAGTTTGAGGGAATTTCAGAACTCTGCTTCAAAGTTCATGTTTGTAGCACAGGCCCAGCTCTAATGCATTTACTAAAGGATTCAGTACAGATTCAGACAAGCTGTAGTTCCTGATTTGCCACACACTTTCTGAGCAGCTACAAGCCATGATCTTGCATGCTGCAGGATGAGAATTCTATGTTTTTCAGTATTTTCTTATTGCTGACATAACCTACCCTGAACCATAGCTCTTTGCAGCCAAGTCTTTCAGAGGCACATTTTACAAAATTTCCTCAGCATTTGCCATGAAACTGATGTAAAATAGTAATTACCTCTCACAATATTTATCTATACTCCCTCAACCAATAACCATAGCCAAGAACTAGTCTGGCTATGAATGCTGAGTGGAAGCAATTTGAGGCCAATGTTAGCATCAACCATTATCTGCTGATTTAAGATGCAAGCTGCCTTTTCAAAGTTTGCATCACAAAGTTTCAGAATATATTTTTTTTTTAGTGAAATACATTAATACTTGCATGTGGTTTTTTGAACTACAGGTTCCATTTTGGAGCACTTCTCTGGCGTGACTTGGGCTTATAAAGGAAAATTAACCAGCAACTGTGCTCTTAAACCATCAAAATGTGACTCAGCACTGGATTTCAGGCCAAGACACAATGAAGCTTCCTTGTCACACACAGTTAAATTTGCTTTGCAACATGGAAAAGCATAGATTTCATGGTTCAGTTCTTTCCTGAAGCAGAAGTATGTATTGGATTTAAAATCATGAATGAGCTTGAAGATCCTTCCTGAATTCCTTCCAATAAATAATAAATGATGCTAATAGGCCCTCTGACGATGCCATTTGACCTGCCTACTCCTACATCTCCACCTGAAGCTGGGCAGTTATGGTTTTGCCCTCCTGTGCTCCTCACTTATCCTGGCCACAAAACTGCAGGGGCAGCCCTGAGGAGCAGGTTAGGGCTGTCCTGTGCTGCTCACAGCCAATTCCGGCTGGCTCCGCAACAGACCCACCATGTGCCAAAGCGGAGCCCATCAGCCACGTGTGCGGCGCCTCTGTGAAAACATACTGAGGAAAGGGCAGAAAATGCCAAAGGTGAGGAGACAAACCTGGGAGGGGACACCAGAGAGGACAAGGAGGGAACGAGGGGAGAAAGAAGGGAATGAAGGGACAACAAGGTCAGAGGGGTTGGAGGTGTTCCATGACTGAGCAGGCACACCCCTAAAGGGACTGTGGCCCATGGAGGGCTCACACTGGGCAGAGAAAATGAGTAAGACGGAAGGAGCAGTGGAAGAAAAGGGTGAGAAACAAGGAGAGGCAGAAATAAACCGCTACGTTCTGACCCCAGTCCCCTGTGCCACCCATCACCTCACCAAAGGGACTGGGTGTAACGTGGGGAGATAACAAGAGGGGAGGAGATGTGTCTAGAGTACAGTTGAGCCTGGGAAAGGGGAAGGAAAGATATTTTAATGTTTGCCATCTTTGCTTCCCAATACCTAAATCAGCAGCTAAATATATTACGGCAATAAATTCAGTTAAATTCCCAAAGCGCCTGAGCAGCTGTGTGGGCGTGTGGCCACTGGCCGGGGCCAACCCACCCCAGTAGTAAAAGAGGGTGAAGGTCGAGAGATCAAAGCTAATGGTTTTAACACCATTAAAACGATCAGTCTTCCTAAATCAAATTGCTTGATGAGAATGTTCCCATTTCAAATGAGAAGCTACACCATAAGGCAGGCCAGCAAAAGGTTTGTTTTCCGAGGAAATGTGAAGGTGCCATAGGTGGCACAAACACACAGCACAAACCCAAGAGCAAACACTGTCTCAACAGGGTAGACTTAAACTCCGTAACCCATTTGCACGTTGCATCTTTGGCCTGTCGCAAGCTCAGAGCGAGGGCTCAGGCTACCTCCCCGGGAAGCCTGTAAGAGTTCGGAAGAGGCAGAGTAAGGTGCAGCTCAGGACTGAGCTAATGCTGACGGCTCGCTCCTCAACAAATCACGGTACAGTCGAGGCAGGCAGCATGTTGGCCGCTACCGAGAAATGTTATTACAGAAAAAAGTCTGTTTTGATTTTTGCATTGCATGGGAGGATGGATTCCAGATACAAGCCTGAGAAAGAGAACTTGCTATTCACATTTTAATGTCTCAAACAATTGATGTGCCTGATATCAGAATTTGAATATCAGTTAGAAACCACAACATCAAGCTCTTCTCCTTCCTCCATGTTTTAAAAATAAACTTCCAACAACAGAATGATATTCTAAGTTTCAGAACTTTCTTTCATCCTTGCTTGGCACTTAAAGCTTGTTCATGGTAATGGTACAGAAGGAGCATTTTCACCTCTCTTTGAAGAAAAGACAGAAATAAAGAATGTATTATAGCACTTGTCAGAGGTCTTGAGAAAGCATAAAGACTATCCCGTGACGCACTGTGCAAATGTAGAATAAAAAACAGTGTCTCCCTTCCTAAAGGAATGTAAAACTTGAAATGGCAAGTTTTCTCACCAGGTATTTGTAGCTTTCTCAGATTTTTTTTGAATGTCAGGAAGTTTGTAACTGCCCCAATAACACAGATAGACCACTCATGATAGAAGACACTTCATAGAAAAAAACCCTAAAACTGGTTGTAGAAATTATTCTGTTCCAGGGAGTCATTTGCCCATACAGAACAAACTGCCTACCAACTCAACAATCTCCAGAAATCAGAAATTGCTGAATGTGACAGCCACAGAGAGCTTCTCTGCTTACATACTTGTTCTGGCCCTTGGCCAGCCCCTTTGCCACCCCTCTTCTGGCCATGCAGCTCTGTTAATTATCTTTGTCATGAATCCTCATGGGTGTAGGTTCACAATAACTACACAACCACAGAGGCTGTCTCCCTGAAAGTGGGAGGGTTGAGAGATTACATGCCTGTGCTCACCTCCTGAGTCTAACCATGTCGACCAGCAAACTTTCAAATCTCTGCCATTATGCTGCTTCTGGTCCACTCCATTCAAGCTTCAAAAGAAACTGGGAAGTTTCTTGCAGCAAGGATGCAGCCTTTTCTCTACACAGCAAGAACAGGGATCAACACACGGAGACCTCTCTTTTACGTGTAGAATGCAGTGATAATCCAAGTGTGTTTCGCAGTGAATCAGCCTGAAACCTGAACTTCAAATTAGTGGGCTCAGAGAATGCCTGAATTCACATTCCCAGCCCCAGAATACAATGAAAACTCTCCTTAAAACAAACAAACAAACAAACAAACAACAAAAAACAACAAACAAACCAAAACCACCAAACATACACAAAAAGGAAATAAATGCTGCTTAGTACCAGCCAGAGTACTATTGTGTATTGTACCATGATTTTGGTCAGATAATTTAGTGTAGAAAACATACAGAAAAAAAATGGAAAGGGAACATAAAAACCAAAACCACAATTATGGCATCATATCATCTAAGCAAATGGGATGATGAAACTGGGTCTAACAATTTCGTGTTGGGAAACTTCAATCTATGCATTTCAATAAACATTATTATTTATTCAAATACCAGAAAATGAGGATATATCATAAGTTTAAACACTTCACTTCCCTTACAAATCATTCTACAAATGGCAAACTCTCTGCAATGCAAAATATAGATTTCTGTTGTAATTGGTGGAGTTATAGTATTGGTTCCTCAGCTGGCAGGAATTGCTATAGAGCCACCAAAGCCAAAGGATCGCTGATGATTTGTACAAACAGAGGTTCTGGCTCATAGTTGACACTAGTATTATTTCCAGTACAGTAAGGGGAAACTTGCTGTGCCAGCACTAATGTTGCACATTCTTCCCTGACTTCCTGACTTGTTATAATTCTTTGGCTACCTTATAAAACATTACAGTTGGTTAAACAGAAAAAGTGGTGTTTTTGCATTTTAATCCTTGTAAGAGCTCTTTATGGTTACTTAGAGGGAACATTTTTTTTAAAAGATCTTTGTCCAACCATTATCTCTAAATACATCTTATGTATGAAGCCTTTTCTCTTCTTAAGAAAGAAATAATATATTGAAAATATTTTATGAATTGGATTTTAAGCCTAGAATGAAAGATTATCTCGATCACACTCATTTCCTTACCTTTGAATATGAAACTTTTGCATATCACATTGGGATTCCCATCTCAGAATCATGTTTTTAATTTTAATATTGCTTTAAAATATTTTGCTTTTAAAATGCTTTAATCCTTTTAGAGTTAATAATTGTCTGGACTTTCTAAGCCCAAAGGAAAAATGTCTTGCTATTTCTTAAGAACATAGTTTCTACTTTTAGACTATTTCAGAATTACATATGATTATCTTAATGTAAATGATATAAATGGAGCCACTGATATGTTTGAATCTTAATGTTTTTCTGCTTTAAGAACTTATGATCCAATCTTAAAAGACATATTTACTTGGCTAAGTTTACACATGTAACACATTCCACTTAGAACCATCAAATAATTACAGCCACAAAATTAGGCATTTGGATAAATCATTGCAGAGGTTAGGTCTAAACATTTTAGGCCCTCTTATGTGGCCTAAAAAAGGAAGTGCAGCATGAAGGCTGAAGCTGCATGAGTGGGCAGATCAGCTCTTCAAAGGAAAACCCACATCTAAAGCCCCCACTTTAAAACTAGACCCAGTATATCGGTCCAGTTGTCCGTGTCAGCAGGGCTTCTCAGGAAGCTTCTTCTTTGACTCCATATAACCAAAGGAAGTGACTTTCTGCTGGGAAGCCCCGTGAAGATAGAAAACCAGAAACCACAACAGAAGCACAAGGAACTAATAACAAAAAGGGTGTTGGGAAAAAAAAAACACATCAAACCAACCCTAAATAAAAGAGGGTTTTAAAGTGAAATATGGAATACTTACTTTGATTAATGTACAGGTATAATGAGTACTCCCTTAAATATTGGGATAGTTGAAACACCTACAAGCCAGTAATACTTCAGTGGAAAACTATCAGAGCAAGACAGGAATAATAATATGAGAGTGCTTTATAAAAACAGCAATGGATAAAGGAAAGAGTGTCCTTAGTAGGTGAGTCTGATAAAGGGTAAAAAGGGATGTCTTTTACTTAAAGAGAAAGCCTATAGAAAGAAGAACACAGTATTTTAATAACTCTCTTAATGGTGAAACCGGGGAAGACAGATAAGAACTAATCATTTTCCAAGTAACTGAGCTATTTGTGGAAGAAACACACCTTCAGATTCAACTAGCATTTAGACCATTAGAGATTAATTCAATACTCTATTCCAACCCCATTTCCCCAAAATCATAGAGCTGAGATTTGACAAAATGTTAAGACTAGGTGACAGAGACTTTTGAACTCCAAAGAACAGAAGGAAGAAATGGTGTCTATTTTGGAAAAGCTGAAGAGACAGGCATATAATACCTGCTGTAGCATCTGCAACCATACTACAACTTCGAAACTCTGCCTTTCCACTGCATAGGCTTATGGCCAGGTCATTAAAAAGCAGATTTACAATTAAGGTACTGAAATACATACAGGTTTGTTGCCTTGTCTCCAGAATGCAGTATGTTACTCTCCTTAGTCTCCCTCTGAAGATTTTGGAGGCAGTTTTATACCTCAAAATCAAATCAACAGCTACAGCAGTGGTCACACTGCTGCCCTGGACAGTAGTGATGTGGGTTCAGTTTCAGGAGTTTAACCTCACATTCCCCACCATTCAGGAGAATGCCCTGAACAGTAGACCTGTATGTTAAAACCAGGCTACGGCACTTCTTCACCTTACAGCTGTGCCTTGATGGGACATCTAAGTTTGACTCTCCATTAACCTTTGAAAAGACTGTTTCCAAATCTCTTATTTCCATAGCAAGTGTTCTCACCACTGAACTGCAACACTAAAAATAGGCAGCTCTCACCCACACGTTAAAGCAAAGTGTCTGAAATCACATTAGGTGAAAGACCTGTTCCTTAGCATTAGAAATTATCATTATTATCATTAGCGTTAGAAATTAACAGCTACCAACGTGGACCATGCAGGGGACCTCAGACAGGAAAAAGTGCAGCATCTTGATGGATCCTGGGCGGCATCAGGAAGAAGGAAGGCACAGATCTAGTCAGACTGGGCCATTTCTAGATGTTCATAAAAGCAGCATTGCTTCTTCAACCTGGAAGAAAACAGAGGAGGAATGGCAGAAATCTATACAATCAGTATTAACTTAGAGAATATGAAAAAAGACGTATTAAAGTTCTAATACAGTCCTTGTATTAGAAAGGACACTAAAGGACATGGGAGATAAGTACACAACCAGAAAAAGATACCATACTTCACACAACAAGTGGTTAATTTACAGAAGATACCAGTTACCTACAGGATGTTGCAGAAATTAATCACTAATACCTTTTCAAAAAGAAATTGGAGGAAAATCTACTTGGGGCTATTAAATATAGAGATATAATTTAATTCCTTGAGCTATAAATCTTCGGGGAATACCAGGATGTCTGCACGTGGTGACCCTTACGGCGTTTTTGTGTTACATTCAGATCTCCAATCATCTAGAAAACTTGAAAGGCTACTGGACAGGTGTTGATGAAATTAAATGCTTACGGAGTTAGGCAACTGCAGAACAGTGCTTTCTAGCTCTGTTTGGGTAAGAGTGCAAAGCTCCTTCCTAATGATAATTCTTCCAGGTAGAGCCTAGAAACAAATCTGAGGGGGTGACTATTTGAGAAAAGGAAATATTCTCATAATATATACATGCCTTTTAAGAAAACTGATAAAAGCATGCAATAGTGTGGTTGCTGGCTGCAGTGCAAGAATTCAGAATTGTTGGTGGGACTCGTTTTGTAGTTCAAAAAAACAGAGCATGTAGGAAATGCAAAATGTGTTCCGCTTTAGCTGTGAGATGGGGGGAGACAGCATTTAAGAACAAGCCTTAAGAAGACAAGAATGGCTGAAATAGTTCTGACCAAAAGTCCATCCGGCTCAGTATCTTGTCTCTGATTGTTGCTTACGCTGGATGCCTAAGGAAGTGCGTAAGAACAGGAGAAGCATAGAGACCTAGTTTCCAGCAATCAGTTGCACCCAGACCTCCTTGTGGCTAACATACTTGCTTCCACGAATCTCTTATTCTAACATTTATATGAAAAAAGCGGAATAATCACTGATAGCAATCATCAAGTCTCAGAATAAGTTGACTTTAAAGGATCTGCACGAAGGTTTTGGATACAATGATGATAGTTATCACAAAACAGACATAACTGGAAAAAAAGGAGAGGGATTTAAAGAAAAAGGAGAAGAAGGTCTTAGAAATTCTGTAGCAGATAAAAAAAAAAACCAAACAACTAAAAGACCTATAGCAGACATATAGAAGCAAACAGTATAAATGTAATGTAGTTCTAACATTTTTAAGACAAGATACATACGAGGTTCAGGCAGACAGACCACATGACCTCTCTTGAAGGACCACGTCTGTAGTTGTTGAACAAGAAGAAAAATGAGCACCTATTATGAAGCAAGCTCTAAATTACCTTTAAATCCTCTGTAAATTACCAGCAATGGAAAAATATGCCTAAAACAGAAAGCGGTGGAAGAAAATCATGGCGCCAGTCTAATCTGTTGAGCTAGGGAATAGAAATAATTAGTGCCATGTTAATGACAATATCAGTTTTATTCATTATAAAAATACAAGCTGACCTTTACCTTAAATTAAATTCAACACTCTAGAGGATACTAGCATAAGGCCTACGAAGTGTATGTATTTCATTTATAACTTCAAAATAAGCAGAAATAGCATGGAGACACTACAAAAGAAATAAATTTCCATTCAAAATGGGAGGAAAAAGTTTTTAACAAAATATGAGATTTTCTGCACCACTCCTTCATGCAAAATGTGCAATTTCATCAGAAGGCCAAGAACTAGAAAAGTAAACTGTATGTTGGCATTAACCTCCTGAAAACTGAAGAGAAATCAGTTTGGGCTTTCAACCTCAAGATGAAACATGCCATAGGGATTTTCCTCCAGCCATTTCTGCTGCAGGTACTTTTGTCTTAAATAATTATAAATAGGGTACCCTGACAGGCTGGCCCAAATTCTGCAATGTGCAACAGGAAGGCCAACTGCCCTTCCCAGGCAGATGCATTGCAAAGTGAATATGCGCCTATTTTTTCTATTAAGACAAAATATGGGGTCACATTTTGACATAATTCCCATGTAAGTTATTACCATACTGCATGATTGGTACCATAAAGTTAAGAAGAGGTTTATGTGTGCAACCACCAAAAGCATAGCAGTTTGAGCCTCTGACAATAAGTCCATTTTCAGGGACAGATATCTACATTAAGTCCCACCAAGGAGTTGGACAGATATTTCCTACGCAGGGCTGAGACAGAAAAAGTATAGTAGAGACTTGAAAACAGTAGAGACTTGAAAGGAAGGAAGCTGTACCGTTGGGAGGAAGATAGTAATAAATCGTGAGAGATAACCGGTTGATCTAGTTCAGTTGGATACATGAAAACATGTCTGACCTTACAGCCAAACGCCCTGAATAAAAGTAGTTAAAATACAAAAACTGTTTAAATCCATTCTTGGTGTTACAATTGTCATATTACCAAAAAAACCAGCACATTCTGTCTTTATTGGAGGAGTAGAATGAGGTCAGATTTCTGCCAGAGTTCTAGATAAAAGAAATACATTTTAAGGAACTGCAGAGCAGTAAAGGAAATTCTTTAAAAATAGAATTCTTCTCGCTACTATACTCTGAAGGTGACTGAAAAACAGCTGTCCAAAATAATGGGGTTTTATGCTTTGATGAGGCAAACAGTTATGTGGGCATAAAATGCTATGACTAGCAAATAAATGCTTCCTATATTACCAGGGAAGTGCTGAAGAAGCACTTAGGCTTTGGGGATTTTTACAAACTGATGTTAAATAAATCCTGTATCTTGCTGGTAGGGTAGGAGGCAAGTCAGTAAAATTGTTTCTTGACTTGGAATATTTTTTGAAAGAGAATTTTTCAAAGCTGAGTGGTTTTTAGTTTTAAATTTCAAACGAAACTGTCTTTTTGCAATGGCTTCTATATGGCCACAGTCTTCGATTTCTTTCTGAGGTAAAAGAAATGGTAAAATCTAACAACTAACTTGTCTGTGAGGGTTTTTTCCCACATTCCATTGGGTAAATGGCTACAAAAGTGAAATATAAAGGGAAAAGTTATCAGTTAAGATAAAAAAAAGGAATGTTTTTTTCGCCATGTTGCCATTCCCACTTCCACTCATCAGCCACAGAAGCCCACAGAATCAATTAAACACATTAAAATCTAATTCCTTTAAGAGACACCTACAGCAGAAGAAGGGTAGGTGGCTGCATTTTGACTTATCAATGAATTCAACACAGAAGCAAGAGACCTGACAGTTACGCCACACCTTAGCCTTACTATGTCCTGTAAATGTCTTCCATGGAATTCCCCCAATCCACACCCACAACATGATCTCAGCGAGTCTAGCTCACTGAAGTTTTCTAGGATGTATCTGACAAAGGCAGGTACAAAAGAAACATGAAAAAACATGAAGTGTGTGGAGAAATGAATTCATGGGATTATAAACTAAGGCTTCTGGTTGCCTGTTTTATGAAATTGTTATTAAGCTGTTGGCCAGCTAACTGCTTAATTCAGTCATATACAAGAGTCTAGAACAAAGATATGAGAGGTTTAATTTAAAGTGACTTCTTTAAAGATCAGTTCAAACACATTCAGAGCTAGGGATCCAGTTCTAGAAAACATTCAGATGTGGTCTTAAACTCATGCCGAATCAGAAGCACATTTCAACTTAAAACTAAGTATGTGCTTAACGTCCCCAGACAAGTTGAGCTCCTGACTACTGCATGGTAAGAGGTAATGTCTTGTATTTTAATAGCTCCCCCAAAAGATGTCAAGACACTTGAC
Organism: Burhinus oedicnemus; assembly: GCA_008921705.1. Taxonomy (NCBI): domain Eukaryota; kingdom Metazoa; phylum Chordata; class Aves; order Charadriiformes; family Burhinidae; genus Burhinus; species Burhinus oedicnemus. The sequence goes on along the minus strand of VFFE01007103.1, from coordinate 306,808 downwards.
AGAAACGAATACAGAGAAAGCAGCTTGCAAGTTACATCGTTAACACGATGAAACAAGGGAAAACAAGAAACATTGTGCAGCAATCTTCAAATTGACCTGTGTCTGCCGTACTTTTCTCATTTTAAGCCAAGCCCTTAACATTATCTGTGCAAAATGTATGTTGGACGCTTGAACAACTTTTAGATTCAGGGAATACAGAGCCTACTCAGTTAAAGTAAGCACAACAGAAACTTTACATATTTCATATGCACAGTCTAAGAGATCAAGCTTTATTCCATCCCATGTCAGTGAGTTATAACAACGTGGGGGATGACCTGTAATTCTTGCCTGCTTTCAAGGTTGATTCTAAATACATGTTGAGAAAGGTCCGTAAATGCAAATCATGGCAGAAATAACTGGGCAGATGTTACATTTTTATGCCAGTGTGTGCCTCACGTTGAACATTTGTTCAACAGTGTTAGCTGAAATGCACAGCAAGCAGAACTGCATTGTCCTTAAAAAACATCTTCAGGACTGTTGAATTATGCTATTGATCAGACACAGAAAATGTCACCAGTGTGGTATGATTTGCGTTTGGGATGTTTTTTTCTGTTCCATAAAAACTCATTTGAATTTAGATAACAATGCTAGCCACTGCAATTCTTCACCCATGCTCAACGAATTTTTATACTTCAGCATCTTAAGCCAGAGGACCCTGGGCAGTGGAGTGTGCTTTGTTCCTTCCCAGCTTCTTCCCAGGCACAGGACTGTGCATCCACTCTTCCAACAGCATGTGTTGTGGACAAGTGCCACAGGGGTAAATCAGGACTTGCCCTGTAACTGAAGCTTTGTACTAGGACACAGTTGAGCACTAGCAGTGTGAGAACTGTCTTTTCCCTGCTCTTTCAGTTCAAGTTTTTCTTCTACTGCCAGCTGGACAGCACTGAAGCTTCATGGGACAAGTAGCTCCTTGACAGGAACAGAGACACAAGAAGGGCTGAATTTGGGAGGAAGCAGTACCAGAGACTGCTATGCAGGACTCCGGGGGAGGTGTAAGAAGAAAAGCACAATAGATAATTAGAAGAGAAGAAGATGCTGGCAATTAAGACTAGGAGCTGGAAGTCATGGGAGATGGAAGGTGGTTGCACAGACACTGGCTCTGAACTCCAGTGTGCTCAGTGGAGTGGTGGGAAGAGGTGCCAGAAAGAGATTTGACCAGGATTTAAGAAGAGAGGATTGGAACCTATTCAGCAAGAAGATAAAAAAGAAGGCTAAGATTCATAAGAGAATCTGGACTAATTTTGTGGGACCTGGATGAAGAGAGTAGGACTGGGGATAAGAAGCCTAGGCCAATGTGTCTTGGATTCAGGGGGGCAAGAAGAACAGAAACCAAAGATAGTGGAGAGGGAAAACTGGCTTTTGAAAGATAAGGGAAGGAGAAGGCAAACTTGAGGAATGGAAGGGGAAGGACCAATGTCCTCTTCCCACTCCCAAACTCCCAAAGCTACAATGGAGTCCAAGATTTCACCTGGACACTTAATGCTTCCCTGCTGCAGCAAATATCCATGAAATTGTCTGGTGAAATAGCAAGAGAGAACCTGCTGTTGCTATCAGCTGAGCAGTTAACTCAAATGGTAGAGATGCAGGTGGCAGACTGAAGGGATTTTTTTATGCCAGGCTTTTTCCAAATGTTATTTTGTTAACTGAGGAATCTGAAAGTGGGGCATGGGGGAGCCTCTTCCAGGAGAATGTGGAAGCACGCCAAAGACAGAAAATACCAAATCAAAACATCATCATCTCCCTTCCCTCCTCCCTGGATGCATATTCTAACATTTTCCTCTGAAGGACCCTACTTTTTTCTGTGCATGGAGCAAATCTTACTGTAATGGCGAACTGGGACTGTTCAGTACATGAGACTGTCATTTGCAGAAACCCTGCTGCATCTGTTGCAGAAGTTATAAATTGTATAGTGAATAAGGAAGAGAGAGGATGCTCTCAAAATTAAAGCAGCTGAATGCTACCCTGGAGAAGTGGGTTCTGACCCTGTCTCTACCACAGAGTTCCCAAATGATGCTAGGCAAGTCCCTTTGAACAAACTTTCACAGGTGGTCACTTACTCTATGTTCCTCATTATTCAGATTTCTGACTTGAGACCCGGTACCAGATTTGCAGAAATGCTGAGCAGTACCAGCTGCAGGCGTAGTCACCGAGCGCTGGCCTGAGCCCACAAACTACCCACAAACGCTGAACTCTAAAACATAACTTCTTAGGTATCATATCTCGTATACAGAAAATTAGTGGGTATTCTCTAATTTAATCTCTTTGGCCTTCATCTGTAAAGCAGGGATAATAAATTATCTTCATATCACAATGCGCTTATGAATATAAATGCCTTAATGCTTATGTAGCACTCATATCCTGTAATGGGGGAAGTACAAAAAAGTCTATAAAGAGCTTAGCAATTCTCCCTTGAAAGCAACATCTGACTCTGTAGTAAATAAGGCTTGGGGATGCAATCAGTAATGAAATCCCACTGGTTAATTAGTCACTAAAAGAGCACTATCCCATACATGCACTGAATGAAGGAAAGATCTTGTAACAGAAACAGCTGGTCAAAATGTCAAAATAGTACCATAACACACGTATGCATTGAGGTCAAATTAAAGTTGTACCAGTCAACCTAATTTTGCCATGTTGTAACTAAATTGTGATTACTTAATTTGCAATCTTAACATCCTTTTAAAGGGGTTTTCACTGTGTGCACAGACAAGAGGGTTGTGTTTTTACTTGTTTCTTTCTTTAGAATATAGTCTCATCTTCCGTTTTTAAGAAAATGAACTTTTAAAGTGACTTTTTGATCCTTACCAGAAGATGCAAGCATGTAAGTCTTTAACAACAGTAACAAAATTTTTCCAAAATGCTCTGAAGACTTTTGACTCAGATAGAGGTATTCATATAAAACAACATTAACAAAAATGTAACTAGCTAAAAATTCCTTCCCCTCAATTCTCAGATTCTCAGTGTTCACCTCTATTTTAAAAATGACCGAAATAACAAAATCCCAGATAGATTACGGGCACAAAGCACATACAACATACTTCAGAAAGTTGTGGGAAGGGGAACCTCTGGGAGTGTTTACAGGTCAGAGACGAGAATGGTATTGCTAAGTGCTCCATACGGGAAAGCATCTGCACTGAGCTTGCAAATAGATTTCCAAGCAACGTCAGCCTCAGCAGCACCACGTGAGGAATTAAGATTACTAAACAGCCTCTGTCTTCGTACAGACTCCAGCTAGTTATGAGAGGCAGTTAGAGCTTGAGATGTGCCTGTGTCTAAGAAGCCACAGTTTTAGCACATTTGCTGTCCTCATTTCATGGTTTCATTCACTTTCTAGCTGTCCGTGGTCTTCTAACACAAACATGACATGAAGATCTTGGTATAAGTAGTGCAAAAATATTCCATTTGTATACTGATGAGGAAAGAGCGACATCAGGTCTTTTTTTAATAAGCAAAATTTAAAACAGAAAAAGAACATGTGCATCATTTCAAAGTAATCAGATTGTCTCTTATTCAGTACTATTTGCTTTACTTAAATATTAAGCATCAGTGATAATAAATACCACAAGTGGCCTTTTAGAGTTATTTCTTTGCTATTTCAGAGTACAAAGACTGATGAAAAAACATTTGCTTGTGAAAATGACATAGGCCAGTAATAACTTGGAACAGAAAGGTACCAAATGAAAGGAAAATAAGCTGAAAAAAAATGTCATCAGTTTTGGTTAAAATAATCTCTGTTGCAAGTATGGAATTCCCAAGAGAATGCTAGGAAACAATTGTAAATCTACTTTTAGAAGACTTATATGACTCAGCACAATGTTTATTACAAATAAGTTCCTCTTTTTTTAATAGAACTTGAAACTTGCAAACATATAATAGCACAATTCTCGCAGAACAAAACCAGTATTTCCACATCCTACATTTCAGCAGACACACTAGAATTATTCTAAGACTCTTTTGAAGAAGTAAAAGCAATCATTACACAAAAAATACACAGAGTGTATTTTTATACAGAAATTATAAGGTACTACATATGTAGATAGCCCAATAAATAGATTGATACAGATAGGGAATACAAGGCTAACAGCAGTTCAGCTGATAAATGTGCTTGTTCTATGTCAATGTAGAACATTTGTCTTGCACTGATCAACAACAGATAATCTGGATTAGCCAGCCTATTTTGCCAGTTGGAATGGGTACCTGGCCAAAAAACCTCTCTCGTGGCTCATCTGACTGAAGAACAGAAGATGCAGCAGACTTCGCTGAAATTATGCTATTTTTCTACACCAGCAGTAAACTGTATTATATAGAATATTGTGTTTGGTCCTACTGGAAGTAGTTTTCTGCAGAATGTCCTGTACATGGTGAATATCTCTGAGCACGTTTCCATTTCACTGCTTTGGTTCCAGGTAAACTATACACACTTAAATATTATGTATCATTTAGGTCTCCCTCTATCAAGCATCGGTTTTAGTTGGGATTCTAGATAGCGTGTTAAGATAGTATGAATACGCTTGTTATATACCTTAGCATACTATTGCAAGAAGTGTTTGAAAGCACAGAATATTGCTTGCTTTTAATGAGATCCTTTGCTCCTTGTTTACACTGTCACCATAAGTAGCTGCTACCGATCTCTGAATCATTTCCCTGTGACGTTCCAGGTGATGTGTGACCCACCACGTGAACAATTGTGCATTTAGCTGATGAATACACAGAGCAGTAAATGAACTCGCAGAAGAAAAAGTCACAAGGAAACTTTAGAAAGTTTTCACTGAAACTAGGAAGCTTCAATGGGGGTCTAGCTGTAGGGTCTAACAGCTGGGAAATAAAAGTTTCTGATGTCTTGCAAATGTAGTTTTAGGGATTTTTAATATATGCTTGGGATGTTTCCCATACGCAGTTGACTGCTGTCTTCAATGGCTTTGGGCAGACGGCCTGAGAAACATGTCAGCTCCTTTTGAAATCTATCGTTCCCTCCCATGGCTATGACGATGCTGCTTTTTCCTTGGAGTGTTCAGAAGCTACAGGTTTTAAATTTGCTGCAAAGTGCTAAAGAGTTTTCTGGGCCTCAGGATGTCCGTTGAATATGTTGTGTTCTTTTCTGAATTAGATATCTAACAAATGAGTAGCTTGTGATTGAGGGACTAGAGTTGATGATCTAATTGGCCCTTTCTGTTCCATGCTCCAAATCAGTGTGATGTTATGAAAATACCAATAATCTAGCCACAAAATAGCAAGCTATTACATGCTGTCATAAACATATCTTTTCATACTGCTGGTGGACACCGATCAGACGTAAGTCCTTATCAGTGGAATTTCATATTTTGTCTAACACAGGATGAAATATCGTATGATGTGTCCGACTTCTACATTGTTGCTGACTGCAGTGCAAAATAAAACACGACATAGGGTTCAATAACTGTTCTGGTTCCTGACAAACTACATTTTTTTCATCATAAGAAACTCTGAAAAAGTACTGAGCTTTTAAAAGAATTGTTTGAACTGTTGAAACTGCTAATTTAAATGCATGCATGTTAAGTAAATATTTGTGATACGTAGATACATGTGGTTTGGTGGGAACTCATACCTTAAAGAAAATAGAATTGCTATTCACTAGCCGTCAACAGGGAGGTTACTCCCATCAGAAAGTGGAAGGCTTAAAGGAGGAATCAACAGGCATATTCAGATTCAGTATATTAGGACAGTAGACATTATTGCTGGATAATGTGGTGACAAACGCAGGCAAAACTACTGTGAGACCACAAAACACTTCTAGACTTTGGCCCTCTCTATTTGCATGTTTCAATAAACTTTTTTCGTTTGGGTTGGTTCTCACACTTCCCACACACACACACTTTGCACAAGTTTCACCTTGAATTTCTATTCTAAGTGAAGAGAAACAGGAACATAAAAACTTAGCTGAAATCGATGGATTTGGGTTTTTTCCCCCCACCATAATAGTGACGCCTTCCCTGTCCTTTAAAGCCGTGACTTTGTGGGCTAAGATATTTTCACAGGTATAAAAATGGTCATGGCAAGGAATTTGGACAAAACCATGCAGAGCCACCTGTTAAGGATATCCTGTATAGCTGTAGCCAACATATAGACACATATTCATGCAGCTTCTCCATAGGTGAAGTAAAATACTGCTGCTCAGGATATGGCTCACTTACTGCTCATATAAGGATCATTGTTGTGTTAAAGGAGTCATTAACCCTGTTAAGAAGTCCTGGAAGAGAGATGTGCTTCAGAAACTCAGTTCCAGCAAACACACAAGTTTTAGGGGCATGTCTACATGTGAGCTGGCAGGGCTCTGCACTGCTCTTCTAGCAAGAGGTGAACGTCTTGAAACACTGAATCAGGGAAATTGTTTTCTGTGTGAACACAATACCTTTTTGAGGGTATGAAGCTGGGAAGAAGAAAAGCCTCTGGCTCACACAATAAACAGACATTTGCACCTGCACCAAGTAACTAAAACTTCAGTAGAATAAAACTAGAGGCATGCCAATGAAAATAACAGCATCACTAACTACACTGTGAATTTTCAGACCCAAATTATTTTTACTTTCAGAAGCAAAGCCACTTGAAACATATTTATGCAACAAAGCAAACTGTACACAACACAAATTCTTGCATGTACCATTAATCTGGCCTGTGCTTATAAAATAGGCAGTTTGTCCTATATCCTGTCCAGACTATACTGTTAGTATCTGATAAGAAGCTCAGTCCTGAGATAACAGTAGAAAATGAGGATTTATCCTGCTCTTTGCAGAGGCTGCAAGATCTCTGGGCCAGCCAACAGCCCCACAGTCTGGTGCTACTCATGTACTGCACCAGAACCGAGTTCCCAGTTTCTTGCTTTCCGGTTGTGGGTGCATGTGTCATCTGTCGGCTGGCTGATTTTTAGTTTAGTGTGCCACTGGGAAACTCTTGGAATTGTAGCTGTAAGCTTGGCATGCAGAGATGTTGTCAGTTCGTCCACATTTTGGAAATACAACTCGTAAGTGAAGAAATTAAGAGTAGTACATAGAAATAATATACAGCAAATAAAAGCCATTGTAAACAGACCAGTTGCAGACAAAATCACAGAAGGTTTAACCAAGTGTTTAAAAGTAACCGTGCTGTCAGACCATGATTAGCCCTGCAAATGTGTGTTTAAATGTAGGTTGAGAGGCAATCAAAAACATTCGCAAGCAAATATATTGTACTTCTAGGCTTCTGAACTGCTGAGAGTCAGCAATGCAGCTATACCAACCAGAAGGTGATGTTTCACCACAGAACATTCTAGCTCACAATTGTGTCTAAAAATCTGTCTTGTTCTGCCTGTTTTCCTTACATCATCTTCCAGAACAGACAACACAAAGCTAGGAGCTTCACCATGCTTGCTAGGAGAAGGGCTAAACAGGTGGATGGGGTGGGAAGTGGGGACACCATGCAATATGACAATAATGGATATTTTAAAGAAGCTTACAAAAGTTAATGGCAAAATCATTAAATTACTACATTTGGAAGATCAGTGCATGCAAGATTATGAAATGATGTCGCAATTCAAATTAACACAATTATCCATCAACTGTTCCTAAAAAGAAAGGTATTAATCTCATGATTGACACTTGAAAAATTCTAAAGTTTTCACAGCAGAATACATCAAAGGTGGATCACTAAAGCTGCGGTACCTGAAGTCCCACAGTTATTAAAAATCCATGTGCTCTGAGTCCAGCAGCTGTTGAGAAACCATAGGAACTTCTTAAAGGGAGCTTATTACAGGGCCAATGCACAAAGCATTCATAAACTGTAGTTAGAATAGCTCATACACAATTATGCTACAATGGCATTTAAGGAAACAGTGCCAGCCTTACCTTTAATTAGGATATTTGAGAGGTGAAGAGGAGCCACTTACCTTATGTGCCATTGAGGTCTCATGTAACCCTTTCTTACATTGGAGGTACTTAATTTTACAAATGAAAACTGACTTTTCCATTAGCAGAAAATTATTCTGAAGAAGGAGAAAATACGATTTTGCTTATATATAATTCATAGGTGGGGAAGTTCTATCAAATCAAAGAGGTACTTTTTTTCTTCCTGAGGAACATGCCACAGAATAAAGTACAAGAAACTTGTGTGAGAGGGAATAAGCTGTGATTTACTTCAAGTGCGCGTTCGGGGATGGGAAGGTACTTAAATTCAAAGGCAGCTCTGCAAATCTTCTCTCTGCATCAGTCATTGGCTGTTTTCCTAGTTTTACATTTGTTCTTATGAAAAGAGATAGAATGATAGCCCTGCTCCAGAGCGTCAAAAAACTCATACTAGCTGCAAAGCAGGAACAGCAATGTGAACTTCCTTGTGATACGCACACCAGCGCATCGGAATGAATTGCAATGGTGTAAAGCTACCTGCAGACACTCCTCCAGCCCCGACCTTACACAGCTCTCCTTTGTACTTCTCCACCTATAATGCTGACATCTGCATTGGCATAGTCATTCATACAAATTTTATCATGAAAAAAACGCCATATTTCTGCCAAATGAGTGGGTTTTTTCCGATGCATGAGGAAGGGAAGTGTGGAGGCAAGATGCAGTTGAAACAGCTACCTGGACTGCACAGTGATGCTGGGACAGGCCTTTAAGATGTAAAAGGCTGGGAGCCAGTTAGATAGGATGGGCACTGGACAGAAAAAAGTAAATGGAGGCCTACTGGGGAGGATGGGAGTTGTCTAGTACCTTGCTGGCTTCAATGCTTTTTACTTTAAAGGTTCCCTGAGTCTTGGTTCAGTCAAGATATCTCCTACTGACGTGGCAGTATACATAGTTATCCAGCAATTTGAAAACATTAGACAGCACACCAAAATTAAGAGGCTTTCACGCCTGTTCTGAACAACCCAGGGATGAAATAGCTGAATTTGGGTTTGGACAAAATGACCTCCTGTGGCCCCTTCCAACCTCAACTCTTCTGTGATTTTGTCAATTACTGTTTGTGGCGTGTGATCTCTCACTCAAAAATGCATAGCCACTAGAGGACTTGAAAGTAGCAAATGTGGCACCTGGATCACAGAGGGGGATCCAGAGAATTGCAAAGCAGGAAGCCAAATCACTGAAACCTACAATTTGGAACAGAAGGTGTCAGAAATAGAAAATACTAAGGAAAAGCCAGCAAGGCCTTTTTAAATTTATACCTGAGAAACACATTGGAACTATTCGAGGGCATGAACAAGTATGTAGGCAAGGGTCAGAAGAGTTTGTACAGTTGACTTAGATTTCCAAAAGCTCTTCCCAGCAGAAGGCAGTCCCCCAGTGCAGGCCTGCTCAGCCTTGCACTGGGCAACATACTCATAAATAACCAGGAAAGGAGGATAAGGCAGTAGGATTTGCTGGGAACACTATATTATTCAGGAAAACAGTGATTATGGAAAACTATGAAGAACTGCTGAAAGACCCTATAATACACTGGATGATGAAACCGCAGCTGAAATTCAGTGTAGATTTAGACAAGAAAGCAGAAACTATCCTATCTTCATTCACATAGTGATGGCTTCTGGACTATTACCAGTCAGGAATGAGATCTAGGAACAATGGGATAATTCAATGAAAACACCAGATCCAACGTGTCCTTTCACTCATATGCTGGGAGCAGCACCATTAGGTCAAAGCACGAGCAACACATAGGCAGGACAGGATGGACAGGAAGGGATAAAGGTCATTATGCAGCCGTTACCACCTGTAGCTTGTTGTCTCCTGCAGCTGTCATCTCTTGCATTCTTGCATATTCATCATCTGGAAGTTTCTTCAGAATCCACTAACTTATGGAAATAGTACAGACTAAACTTCCAAGCTGGAAAGTATAAATACTATCAGCTTACCTGAAAAGATTTTGAAGCTGATCCAACAGCAGCTGGACTGCTGAGGATTTTGTGCTTCCTGGTGTGATACAGGGGACGCCTACACTGAGACAGAGAAGGAAGGATAAGCACTCTCACCGCCAGCTAGGTAACTATTTTGCTCATAGGCACACGAATTACAAGTCATGAATTAGAGAACCTGTGAGTTAGAAACTTCAGGAATTAATGAAGTCATGAGTTAGCGAATTCACATTTTAGACAAGCCTGTACAAAAGGGGATTGAGCCCTTGTTTGACATGCTTGTTTGTTTTCTTTCCTAATGAGCTCATGAAATAAAGTTCAATTTACAGAGTACGTTGTCCTGTAAATTTGAGATATCTAAATGAACCGTAACACTCCAACCTCAAAAGTAATCAACAAAATCAAACAGTAGGGATTACTAGGAAAGAAACAGAGGACAAAACAAGAAACACTGAAAAGCCACTGTGCACACTGCATGCACTCACATCTTGCATACCACCTGCAGGTCTGCGCCTTAAGGAACGACTGTCCTAAGGAACAAAGGAGGACAAAGACAGACCAAGATACGGAATTACTTCCATACAATAAAAGGCTAAAATAGACCAAAACTTCTCTGCTTGGAAAAGAGACAAGAAAGGGGTATACAATCAGTGGATATGAAAAAAAAATTCAGAAATTGAACCAAGAAAGTGAATAGCACTTTTCTTGTGTTTCAGGGAATCTCATCAGTGGACCCTGGAAAGGAGGGATGAAGGACAGTAACGCCACAGCCTCTCACTTTGCCTCCTAGGCATCTATTGACAGCCTGTTGGAGGCAGGCTACAGATCTATATGAACCTCTAATTGACCTAGTATAGCAGTTCTTCTGTTCCATGTACTTGTCTAGCTTCTCATTTTGTCACTCCCTTCCTGATCGCACAGGGCAAGCAGGAAATAAGACGAGACAAGGGGAAAGGCACAACAGAACCTGACTGGCAAAAGAAGGAAGCAGGCAGGATTCTTGTTCAATGAGAATCACCATCTGCTTTAACAGTGCCCGTGCCTACGGCTGCCAGTGTGACTTAAATAATGGTATTTTACATCATTGTTTTACCATCATTTAAAGCATGCCTCTGGGTGAACGTGATGCAACACCAGGAGTGATGATGACATGACCCAAAGAGGAAGGCACTTGAAAAACTGAAACCATGGCCCCGCTTCTAAGAAGCTTGTGAGCTCCCAGAGGGTGAGCACATTGCTTGGCCACGGTCTGGTGCCATGGCTGCAGTGCCAGAGGACGCAGTGACACCGTGCGGCAGCTGGTACTATGAGCATTGCAACCAGGGCAGTTGCATGTCCTGCAGACGCGTGCCCGTGGCTGAGCTTTTAATTCAGATACTGAAAGGAAAGGAGTGGGAGAGTGGCCTTCATGACATATCGTCAGAAAACCAACACGGGTCAGAAACCTTAACTGTGAAGTTTTTCTGGTGCCTAACGACGGCTGAATTCACACACCAGCCTTCTTCCTGTAATTGGAGGTGGTGAAGGAGACTTGGCTGCGGCCTCTCTTGTCCCCGGGACAACTTATTCCTACAGATGTACGAGTTTGCAGCTGCCACCCCTTTTTGGTCGAATTTGGTTAAGAACGGCCAATACATCCCAAAAATCAGTAGGCAGAGGGAGGCGACAGGCCCTCACGGAGCACCCCTGCACGTGTCTCACTCCCTGCAGAAAAACAAAACAAACCCTACGGAAGAGCTACCAAAGCCTTTTGGGTGACCCGGGGTTTCCGGGAGCATCTCAGCAGGCGAGGGGGTCCTCCGGCCTTACGGGCACCCACAAGCGCCCGGGGCCGGGGCCTTCCTCAGGGCTGTCCCCTCAGGGCGGTCCCCTCAGGGCGGCCCAGCCCCGCGGCGTGAGGGACAGCCCCCGCCGGGGCCAGGAGGGAGCCACAGCACCGGGAGGGGGCAGGAGGCAGCGCATCCCGCTCCGCCCCCGCCACCCTTCCGAGCCCCGCGTCGCCGGTTTCGTTTTCGTTTCCTCGCCCCAGCGAGTGCAGCGTCCCGGGGCGGGGCTGCCCGGGGTCCGCCTGGCGAGCGCGGCTCCGGCCGGGGAAGGCAGCCGCGCAGCGGCCATGGCCTTCGCCGACCAAGCGCTGCGAGTGCTCTGCGCCAGCGGCGGCTGCCTGGAGCAGGGCGAGCTCCAGCGGCGGCTGCCGGGCCGGCCCACGAAGGAGCAGATGGCGCTGGTGCTGCGGGACGCGCAGCGGTTCACGCTGGTGCGGCGGCCCGGCGAGGCGGGGGCGGCGGCGGCGGCGGCAGGGGTGGGGGCAGCGGTGGTGGTGGTGGTGGCCACCAGCCCCGTGCGGCTGTGCCAGGAGCACGGCGCGGACTGCGAGGGGCAATGCGGGCGGCTGCACCTCTGCAAGTACCACCTGAAGGGGCTCTGCCGCAACCAGCGGGCCAGGTGAGGGGAGGGGGGCGCCTCCATCGCCGCCTCTCCGCCCGGGGCTGCCGGCGGGGGGACACCCCCACCCCCGTCGCTGCCCGGGCTGGAGCTGGGCCATGCGGGGGCGGCTGCTTGCCCGGGGCTCGTGTGCTGCTCCTTGGCCCCCAGACGCGGTTGCCGTCCGGGCCTCGGCGGCCTCCCTTCCCCGTGGGGGCCGGGGCTTCGGGGGGCCGCGAAGCGACGCTGCCGGTGCCCTGCGGCGGGCAGCGGGGCTGGGCGGTGCTGCGGCCTGTGCCGGCCGCCTCGTTTGCCGTTGGTTGTGCGCACCGAAGGCGTTCAAGTGTTTTGGAGAGAAAAGTCTGGTACTTTGGCCAGCCCTGGTGGCACCGGGCGGGGGTGGGCTGCGACCGCTGCCGCCTCTCTCGGTGCGGGGCGGGTGGCGGCTGAGAGCTTAAGGGGCCTGGAACCGGGGCGGCTCGGCCTTGGGAGGGGGCTCGGCCTGGCGCTCGGCGTGCCCCCTTCAGTGAAAGGAGGCTTCAGTAAAGGCGTTGCTCGTTTCCGAGTCGGGAATGCTGCTTTTTCCCCCTTATTTCCCACTCCCCCCCTAAAAAAAAAAAAAGAGAGGCACAAGCGGTTGTTTCACAGACTTTGGGTTGCACCACTTCCTCCCCAGCTCACAACACAGGTTCTCTGGCTTCGTACACCGTCCCGTCCCGTCCCCGCCGCCCCCGGCAGGGCCCGTGAAAGCTTCGCGCCCCCCCACCCCCCTGCGCTGGCGCTTTGCGCGGGGTGAAGTTGGGGAATGTGCTTATGGAGACTGGAGTGGGAGGGAGCCGTGCTCTGGCGTTTTGGTGTTTTCTCATGCGTGGTTGGGAGCTGCGGGTCAAAACCGCCAGTATTGGCAGGCTACACTAATGCTGTAATGACTGTAAATCAGAAATAGTGTGGCAATTATCCACAGAGTAATTATGTAATCTGCTTGGCAAATCACATAATTACTTTATAAAGGAGCGCTACAGAATTTTCTGAAAGTAGCTAATTTGGTGTGCTTTTTAAACTTAGTATAATACCGACGGGGTAGCAAAATAGGGCTCGTCTGTTACACTTAATTTGCACTTGGGTTTCTTAACTTGTAGGAAGGAATGCAAGTTTGTTCACAACTTCCACTCGGACCACAATCTCTGTGTTCTAAAGCAGTATGGACTTGAGAATTTAAACAGTGATGAACTTCGCCAGCTTCTGCTTCAAAATGACCCTTCCCTCTTGCCAGAGGTGAGTAGTACTGTGACAGCTTCTTAGCCTCATGTTTCAGTGAGCATCACGAAGTGGAAGAGGCTTGATACTAGATGGAGGTGCTAGGTGTCAGTTTAGTTAGCATAAAGCAAATCTAAACTTTAAATGCGCATACTTTGTTCTCACTGGCAGCTAAGCACTCACACAGCCCCTCACTCACTCCCCTCTGCCCTGCCCCCAGAAGGACAGGTGAGAGAAAACAAGAAGAACAAAAGTGACAAAACTTGTGGATGAAGATAAAGACAGTTTAGCAACTGGAGGAAAGAAGGGAGAAAACAAGCGTTGCAAAGGAAGTTAGTTGCTACCTCCCACAAGCAGATCAATGCCCAGCAAGTCTCTGAGCAAGGGCCACCTTATAGGAAGGACCTGCCTCCCCTACTTCCTGACTTTTTTTTATTGCTGATCATGACTTTGTATGGCATGGAATATTCCCTTGGACAGTTTGGGCTAGCTGTCTCAGCTTCTTGCCCACCCCTAGCCTACACAGAGTGGAGGGGCCAAAGTGGAGAAAAAGAGAAAGCCTTGACACTGTGCAAGCATTGCTTAGCGGTAGCTGAAACACTGGTGTGTTATCAACAGTGTTTGGTCACAAATCCAAAATGTAGCATGGTATGGTCTACTCCAGCCTAGCCAGATCCAGTACCTCTTACCATCAAATTCAGGTCAAAAAAGTTCACTATTCCAAAACTGGAAAACCAGAGTTCAGGTAGCGACATGATAAAATCCACTGTCCTGCATTTATGTGACTTAGAACAAAATCCCATCTGCTTGAGAATGTCTGTAAGGTGGTGGTTGTCTGCTGAAAGACCTTTCTAGATGTTAGCAGGGAAAAGGAAAAGCTATCAAGTAATCATTTGGGAAACAAGACAAAAGAATAAACTTGTGTAAATCTTTTAAATGCAAATGTAAACACATAGCTGTAAAAATTAAAAAATTGTGAATTCAAACAGTCTATGGGGACATTCTACTTTAAATTGTTGTTTGTTTTTTTTTTCCCCTCTACTCAAGGTCTGCTTGCATTATAACAAAGGTGATGGACCTTATGGATCTTGTACCTATAAAAAGATCTGCACCAAACTGCATGTTTGCCAGTTCTTTTTGCGGGGACAGTGCAGATTTGGCAGCAGCTGCAAGCGATCCCATGACTTAAATAAGTCAGAATGTTATGAGAAACTGGAGAGACAGGGAATGAGTGCAAACATTATTGAGAAACTACCCTCCATTTATAGGAATATGTATGACATAAAAAATGGCAACAGGAATATGTATGACACAGAAGATGACAAGTCTTCACCATGCAAAGGTAAATGATACCATCTTTTGAAAACATCAGAAGAAGAGTCACTATAGTGAATGTAATGTTCTCACAGATGTTAAGAAAAAGAAAACTGAATTCACATCTTGATGCGTCTTTTAGGAGGGACCTTGCAGCTATCTTATTGACAGAGATTTGTGTCTTGACAAGTGAAGTGGATTTCAAGGCATTAATGGTTCCTGAGAAGTGAAGTGCTTGGTGATTATAAAAATCCAAAATTTGGGGTTAGAAAAGCATAGCAGGAACTGGAATTACGGAGCTCTATAATTTTTTTTCTTGGTAAAAAACATAAACAAGGCTTGAGAACTGTTTAAGAATAGGGGTGGCATTTACTTATGTGATTATAAACTATTCATTTTTTCTTTAATGTAGTGATTGCCTAGCACAAGAATTCACAGGCAGCAGTATCCTAGTTACTTCTCAGAGATGTAATATTTTGTTTGTTCTTTTCTTTTGAAGTTCCTTGAATTGTAAGTTAAGTATAATTTAGCAGGGAAGATAAGGATAACAGAATGGAAAATCCAAGTGTGTGTGTGTTCATCTCTGCTACTCTCCCTGTAGTTCCTTCTTCCCTTCTTTGTTTCTTTAGATGTGCTTTAATTTACAGAAGTATCAAATTTTGAGACTTCAGATTGTATAGCTGCCAATGTGAACAGCTACATGGAATGCACGGTTAACTCAAGTCCATCTAGAAATATAAAGGCACTGATTCTATTCTTATTTTGTGGTGATAGCTAAAAACTGCATCTGAGGAATTTAGCAGTTACAGGAAAGTCAAGTTCAGAAAGGATGGATAAACGGATAGGACTTTTGATTATACAAAGTTATCAAAGACTTCTGTCTTTCTGGAGCTGAATGCTGTTATATAGTTATAAACACTGTTTTTTGGCATCTTCCCTACCCATAGGTACACTTTTAAGAGGGCTTGTTGAAATAAAGTGTATTAATAAGGCTTATAATTCCCCCCTCTAGAGAGAAAACACAGCTCTAGCCGAGAGTCCTCAGCTGCAGATGGTGATGAATTGGAACAGATCTGTTTATATCATCTGTACAGAAGTTGTGGCTTTAAAGGTACGTTGTGACTGTACCAAGTCCAGTCTATTCTCCTTTTCTCATAAAGAGAAAGTGATAGACATCTTTCACAGAAAGGGGAGACATCAGAGCTTATGCTTATCTTTAGTTAAATCTCATTGTAATCTTGAGTGCTGGTAGGAAAGTGTTTGACCTACCTGGTATACCAAACAAAGGAGTTGTTTTGTTTTACTCTGAAACGTATAATAGCAGCCTGTGTTGGAGATTGGCTACTCCAGCTGTGTTCACCTAAGGGATTAGTGAATGATAGGAGTCCTATTTCCAAATAGCTACAGAAGATACTCTGAAATCTACATTCTTCCTTGTTTCTTCTAGCACTCTTCTGTTCCATCTGTCTGAGCTGCTTCCATTCAAAATGTTCCAGCTTGTCCAGGAAAAGGCAGCTGTGCCAGCTTTCTTCTTGTCCTTTTGTCATCCTTTTCCTTCTTGATGTTCTTGACCCGTAGTAGCTCCCTGATGTACTGCACACCTTCTCATACGAACTGTGTCCTTGACTTTCCCTGTACTTAAGTTGCTTGTTGTTCTACTATGAAAGCTAGCCTCAAGTTTATGCATATGTGAACTGGTGGTGTGATCTTCACTCCTATTGAGGAGTGACTGCATGCTGACTCTTCAAATGATTTCTGAGTAACACTTGAGATAATCAGGCCACTGCTACCACTACTCTTGTTCCTGGTGAGGCCTGGAGCCTTAGAGACTTCTTGGAGTCTCCAAATGAGCTACCTCCTATCCTAAAAATAAGCACCGGGGTTTTTTTGGTTTTTGTTTGTTTGTTTGTTTGTTTTTCCTCAGTTATGCCACTTTGGGACTAAGTGGTTAAGCATAGATATTTGTGTCTACACTGTTATTCTATATATGAAATAATAGCCTCGTGTGAGCTTGTGATCTTGATTCATTGTAAATTTTTGTTTCTGAAACTGAGAAGACAGAACAGTTCCCCACCACTGAGCTCCTGCTAGCAATTTTGATGCACAAAGAGAATCTAGTAGGTACCGAAACTGAACATGTGCCTAAGCTAAAAAATTAAGTTTTGCTTGCTCACGCGGAAAAATTCTGAACTATTGCTTGTAATGATTCCATAGGTGAACACTTTCCATAGTTACGCATTTGATACTTTCACCAGCTAGGTGTACAGCCCTGAGATGCTGGAGTTTTTCTCATAGCCTGTAAAAATAATGCATCTCTTACTTTTTTTTTTTTTTAAAACTTTTATAGACAAGTGTATCAGAACTCATTTTCGCTTGCCATATAGATGGCAGATCTCTGATGGTAATACCTGGAAGGACTTGAAGAATATGGAAGAAATAGAAAAAGCATATTGTGACCCCAATAACACCAGGTATAAACTCTTATAAAATTTAATAATGGTTGGACTTTGCCATATTGGACCAGGCCCTTAGTGGCTATAAATTGCTACAATTATTGCAGTCATTACATAAGTAGCTTCATTTGTTATTCTTCTAATGACCTCACTTTGTTGATCTACTGTTGCTGGAGATCTGATCCATCGTGACTTACTTATGCCTGGAGTCTGTTATGATCCTCTGGGTTACCCTACTGAGTTTGGCTGGAGTGGAGTTGACTTTCTTCATAGCAGCCTGTGCAGTGCTGTGTTCTGGATTTGTGACTAAAACAGTGCTGACAATGCACCAATGTTTTAGATGTTGCTGAGCAGTGCTTGCCCAGAGTCAAGGCTTTCTCTTTTTCCCACTCTGCCCTGTGCCTCTGCAGTGGGTAGACTGAGGGTGGGCAAGGGATTGGGAGAGGATCAGCTGGGACAGCTGACCTGAAGTCACCAAAGGGATCTCCCATACCATGTAATGTCATGCTCGACAATAAAACCTGGGGCAGAGGAAGAAGAGGGTTGAGTTTTTGGTTTCCAAGGTGGCTGCTGTTTGGATGCTGGCTGGGCATTAGACTGCCTGTGGGAGGTGGTGAGCAATTTGTTTTGCTTTATTTATTTGTTTGTTTATTTACACCCCCCACCCCCCTTTCTTCACCTATTGAACTGCCTTGTTCACGCACAACTTTTCTGGCTTTTGCCCTTATCTTCTGCCCTTTGTTGTGCAGGGGAGGGGAAGGGGAGTGCGTGAGCGGCTGTGTGGGTACTTGGTTGCTGGCCAGGGCCAATCCACCACAGTTATTTTATGTGACTGACCCATAGACTCTAGTATTCTTGGCTGTGAAAAAATGTATAAATACTTCCTACTGCTGCTACCATAGGAAGTCTTAAGCCTCACTAAGAATGGCTGGAAAACTAGAAAGAATGGTGATTTTATCATAGGTACTTGTGGAATCTCTCTTTGGTTAGAGCTTGTCAATACACAGCTTGACCCCATGATTAGAAGTAACCTTCTCTTTCACCTTTTGATATGGAGGATGGAAAGGCAGCCTAAGATTTGCCCCTCTCACTCCCTTGCCCCCCAGCTCCCTTCCCCCTCCAGTCCATATTGTGGAACTGGTAGAATACCTTGTGTGCCTGGAGAGAGAGATACTCTTGGGTGCATAGAACCATTAAGAATATGGAAGTACCTTGAAGAGTTTGGAACTGGTTATGTAGCACAAAGAGGGTATTGGAAGGGACTCATACCAGTATGCTGTGTCACATACTGGAGAATTTACCTAGCCCTCTTATGTTATGTTAGAGGCTCTTTGAAGCCATGCTTAAGTTATGACAGCGTTCTGTTTAGAATATAGTTGATTAGCAAGAAGGCGGCAGTGTATGTTTTCCACTGTTTCTGTTCATCTTATGTAACTCACTAATTTATGAGTTGATAATGGTTACTATGCCTAGAAGCAATGTGAGACATAATGCAAAATAGGTACAAACACAAGACAGAACTCAGATTGTTGTGGAAACTGCAGGTTTGTGTTCTGCTTTTGAGTGACGTTGACTTAATTTGCAAATTTGTGGTGGGCTTCTGAACCTATGTGTAAAGCTTCACAAACAGTTCTGATTTCTTTTTTTTCCTCCATTTTTTTATAGATTTGATAATGTTGTTACTGAAAGTGGCCCTGTCTTGTCACGTATCTGTTTTGTGAATATGTGCTGTGGGTTTGCAAAAGTTAGACGTCTTTCTACAGCCTCCTCTGTGACCAAACCCCCTCACTTCATTCTTACAACAGAATGGATCTGGTACTGGAAAAATGAATACGGCCTGTGGCAGGAGTATGGAAAAAAAGTAAGTGTGGAGAAATGGGGAGACTCAACTCTGTGTTAAAAGTGCAGAACTACTGAAAAGTACACGGTGTTTATATCCTCCCCTCTTTTGTCACTCTCTCCCTTCCTCCCTCTCACTCATACTGTACAGGTAGACTTTAGAAGCCTAATGGGATCTTTTCGCTGAGAATTTAACTGTTCATGTAGGGAAGTGCTCACTGGCGAGTCAAAAAATTATTGACAGTTAATTCTTCAGTGAGTCATGTCAGATAGGATCACATTAATACATTCTTTTCACTGCTCCTGACTAAAACTCTTTTATGAGGTTCCAGTAGTACTTTGTGCATCTTTGATGAATGTGCAGTCTCGGTAGTAGTGTTCACCGCATGCACTTTGCAGTGTAAGTTTAAGCTTTATAACACTGCTTGGTTTGTTTTAGGGCCAGTTTCAACTGCTTAATACGTAGCTTTTGCCTGGTAGCCTCTATCATGCACGAAGGCTGATAACATACTGCAGCCACCATACTGTATGACAGTTGATGGTTTTTAAACTTGCTTGTATATAGCAGACCAGGAGAATCTTTTTTTTCTCTGGTTTTGTCCTGACAGGATGATGATCATCCAGCTGCCACTGTCTCCAGTGATGACCTGGAGAAAGCTTATATAGCTGAAGGTTCTCCAAAGCTGACCTTCAAAGCTGGAAGACATGAATATGAACTCGATTTTGGAGGTATGTTCCATTTGCTTTGGTTTGGGGTTTTTTTTTGGTTTTGTTTCTCTTCCTTTCCCTCTCTCCCTTTCTTCTTCCCAGGTCTTTTGCGGTTTTAAACTAAATTAGTACAGGCAATAGGAGAGAGAAATTTGAACTTTGAACTGCAATGCTTAGAGAGACAGAGCTTCTGTCAAAGTTCTCAGGATAAGAGCTGTTCACATAAGCAAAGTGGCATTCCTATTCCTCCAGACCTTTTATTTTTGAGAATTTCTTGTGCTAGGTTTCAAAGTGCCTGTCAGGAAGTCAAAGTGTGACATTGCCATTGATGCTGGCACCAACACAAATGGTGAGAAACTTCTGGAAGACTTGGCAAGCCAGCTTCTGGTCTGCTTTATTCACTGGCTTGCAGAAAAACGAATACTTGGGCAAGGTGTGGGGTCCAGACAATCCTTAGCATTGCAATATTTATGTAGCTATTTTCTTTTTGTAGCTCTGCCTGTCTGGAAGGGCTGAGGAAATACCTTGACTATGTCAAAGTAGGAAGATGTGTTTTCCAGGAGTTCAGGAAATTTAAGCCACTTGTGATGGCACTGTCCTCTCTGAGCTGTTGCCTTTCCAGGTATCTTCTTCAAAAATCACGGGGAACAGTGGTGGTGGGAATCAACCTGCCTAGACTGTCATTTTGTTGTAGTCGCCTTTGATCTAACTCTCCACTAATATCTCATGTGATATGTTGTTTGTGATTTAATTGAAAGCAATGCTGTAATCTTCTCTATAGGCTGGGGAAACTTCTTTGGCTTAGAAGAGGAAATTGCAACCCTTTTCTAAGGTTTGGGCTTTTTTAGTAACTTAGGCAAACGTGCAACGTAGACATCTTCCAAAACTTAGTTTCTAGGCTTGGTGGTGCCAAGAGGTTGCTTGTTTGTTTGTTTTCTTCCTGTGTATCTCTCTCTGAAGATGAGGCCTCTTTCTACTGGCTGCTACTGACTCTTAGCCGCTAGTATGATGCGGCAGTAGCTGCAGAGTTTCCAAGATCCAGAAAGAATGTCTCTCAAATTCAGGGTGCTGTGACTTGTTTCTGTTGGTTGTCAATAAAAATGAATGGCCTGTGATAGCTGTTAGGTTGCGTTTATAGGGTTTGAAATCTACAAATACATGTAGGAAGACAGATTCTTGATTGCAAATTGAGAAGGAGGGGATGCAATCCATGGAGCAAAAGTAGATCTTATTTTACAATGATCCTTTTCAGTTAAGTGTGGTTGATGGAACAATGAAGGGAAAATAGCTACCAGTGTCTTATTCCTTCTAAAGTTAAGAGCAAAACTGAAACTAAAATCCTTCTCGGTGATTTATACAGATAGACTGTGGGTTCCACATCCTGCTCTGACTTCCCTTTTGCATAGCAAGAAAAAAGCTCGGTGCCTTTTTTCCAACATTTTTGACAAAACAACTTAGTGGCAAATTTTGCTGCAGTGTGAAGGCTTTCTGAAACATCTTTGCTCAGGTTTTATTATTAATTTTTTTTCCCCAGCCATGATTCAGAAAAACCTTCGCTACACAACAGAGAGAGAGATTTGCAGAAGACCTAAATTTGTCTCTCAGACAGAGGTAGAAAAGACAAGAGCAAGGTAAACTGCAACTGCTCATTCTGAGGTGATGGATTTCGTGCATTGTGAATGCAGTGTCTTCCAAGGGTGTTAATAAGGTGAAGGAGTCACTGTTAAGGCAATTGTAAAAGAAATTGAGAGGGGAAAGGACATACCTTTCCTACAGCAATGTCTAGCCAGGGCGGTGTTGCAGCTTGGCCAACAGTTTTCAAGCAATTCAGGAGCCTTGGGGATGAAGTAAGTTTGGCCTTGGCTACAGAAAGTGTGGAAACATAGAAGATAATTCAACATGTATCAAAGTTGCAGGGAGCTGCAGATTAGAGGGAGCTATCTTATTAGAGCAGCTGATACAGATGGAGGCAATAACGTTTATGCATACTAGCCCTTTCTGACATCCGAGACAGGTAATTTTCAAACCTAAAGACAAGTTTAGAAACTATTCTTTTGAGAACAACCAGACAATCTGAGAGGAGACTAGTAGTTGTTACAGGTGGAGCAAAAGGTGGGAGTCTGCAAGGGGAGAAGTTTTATATAATTGCATGTAACAGCCAACTTTTTCTTACGCATTTCCTTGCAGCACACAGTCCTTGCTTAAACAACACAGAATAGAGCATCTAAAGACACTAATTAAAATTGGGGTGGAAGTAGAGGGAGGGCTGTATCTATCCTATTTCTGTCATACTGATATGATACTGGATGCATTTTTATTTATCACCCCCAGCGTAGCAGAGCTTTTATGTATACATTCAACTCTTTGCAACTAAGAGAACTACTTTCGTGTTTAGTTCAGTGTATGTCCAATTTTGTTTTTTCTCATTTGGCATCTTGCTTCCTGCCATAAGTCTTGACATGATGATTTGGAACAAATATTTTCATGTACTGAACTGAAAAGACAATTTTGAAATATTTCTGAATATGTTCAGTTGCTTATATTCTCCCTAAATTTGGCAAAAATTTTTAGTATCATATATACATAAAATGTAGGGATTTGTTTCGTTTTAATTACCTGTTGGTAATATCTTGTAATGTACAGGGGCTTTAAACACACAGAAGACTTTGAGGGCATTCCAGCTCACTGGGACAAATCCGCTCTGCCTGAACTGGGATTCAAGGTTTGGAGCTTTTTGTTTATTTCTCCATCAGTTTTGTCACATACAGGTTTGTTACATCACAAGTTCAGTTTTTCTTGTGCCTTTGTAGATGACTGTTTCTTATGTAACATAATGCAGAGGTGTTGGTAAATTTTGAGCCTGGTATCACAATGGGCAGACCTAGAGGTGAAACTAGACCCAGATTTAAACTAACAAATGGTGGCAGTATAACCATGGCAACATTGACTTTCACGGCTACTTTTCATCTCTTTCCTTGGCAAATTTGCCTGAAGCTTATGCTGTATTAGCAAGACTGTTACTGGTGCCCAAGATACATAGCTTTGAAGTCCAACATATGCTGAAGCATCAGAGGTAAACCATGCCTGTCAACTTCAGGGTAGCCATTCCCTGAGCTGTATATAAGTAGACTGTTGCATGTCTATGGAGCATTGCTGAAATCAGCAGAGTTCAGGCTGGGATCATTTATTAAAATGCACCATAACTCCAGTGGAGTGAACTTGTTTACCTTTGTAACACAGCCAGTTGATACCTGCATGGTTTACCTTTGCTGACTTTCTGCTTGCCTCCACCACCACCTCGGTCAACTCTAGTAACTATACTTACAGAAAAGATCTTATATGAAGCTTGAAAATTACTAACTTGCAAAATGCAAATCCTCAGGAAACTGTCCATAAAAAGTAGGAAAGGCTAACAGTCTTAATGTTCCTAGGGAAAACATGCAAGTAGAAAACTTTACTTGCTTTCAGGACTGTCATGTAATGAACTGATTTTTGGCAGTGTGTCCTTACTCTTCCCTAAAATGGTTGATCGAATAAAGCCTTTTCAATTTATTTAAAAACATAACAGGCAGTGCAGTTTGTGTTCACTGGCTGTAGGGAGTATAAATGGATGTAGAGGTACTCTTTCATTTGCTGCAACATAAATTCTCCCTTCATTTTTTT
Source organism: Burhinus oedicnemus (assembly GCA_008921705.1). Taxonomy (NCBI): domain Eukaryota; kingdom Metazoa; phylum Chordata; class Aves; order Charadriiformes; family Burhinidae; genus Burhinus; species Burhinus oedicnemus. The sequence continues at coordinate 283,258 of VFFE01007103.1, read as the reverse complement.
ATTTACGTGCTCATTTCTTCTGTGTATTTAGGTACTGTTTGATACATGCATGCAAATGTATCTTGGCCCAAATATTAAAAGGGGCGGGGTGGCTGCACAAAAGCATGCAGCTCCTTTAATGTCCTGTGAGAGAGCAGCCTGTGTGTCTGAAACCTCAGGAGTTAATGTTCCCTACACAAGAGCTCACTTTTACAGAGCAGGGATCTCTAATCTGCCTTTTTTCCAAGAGTATTTTTGCTGCGCGTACCTCTGCTTCACAGAAAAGCCTTTAAAAGTCTGAGTAGCGCAGTAGGTAGGGTGGCTTTGTTATGATTTAGTAAAAGATGAAAATAGCTTTTTAATCTTTCCCTTACAGCTGATTGAGCTTGACAGTTCTTCTGAAGAATACAAGAAAGTCAAGTTGGACTTTAAACGCACAATGCCCAAAACAGTTATTAAAAGAATTTGTAGAGTTCAGAACCCATCTCTCTGGGAACTGTATCAATGGTATGTGCTCTGGTATATGTGCATGAAGTTTGTTGTTTCTGCAGTTAGCTGTATGCTAAAGATAGACACACTCATTCCTGAAATGCAGCTGCATTTAAGAATCTGCTTCCACTCCCCCACTGAAATACCTAGCCAGGATCAACATGTAGAGAAAGAGGTATCGACAAAACCAAAACTCCGTCAAGACACAGAGCTTAGAATAGTCAGATGAGTTCTGTGCGAGGAATTCTTGCTCCTGAGTAAGCGGTTCTGACTTCTGCCAGGCCTGTGTCCAGGATGGCTGCCTTCCACTAAAGCCTTGAAACTGGTAATAAGTCACATCTGGCACAAACACTGGTTTGTAGCTGGTCAAAACTGAAACAGCCTTCAAAACTAAATGCAAAACTCACTGAGGGAAAGTCTTAACGTGAACTCCTGCGTTTAGAAAACAAATAATGCTAAGATTCCTCCCCCTCTCCCAACAGGCAGTTAATGAAACAGAGCATTTTTATTATTAAATATCTGGAGGCATTTGTGTATAATGAAAGCATGTTTGTACGCAGCTAGACAGCAAGATGCCCTGTATGCCCAAAGTTTAGGCCTTAACATAAGAATTTTCAGAATGTACGCTTTGTGTAAAATTGTCTCTGAGTGCTAATACGGCTGGAACCTGTCTGGGTATAGCCACTGTGGAACTGCAAAGATACTGCTTCTTATTGCAGGCAGAAGGAACAAATGCAGAAGAGCAATGGTGGAAAGGCTGTGGATGAGCGATTTTTATTTCATGGGACCAGTAAAAAATACATTGATGCCATCTGTCAGCAAAACTTTGACTGGAGGATCTGTGGCCTTCATGGGACAGTCTACGGCAAAGGTTGTTTTTCAGCTCTTTCATTAACCCTAGACTTGCTAAAAAATTCTCAGTAGTTACTGCAGAGGTGTAAAGTTAGAAAAAGGGCATTCAGCCAATCTAGGGCTTGTCTCTGTGATCATGTGGACATCATACCTGACTTTGGCAGTGATCATTTGGAGCTAAGGCATACTGAAAGGCCATGGCCTCTATGCTCTAGTCTGTCCTTGCAGGAGAAGACAAGTTTAGGAGAGGACAGTTCTAGGGATGGTTTCTCCTAGAGTCCAGCCTTACTTCTGTTCCAATTTCTCCAAGCTCTTACAGGAGGGCAATGTGGTATTATTTGGGTTTTTTTCCAGGAACGTAAATGCCATCCTGGTTACAGGCTTTTTGCCTTGTTAGCAAATTCTATTCCTTCACGTTGTCCTGTGTACAGGAAAGGATCAGCATACCAAGTGGAACAGCCAAGAGATGGGCTGACTGACTGACTACCCACCCATCCAATTGAATACTTTGTAACTCTCAGAAATGTTCTAATGAATATTAGTAGCCTCTGTCAGCAGAGGAAGTTGGGTGAGATTAGGAAAGGTGTCTAGGGTCAGGAGGAAATCTTTTTGAGGAATATGGTAACATTTAAAACACTGCATGTGTGGCTTTTAAATGTGTGCTGTGAAAAATAAAAGCATGGTCATTTTCACTAAGAACGGCATACAGGACAAGTGAAGCCTTTGGAAAGGCTGTTCATGAACTGGATTTTATGAATTCATTTTCACACTGTATCACTTCTTTCCCTGGAATTTTGGTGTCTATCAACTCTGTCTTGGTGTCTCTTTTGCAGGAAGCTATTTTGCAAGGGATGCATCTTATTCTGACAACTACTGCAGTGAAGACTTACACACCAAGACCATGTTTCTGGCACGGGTGCTGGTGGGGGAGTTCACTCTTGGTAGTTCTTCTTATGTTCGGCCTCCTTTGAAGGACAACCAAAACTTCTATGACAGTTGTGTGAACAGCTCTTCAAACCCTTCTATCTTTGTCATCTTTGAGAAGCAGCAGATTTACCCAGAGTATCTCATAGAATACATTGACCAGGCATTTGCAAAAATGCTATAGCCGCAAAACCTGTCATCATTATGCTTAGCTGGTATAAACATTTTTTTTTTGTTTAGTATTGGCTTAAGAGAAAAGAATTGATTTTTAGAAGTTGTGTAATTGGGTAGGTGAGTGTTCAGAAACATTTATTCTCTATCCTTTCTGTGCAATAGAAAATGAGGGGTAAAAAGACACAAAGGTTGTCTTAGAATTCTTGAAATCCTACGTCTGTCTCCTATTTTTTAGTAGGTATCATGTTTCCCTGCATTACTAGAGACTTTTATGAATTTATTAGTTGAATTCACTGAAGGTTGTAACATGAGGATTGGCTGTGACTGCCAAGTTTAAACAATATGTAGTTATAATTGTTCCAGGATAGATTTTTACATGTTCTTGTTGGTCTCCTTCTACCTGTCTATCTTTTAACTCAAAATTTGATAAAACCTGCTTTTTTTTAATAATCTGTCTCCTGTGACAGTAGACATTCAAGTGTGTGTAAATGAGACTGTACAATCTCTGTCTCTGTGCTCAACTCATTGCATAAATTCTTAGCAGCACTGTTTTTTTGGTCCCTACTTAATCTTCACCAACAAAGCCTCAAAAATTAAACTTGCTTTTTGAAAAGGAACAGAGACTTATTTCCACTTGTTAATTTTCTCATTTAAAACAAGTACCAAAGGCATAGCAGGGGTTGCTTGGTGTGCGCTACTCGGTTGACGTACTCTGTCAAATAAATGCTGTACTTTAGGTCTGTGATAACACAAGTTTTTCATGACTTTCACTGTGTGTACAAATGATAGAGTGCTGGCAGGTGCAGGGGGGAAAGAAGAGGCAGCAACTCACCCTGTCATTTAAGGATATCATCCCTAGGAGTGAAATACGCTGCTTGCACTGCTTCATTAGCAATACCCTGTTTTCTGTGGAGCAACTTTATGGTTCTCTTACAGCTGTTGGGAAGGACAGTGAGTGACTGTCTCTCATTAGGTGTACTGCCCCTTTGGTTGCAGGAGATACACTGGTTACCTGTGTCATAAAGGTGTCTTTGGACTTTCTTGCAGGAAAAACGGGCTTACTTGGGGAGTGGTCTTCAGCCACAGACCTGAAACCTTTAAAAATCTGAAGATTAAATTGAATATTTAATTGTTCCCAGCAAAGATGTTATTAGTGTTGAGTTGTCAGCATACATTTGTGCAGATAATCAAAAAACTTGAACTTTCAAGTATTTCTTATGATTAAAGTTGCTGATGCACAGACAGATACTTTATCACAACTTTAATGCTCCTAAATTAGTACATTAGCTATAGTGTACTGCAAAAGCTTTAAGATATACTTTGTATATGACCAAAAAAAGCTCATCTCTACCTGTAGTCTAGAAGCACTTCTTTTTAATTCATCTGGATGATGATTGACAGGTGTACACTGGTTAACTCGTTATTACTTCAGCACTGTGAAGCAGGAGCTTAGCTGTGATCAGCTGGAGTAAGGCTGTGCAGAACTCCTTTTTATTTGAACTGTAAAACTAGCAGCGTGCTATCTAAAGGAAAATACTCCCATTTGTGTTTAAACCCAGTAAAACACAAGTTGTGGAAAAGCAAGTTGACTGTATTCTTTCTTTTGAAAGATTTGTAATAGAACATACATGATAAATCTCATGTCAGCAAATGAGCTTGTCAGCAAATACTGCGTTCATTGAGGAGGATAACAGTATCTATGAAAGCTTTCATACCTGTGCAGAATAAGATTTTTCTGCCAAAACAAAAACCATGTTCATCTACATGTTCATGGTGAATGAGAATACTACTATTATGCTTTTCTTCCTCTGAGCATAAACAGCATTTCAGCTAAAAACTGGAATAGCTGAAGTCATGTTAATCTTTTGCCAGAAAATTGAAACAAACATTTTTTTTTTTTACACAAAAACTTGAGATATTTTTTAATAACATTTTTGATGGCTAGTAATATTTTTGAAACCTTTAACTTAATTCTTGGAGGGGATGTGTAAGGATGTGTGCGTTTGTGTGTCTATGTGTGTAAGTAAAATAACTGGAATAAAATGGCTGGTTGTGATACTTTGTTATCTGTTATTTCTCCATTATCACACAGAAAAGTTAGCATGTTTTCCACTTTTGAAACTGCAGTTTTAACTTTCTTGTGTGTAGTAAATAAACAGGTATTCAAACCACTAAATTCCTTGCAATGGTTTTCTCTCTCAGTACTAAAAGCATCATGTTTCGCATTTCTGAGTTCTTAGAAACTTTCTTAAAGATGCTGCTGTTAAGTAGTGGAGTCCCTCTACAGCTGTTTGGATTGCATTTGGAAATGAACAGATTAAAGAGTTTGTGTTAAATCTAAACTTCAGACAAAAATGGATATTGAACCTCTTTTCTGAGTGAGGAGGATATCTCTTGGCTGCTTAAGACAAGAAACTAAGCAGGAACAGTGTAATAATCTCTCACTCACTCCTACACCATGTGAGGAGAAAGATAAGCTGTGAAGGTTGTTTCCTTTTTTGATAACAAGTCCATCCTGGCAAGACAGATGGCAAGCCAGCAGAAGCCAAGCATCTTTGCTATGCCAGTAGTGCAGTATGGAGCATGGTAGTTTATCAGCCCCTGACCCCTCTACCCGCTGGGCTGGGTAGGGGTCTGGCAGCCAGCCAAGGTCAACCCACCACACCATTTAATGAGTTTTACCTGTAATCAGGTTTGTCATCATATTTGCCTAGATATCATAAGATGCGGGTGTCAGAATCCCATCTGTAAGTGGCGGCAGCAAAGGGATGGCAGTACACTACCCAGTTCGGATACCTGCAGCCTGGCGAAGTACGGGTGGTGGATAAGAGGAACGTAGGTAGACGACATGTACCAGCTACGGTAGTGTGCTCAGTGCTGCTTGGCTTGGAGAAGACTTGCACTTTGCTTCTTAGAAACCATTGCTCAGAGCTGCCTTTGAGCCAAAGGGCAAGTGGGAGTTGTAGAAATGATGCTTTACTTGGAGTACTTGCAGCACGAAATCCAGGAGAGATGGCTGTTATATGGCCAGGGTTACTGGTGCTTACCTGTTTTACCAGGCATTAGGCTTCATGGGCCTGAATAGTTCCCTTGCACTTCTTGTTTTGGGCCCAGTCACTAATTCATCTCTACTTGCGAAAATCCTAGCAATTGAGGGAAATCTGCTCCCGCCTTGAAATTAGCCATAGCACCCAGCAGTGCAGGGAGCAAACATCTTAGAGACTGATCGGACTTTTCACAGTCAGAAGGAAGACAACGGGGTCAGTGTGAACCAAGCAATGAAATTAACAGTTTGTAAGTCAGCTTTAAATTCTTTTAGCATGTTTACTACTGTAAATGCAGAGAACAGGCTGATACTGGGTGAAGCTGTGTCCAAGATAGAAACATCATTTAACAAAGGCAAATGACAAAGTGGTCATTTCAGAAAGCATCACACACAGAGACGAAATTCTGCAGTTTAATGCCAGGTAAGAATAAATAGTTCAAATTTGCAATCATTGAAGCATAATAATTTCTAACACCCAGCTCCACTTTTCTAGGAATACTATTTATGAAGTAGAAAACTGTAAAGGTTTTCTATACCAGCAGTCTCATTAAAAATGCCATTTTATACTGACAGCTTTCTGTAATCATTGCGAAGTCCCAGAAGGTGTTTTTAATAGAAGCTTTCCTTTACCAAGCAGCCTTTTCTTCGTATCAGCTGTCGGAGAATGACTAAGACCCTTTTGTAAAACAGACATGACCAATTTTAAACAAACCCACAGCTCAGCAATGCAAGACAACACACTTACTGTTTCTGAGAGAAATTATTTTAAATCAGCTTCCTTGTTCCTCCCTAGACTCAACTGCTGTTGACTGAAGCCCGCTGTACCACAAATGCTAAGCACCATAACTTAAGGTTATAAAGTTATGTTTTGATGTTGTAACTATAAACATGATGGGGTTTTGTGTGTGTGGTTTTTTTTTTTTTGGTAGGTTGTTGGGGGGATTTTTTATGAATCCTAAAACCAGCTCTGCTCAGGATCGGTTTGGGACTGTGTTAGATGGGTGCACAATCATACTGTGATTAACATGATATTACCAGTTTCTGTTTTGGAGAGCTGCTGTCAGTCTCGTGTCTTGGGTTTTGTCCTGGTTTGAGGTAAAATAGGACCAATTTTGTTCAGTAACTTTTCTTTTTGGCTAGGTACTTCCAGAAATCTGACTTGGTCCACAGCTGCAAAAATAATTCCTCTGTACCATACCACTACAAACTGACAGGTGAAAACAGGTAATACTTCCTAACCAGAAAACTTTGCAGGACAGTTGAAAAAACGTTAGTGCAGACTCAAGTGAGTTTACTTGCACCCATACTATCCGCGTTCAACTTAGAAGTGCCTGGGAAAGACTCTTGGTGCAGTTTCCAAGCCTATAAAATGGGATGCCCAGTTGCAGCCACTGCAGTACTGCTTTATTCCAGTGGAGTCAACATGGTATTCAAGACGGTAACGTTCTGTTCAGACACAGAAGTAGAAGTTACTCAGCTACTCTACACATTAGTGGCACTTTCTTGGATAAATACTGAGGATATAAACAGCATTCAGACAAGCTGTAGAACAGGCCATACAAAAGCATGTGGAAGAAAGGCACAAGCTTGATTTAGGCTTGGAGTATTTGGTCAAAAATGAAGCACACAACAACCTGTTCATTCATGTAAGGAAGAAAAACAGCAAAAAAATTTTGAAGGGACAAACAAGCCTTTGACAACTGACTTCAGGCTGGAATGAGCTTCCTGCTCGTTCAGGTAGGTGAGAAGTTTTTAGGCAAGGCCCATCCAACTCTTTGCCAGTTTTATGTATAAGCTGTACAGTAAATCAGCTGCTAGCACACTATTTTCAAGAGGGAAAAATGACGCATAGTATGTAGAAACTAGGGTATATACAGTTTGTTGCTTTTCAAATAAATAACAATCACACCATCAGTAATTCACATAATCAGTGTGTCTGTAACAGGGCACTTCTGTTTAGCATGCCAGAGATGCTCCATGGAAATACGAACAATTCCAAGACTGCCAGGTCAGTACTTCACCACTACTTCGGTTCAGGTTTAAAGAAAAAAAAATCCCATGAAAGAGAAGGACAAAATCTTCCAGGAGCACGATACAGTAATTTGATCAGTGTTAAGGCAGCATGTGGGAAGAAGGCAGCAAAAGGTGCTTGCTGGAGAGAAACTAGGGAACTAGCTAGGGATCAGTGAGCAGATGGCTCCTTCCAGCAATCTTTGCAGTGAAGCTGAGCAGTCAGTCTCTCCCTCCTGCTGCCATGACACTTCCCTGTGCATACCACCAAGAGAGCTGCTGTACCTAAAGAAAACCTCGAGCAGAGTATGTCAGCAGGCAGAAGGTCAACACTTGCAAAGAACCAAAAGGTGCTTCCTTATTTTTATGATGCTATCAGAATTTTTGCTGTTTGTAAAAACAAAAACCCAACCAAACAAAAAACCCAAAACAAACCAAAACAACAAAAAAAACCCCAAAACCAAAAAAAAGGACCATGAGACTGAGACCATCGCCTCTCATCCCCTCATGGTTGTGTTGTGCAGCCAACCAGTTTGTGGTGCCCACTGAAGGAAATGTGTTGGTTTGTTTTGGGGTTTTTTTTCTGGTCAATTGATCACTGCTGTGTGATGCTCCACTAGCTGTGTGGTGATTGAAGGGCTTTGTAGAGGAGTAGGAAAGAACACGGAGGGAATGTGAAGAGTGGAAGCGTACTGCTGCTTTGGCTGTGAAGACGCACGTGAACAGTCATACAGCTTGAATGGCTCCAAGGTGCTGCTGCAGCTGGCAATCAGACAAGATCCTTCCTGGGTGGAGTGAGGCACTTTGGGATGTGACCTGCTGCAGGGCCACATAAGGACTCAAGAGAGCTGCTGGGACTGATGATCCTGGATCCTACTCCCTTGCCATTGGCTCTGGTGCATGCAGCACTCAATTTCCTTGAGTCAATGAACTAGACAAGGATGGTGCCAACTGCAGTGCTTGGAGAGGAAAGGCCTCAACGTGAAGCAGATGTTGTATCAACACCTTCTGATTACCCTTAAATTTCCTCCAGTCCTCCTGCTTTCTTTAAATTTGTATCTTCTTTTTCTCCACCTTGCCAAGAGCAGTTCAGTAGCCAGCAAAATGGCTGTCACCTCCTTTCTTTGGTCTTAGGCTACTGAAACTTAACTGGTAAGCAGGGGAACTCTTCATTCCTTTTCAGTCATGTAGTCATGCACGTGATGCATGTGCCAAGTGCAAATTGCTAATCTAAATGTATTTCAAATCACTTCAAAAGCATGAAGAAGGTGCAACTCCCTCCACTTTACAGACACGGAGAGAGATTAAGCACTGTGCAGGAGACTCAGCTTTGATTTTTAGCAGAGTTCATGACAAAATCCCACGCACTGGATCCCGGGTCTTCTGCTATAACTGTGGTGCCTCTTGGGCTTTTTCTAGAGTAGAGACTTGTAAGCGCATGAAAAGAATGTGTGAGATAATGAACTGTAAATCACGTGTACGCTTAACACCTGCTCCATTTATTGAACTCGAGCATGAAGAAAGCATTCTCAAAGATGAGTGAAAGGAAGTGTAATGTAGAAAAGCAAGTGAAAGTGGGATGCTTCTTTACAAATAATATTCACAGCAATTTGAAAACCACCAAAAAGACTGTGGAGCCTACATCTCATTTAAAAAGAGTACTGGAGGCTCTCCCACAGGAGGGCAGTGAGGCAGCACCTACTGACCATCAGTGGGACTTACGCTCCTACCTGGCTTTGGGGTTTGGAAAAATAATTATACCCAGGGAGTCACTGAACAAGGGGTCCCTTCCCAGGAGGCTTCAGGATGCATATTTTCTTTTAGCGAGATTCTAGCATAATGTAGACTCCATTTTTTGGTCCAAGTGTGGCTTTAGATTTCAGCTGCAAAGGAATCTGGAAGAAAAAAGAACATCTTATGTACAGTTGTATGTATTTGTTTATGTGTGTATAACACCACCACATACAGAAAGGCATTTTTGCTGGGGGAGCAATTCATACCAGGATTACTGTGGAAGCTGTAAAATACTTGTTTTATAGTCAGCTGTGGTAGTATAATATTAAATAGAATTTACAGCCAGAGGCTGAGGCAGTGGTTGCCCAGGTATACTGCAGATCCGAACAGAAAGAAATTAACTCTGTAAACTCTAGAGCTGCTGAGTAAGTGCCAGGTGCAATGTATACAGCAACAGGCATATACTAAAGTGCTGAGATCCCATGAAAGATGTACACCCATTCTCACCCTGTATATTGACTGCAGTGTTGCTACACTGCTCTCCGCTAAGGCAGGGCTGTGTAACTGTTTGTTTTGTTGGAAAAAAACATAAAGGTTAAATCACATTTTGATTAAAACAATCAGTCCAGGCCTCTAGTCCCTCCTTATTATGGAAGTGGCTCTAGCAGTTTTCTCAAACGAAGAGAAAGTCACAAAGGCAAGTCAGTCGTCCTGTCTAGGACAAACTGTCAACTCCCTGAAGTGTGGCCTTTAAGCCTCTGCATGTACAAACCTCAGTCTCTGGGCAGGTCTTAAAGCGAAACTTCTGCAAAATCCTCAGCAGAGTCATTTTTGTTTCCAGCAAACCCATTTTCATGCCAATGCAGCCACGGGGTCCTGCCCCAAAGGGCAGGTATGCAAAGGGATGTCGTTCCTTCTTGCCCTCCTCTGTAAACCTAGAAGGTGCAGAGATGGAAACTGGTTCAAGAAATGCTTTTTGCTCCTGATCCCATGTTTTTCATTTACATCTCAAAAGGCGGTGATTTCAATTGGTCTTAATGGACAGGTCAAGGGTACTATTGATAGATTATGTCCTGATGGGGCTGACACCCTTAAGTAAACAGATTAATGACTTATGGCCATCAGCCTTTGTCAGCTGGTGATTCCAGGAGAGGACAGACAGACATTAGTATTACTTCCAATCTATCTTTAATAGATTGCCTTCATTTGATGACCACGTTCAGAAGAATGGTAACTTCAGGTGCAGACATGCTAGCTGTAAAGACCTTTGCATGTTTGAGGGAGAGATTACAGCTAAGAGGAAACTAACAGGCTGCAGCGTGAACTAACTAGAATTAGCAACAGCGCTTCCGTGCTGTGCACCACAGATGCAGATCAACGGGACTTTCTCTTTGAAGATTGCAAGGGGAGATGAAATCTCATGGGATTGGACAGGCCATGGAAGACAGTTATTACCATTTGGTACAGCCCTTCTTTCTGCTCTTGGCCCAAAGAGACCAGGTTCCCAGCTGGGAAGCACTGTAATTGCAGACAGTTCTGTTCTTAGAGCTGAAGTACCTCAGTCCAATTGGAAAGACTGATTAATGTGCCAGTCTGTATGCAGATCTGCATCAACTACCTAGCTTTAAAATACTTGATTAACCCATTAGAAATGAGCCTTTTTTTTCCTTTTTTTTTTTTTCCCCCACAAGGAAGGAAACAAAATTTCCATTTGAACAGCAATCCAAAGGAAAAAAAGTAAAATCTGTTTGCCAACATCTGCAAAAATGGATGTATACTGGACAGAATACGTACACACAAGAGTACAGAGTCTGAGTCAGTGTAAGTTATTAGGGCCAATGCAGAATCAGTGAGGCTCATCCTGGCCTGTGCTGAGTCACTGATCAGGGTGGTTCCTTAGAACAAGCCAACCTTTACAGTGATGGCATTATCCTGGAAATCTACATAGTCCTCCCATGTCGTAAGGTATTTGGAGCTGTTCTGGTAGTACAGAAATACACTTCCAGTTCTGTATGTGGATAAAGTTTCTGTCCTTCATGTATAGGGTCATCCCTGAAAAATCTCTCATCTGTTTGGATACAGTCTGCAAGAACTTTAGACTGCTAAGGTCCAGAGAACTCATGCAGGGTAGAAAGAGATGAGAGGTAACACAGGCTATTTTGAGGTTTGGAAAAAAAATAATATTGTGTATTTCTGCTAACCCTATCCCCATGCTTAGATATCCTAAATAAAATTGGGATACTACTGCAGAAAGTACTATAGAAGCCTGTAATTTGAGACTGAAGGGCCATTAACTCATGTACTGAGCACTGTTGCATATCCCATGCAAACAGGTTAACGCAATTCTTGCCTTGCTCACCCCCATATATCATTCTGGTAAATTTAAAGTCTTGTATTATTCCTGAGGCAGATTTCAAAACAAAATATTAGGGGATAAAAAGCTGTAGCTGAATTAATTTATTTTTTGTTAAGCTCTTATTTTATAATTCTTACTAACATTACCAACCGATACAAGCTGGGGAGAGTGTTATGCTTCATTCCTCGGGGAAATTTCAAAAGGAAATTAATCTCAGAGTCATAACAAACAGCACCGTATGAGTCAAGGGGACTGCAGCCCTCACTATCCATTTTACCCTATTATGCACTTTCATACTACTGTTAAAGTGGTGAATAAACAATCAAGACAGCATTTCTAGGTAAGTGTTGCTGAAAAAACACCCCAGACTTCCAGTTATTGCTAAGATTCCTCCCCAGTAAAAGCTCTGGGCTTCTCTAACCCTGGATTGCTCTTCTTCATGGTCTAAAGTGCCTGATACAGCATATGCCAAGATTTGCTCCAGAAGGAGCACTGGGCAAACCCACCTACACAATACATGTGTGGTCCTACTGGCAAAGATGGTTCTGGGCTGCCTGCATCACTCCCAGCAGTTTGTGGAGCATGCACTTTTTTTCTTAGTAGACTTTTCAACATAACGGTAGCTTAAAATGCAGCTGCCCACAGAACAGCTTAAAATATAGCTGCCCACAAAACTAAATTGTGCTTCTACACAGCACCACATCATCTGAAACTCTCCCTGTAAGCTCAACTCAGCATCTGTAAGATAGGGCAAGGTACATAAACACAACTTGACAGTGCCCCCCACAGCTGAAGAGAATAAATGCTCCATGTGAAAATACATCTTCCCAAGCAGAGCTAAGAACCCAGAATCCTAACTCATGGACAGAGAGCAAATTCCCAGTGGGAGATGGGATAGGTTCCCCACTCAAAATGTACCCACACCGTTACAAGACCTCAGGTGAAAAGGCTGCTTTAAATCAGCCAGGAGCTGGACGAGTTTCCTGGGTACCTCCCTGCCAGTGAATACACTATTTCACTTCAGAATTTCTGCATCCAGAGGCGACACTATTAGCAGCATCTTGTTTGGAAACAAGTCTGAAAACCTGTACCACATTTCAACCTTGACCAAACCTCGCGCCCTCTGTGGGATGCACCACTATCACCACTTGTTTAATTTGGCAGAAATAACATATTTTTATGATCTAAATTAAACTGTGCTCCTCTTGGTGGAAATACTGCTTCAGGTGAATAGCGGGCAACTGTGGCTGTGAAGGAGCTGCAGGATCTGGTGTCTCCACTGGACAGGCTGGAGTCCTGTGCCCACCCTAATGTGTGAAACAGCATTTAAGGCAGGCCTTTGATCTAAAGAGGCCCAAATAAGGGCTTCAACCTAAGAATGGAAAGCATTACTGCACGTACCGCTCAGGAATGAACTTCTCAGGCTCTGGCCAGAACTCAGGGTTGTGGTGGAGGTGTCCAACCGCGGTTTCAATGACAGCCCCAGCTGGAATACGCTGCCCCAGCACTACGCAGTCTTTAGCTGCTTCCCGAGTGAACCTGCAACAGTAAGTGTCATGTATCCCAGATGATTAATAAAGGTAAAAACACAGCAGGAGGGAACCATAAAAGTCAATCTCTTCAGCTGGACTGACCCTGCAATTTGGGAGTAACACTTTCCCTGTAGATAAATACAGCAGCGGTTGCTGATGCTAGTATCTTCTCAGGTTACAACCATCTCCACCTAGAACCACACAGCTCCAACCCAGCTAGCTAACTTTTGCCCTTTTCACAGTAAAGCATTTCTGGTTGCTTACGGTTTTCCAAACCGTTACCTGTTAAACTGCTATTTTGCTGCTAACGTTGGTTTTAGACTCATTTTTTATGAAAACTGCAGATTAAATGTGTCAGTCATCTCTAATAACAGGCAGAAAGAGTATGCTGGTTTGGTTTCAGGAAAAACGTATATGAAATATAGTTTTGAGTTTGTTTATTTGAGAATCTTCCCCCACATTGGGACAACACCTGAAACTGAGCAAGGGATGGTTTTAATACTAGGGCTAAGTGTTCTGCTGCTGCTACAAAAATACAACCAATTCACAAGCCTTCGAAAACTGCATTTCACATACACTCATCAAAGATAGACATGACGTTAGCAACAAAACTTTCCAGTTTCCTCCCACCCTGTGGTGACAGGTGACAGAGTAGGACTGTCCTTAGAAACCTCATCGTGACAAGAAGACCGAGAAAAGCCACCTGCCGAAGTTGAGCTCGGGTCTGTAAACCTTGTAAAAAATGGTGTGTGGGTGTGCACGTGTGGTGGCAGATCCTTATCTAGACCTTTTGGTGCTTGGGTGGTTGCTACAGTCCCCAAACGGGCCCAGACTCAGGTGGGTGCCCTGCTATCTCAGCCTAGGAGCTATTCCCCTGCGCCAGCTGGGAGCACAGGGGCGAGACAACGTGCAGGAGCTCCCTTTGCTGCTCCCTGCCATGTGCCTAAAAAGGTGAACAAAGATTTCAGTTTCAGGGCTGTCAGTCTGGTATCATTGCAGGAACACATTCTTTCCTCGCTGTCACCATAAATAACAGAGGCTCCAAATGTGGAACAAAACACTGGCATGCTAAAAAACACGTTGACAAGGCATCTTTCTCATCCTTCCATGAATTTGGTGATAGCGGAAACGAGTTCTGGGAAAGAAAGTTCTCTGGCTAGTAAGTTAATCTTTTTAAAAAAACAGCTCATTTTATAACAAGCTTGGCTGCTACTGAATTTTCCCTAACTCAGCATGATCCTTGTCATAGACAATTAGCATCTTTCCGAGGCACTGGTCTGTCCTATCCATTCCACATCCATCAGAGTAAAAGCCAGATCAATAAACACCACTGACAACGCCAACCGAAACTTCGGAACAACTTTGCGCCATTCTCATTCTGTTTCCTGTCTGACAAACATTGATTGTTTCCCAGTGTTTCAGCTGCAACTCAAAGATCCCTGATGCGTTAACTGGCAAAACAATTTCCACTTGTATACCATGTATAACATAGCAAAGCCCAGTCATCTCATCCAGGAGCAAGGATCTTTGACATTTACTCTCTGAACAATCCTGCAGAAGTCCATGGAAAAATCTTGATTTCCGATCTTTGTGAACATATAAAAGAGAATATGATTTTAAGCTCTTTTACTTTAAGGTGCTTGCAATCCTGGGGTAAATTTTTCAAAGGCTCTCACAGCAAGCTCGGCTTTGGCTCCTTTCCAGTCATCTGAATGTTTCCACTGGCTTCAGGAGAAGCAGTGCAACTGGCTGACCGCTTTGAAAAGTTCCATTCTTAACATTTGCATTTATGCTTGTGATAACTTGGAAATTTGACAATCATACAGTTTTGTAATTTCTTTTCCCTTTGTTTTCAGTTCATCAGTATAACTTAGTAAAATTAGTCTTTGTGAATTGGGGCAAAACTTTCAAAATTTAATGGATGTAGCCACTAGCTTAGCTATATTAGTGTAACACAGTACTAAGTGCAAAACGGTCAGGGTCCAAGTTAAACACACATGTAAAATACAGCTTTCTGAATGTGCAACCCTTCCACAGATCAGGGCCTTAATGACCAGCAGGGTAAATCATCCACTAGCCAACAGGCTAGGGTAGGTCTTTGCCCTGTATCCCTGAAGCCCGAGACATACAGAAGCAGCAGCATCTGGCTTTGTAAGGCCAGTCCTGCCGCAAAATGGCTCCATCCTCTAACCTCGGGGGATGTGAAGAATGGTGAGGAAATAATCTTGGCCAATCCGTTGTAAAAAACTGCTTTAGAAATACCAGTATTAAACAGTTTTCCTTCAATAGGCCACATTATATCTTTCAAATGCACAAGCAGTATTGATGTTGGCACAGAGACCAAGGGCACATTGGTCTTCCAAGCAGATTTTCATTTTATAGAGCTAGGGACCTACCCTGTGGAATCAGAAAGGAAAAAAAAAAAGGATACCTGAATGCAGGTGGGTACATGCGCAACGTCTCTGCAATCACCATGTCCAGATAAGGGAGTTCTTGTACATTTTGGTAATCAGGGACCATCTGAAAAGGCAGGAAGAAAGGAACAATTACATTTTCTCACATTTAAGTGCCAAACTCATCTCAGACTGGCTTTTAAATCATCTATTTTTTACTGGGCTTTTTTCCTGTAGAAGAACTCGATGTCTCATCTAAAACAGTAAATGATAAAATTATACAAAAATGTGGGCAGTAATTAAATGTGTGTATAACATTCCTTTCATCATCAAAACACTTTGGTCCACAG
Organism: Burhinus oedicnemus; assembly: GCA_008921705.1. NCBI lineage: Eukaryota > Metazoa > Chordata > Aves > Charadriiformes > Burhinidae > Burhinus > Burhinus oedicnemus. The sequence continues at coordinate 267,419 of VFFE01007103.1, read as the reverse complement.
CCCAGCTGAAGATACAATAATAAATCAACTTGCTAGGAAGTATTAAAAACAGGGCATTACAGAGAGCATTAATAGCTACAACAGAGCTATTGTTTTATACATGCACCAAAATCTGCGCAGGACCCTTCTTTCTTCCCAAAGACAAGAGCGTGGCAGACCAGGAGCGAGTCCTTCAGCTATTCTTGTTGATGTTGGAGCAAACCCTTTGCCCTTTCCCAGTTACAGAAATAAAGCAAAGTGCTAGCGCTGTGAGGTCTGCGGAGGGGTGGGAGACGGCACTGGAAGAAACCGGCACCCCGATGAGGAATGGCATGTAGCTGCGAATTGCTCTGCCGAGTAGAGGAGGCTGAGGTACAGCTCAAATCCCACCTGGCAGGATTGCAATAGTGCCTGGGGAGAGGAGCCCGTTTCCTCCTGTGGCCACCCCTTGTGCAACGCTGCTTAATTTTGCACAGCGGGCAATACCTGAGCCCACATTTTCCTAAGTCTACAAAACCACCTGCCCCTTGACAATGAATGGTGGGAGCTAAAACCCAAACAGGGCTGTAGCTCAGCAGACTTTGCTCTCTGACAAGCAGCAAACAGACAGTGAGCGACACCAAACCATGGACAACCACCAGCAGCAGTGACACGACTCAGAGCATGGACGAACGGAGAATTTCTCCCACTGTTACCTTCCTCGGAAAAAGGACGTTTTCTCTGTCTTATTCAGTGCTCTCAGCAGAGGGCAGCCAAAGTACATCTAATAACCTCATCAGGAAAGCAGAGTTTTGTTTTAAATTAGAGCATCTCCTAAAGACTGACACGGAGTAAATTGGAGAAAAGCACAGACGTCAGACTAGACTAAACCTTTTATGAAGATTTGGGGCCCCTGCCGTTCACAAAGGGGACTGGATTCCATCCTTCCTTTATTTACTACAGCACTTTTCATGTATAATGCATATTTTATTGAATTTTCATGCAAAAACATATGGTACATACTGAAAATACTAAGCAGAGAACAACTCCAGATGGTATGCAGAAAAGGCGTACAATAGAATGAGGATACCTTGCTGGATTAGGGTATCCCACTTATTCAGCACTAAGCCACCATGCACCATTTCACATTAACTGATCTTTTCTAGGAAGGAAATAGATACATTCTATCATCTCCAATTTTTGGCTCAGGAAAGAAAAGCAAAAGCAGAAAAAGTAATTTGCACAGGCTGAGCAGAACCAGTGTGTCTGCTCCTCTCTTTGGAAAAAAGATGCACCTCAGCTCGTCAATAGATGAAGTATTTTGTCAGTGTATGTCAAATATTACCAATACAGGAAGTATAGACTGCATTGACAGCATTTCAGTGTTGCTTTTTTATTGCAGTAGTGCCTACTAACTCAAACCTTTGGCTTTGGTCAATGGTTATGAGACAAAGGACTAGGAGACTAAAAGCCACAAATGGCAGCAATGTCATGAGAACCATGGCTGCAGGCTGTGCTCCAATAATTTGAATAGCTCAAACCAAAGACGGGAGGATGATTTTTGCTACCCTTGTTTTGCAGAAAGGGATTTGAGCGCTACTTGATTTTGCATGGGAAATCAGTAGCAGCAGCTGGAAATAAACTGTGATCAGACTCCAATTGCAGACCTTTGTGGCAAAACTACCCTTCTCCATGACCACACAGGTGCTCCATGCTTTGATGCAAATGCATACTGTGGTCTATATATATTTTTTTTTTCCACTGATTTTACACCTCTCTCTCAGAACTTTCCTCTATCCTTTTTATACTGCTCTCCTGTATCTCTTTGAATCCTGGGACAGCACCTGAGTCCCGTCCCTGCAATTCCTCCTGATTTCATTGCCGGCCTGGCTGAGGGAAGAGTTCAGGCTCAGAGTAAATGAGTGGTGGAGCCAAGAGCACACCATGATGTGTTCGATTCTCTAAGCCATGCTCTTTCCACTGGGCCTTCCTGTCTCTCTCATAATCCCTCTACTTACTTCTGGAGTCAATAATTAAGATAATTATATGGTAACCTGATATAATAAGTAGCCACTAAATCAAACCATACATCAACAAATAATATAACACTAAATTATAGGAGCTTTGATTTGCTCTTTCAAATAGCTTCTATACCTTCAGGGGATTAGCAGTTCAGAAAACAAAACAAAGGTGCAAAACCAGCTGATTTTCCTTAGAAGAAAATTCCTTTTGCTTACATAAAGAAAAAGGGGTCGGTCAAATGGCAGCACAGTGAACTCTGCTATCGTGAGCATGGCAGACACATCAGTCATTTCCTACATCTAATGCAACTTAATTATTGGCACTTCCATGCTTTTAGCATCCAAGTAGCTGGACCTAATTTAGTAGTTGTTTGCAAGGTCTGACCCAGGGCTGCATAAAGTACACACCAGCCAAGTATCTCTATTTAGGAAGGACAGTTTGCTGCTTTTTTTTTCCTTTCAAAGAAAATATTTTCCATTTGTTTTTCCACTCCCTCTCTTCAAAATATTCCTTTAGCCAAGCACATTTCAAAGGAACTTAAATATGCTTCTCTCCCTAAATGTCCCTATTTATATCTTTCAACTGCTGGCAGGTTTGCTGGGGTGGGAGGTGGTGTTGTGCAAAGATGCCACTTTAACCCCCTGCAAAAAAAAAGTCTACATTGCCTCTTACTCAAGATTGAGGCTTTTTTTCCTTAAGAAAGACATTCCCTTCTGTAACAAGTAGAGATGTGGGGGGAAAAAGGAGGGACCACATTGCATGTAATAAAACATCCTATATTTTAATCTTGCGGCCACTGCTTTGCACAGCAGTTTGTCTTATGCTCTGCATAGCCTTGTAGTATCTTTTTCTGTTGTTGTGGAAGCGAAATGGCCATGTAACATCTTGTGGTGTTTCTCTGCATGCCTGTTTCTCCGGTTTGATTTCCAGAGGTGTGGTGGTACACCCTCACCCATCCCAGATGGTTCAATCACTTCTGAAGTCCAGAAGCCATCTAGTTTGACCACAAACTCTTCTTTATGACTGGCAGCAAATCCCAGGCCTCGATTCCTTGGAAAAAGGTGGGAAATTAATTCTTAATCCCATGGAGTACCCTGAGGTGAAATACCAGCAGTGATTATAAGACTACCTATATGCTCAAGGATGATATGTGTTTTAATCTCCATATAAATTCCAAGAGACATAACTGCCTTGAGATCCACCTCTGCTTTTTAGTATATTGGCTTTAGCATTTTCTAGGCAGGCAAATCTATTTTTTGCCACCACCCTCAGTTAACTTTTAATTCCTCAATGAACACCAAGGGAATCCAAGTGCTGACAGGAGAGGTCTGGCCAATCTTTCTGCTGCAGTTTGAGATGTTACTGTTCCCAGTTGCTCGCTCCTCTTTGCTGGCTGTGGTTAGCATCACCACAGCCAAGTCAGCAGAAGGGAACATATGCCTGCACCTCAGTTGCTTCCTTACAACGTCCAGCATGATTCCATCTTCAGCGACAGTTTAAGACGAGATACTAACTTTTCCCCAAAGTAGTTGGCGAGGGAGGCACAGATCCTCCTCTACCACCTCTGTTTTGGGAATGGTAATCCAAGTACACATCAGTGAATAAGAGATTTCCGCTTATCCTCTTGGTCATGGTCTGGTGGGGCTCAGCAGCCAGAAATGAAAAAAATCAGAGAAAATTTTGTGTAGCTGACAAAGTGTGACGTGCACCTGAAATCAATTTGGAAGCAGCGAAGGCTGCAGAGACCACATTCCTCATAAGCAGCGCTGCTGAGTCATGGCCTGAGACTGAACCGGCTGCGGTTTCTGAGAAATTGCAATCCCAGTCAAATGCCTCATGGGCAGGTGTGGCTGTGACAAAGTCCATTTCAGAGAGATGACGTGCAGACCTGCTTAAGTGCAGATGCAGATCCATGAGTGATCTGTGTACGCATAGCTACACAGCCCACATCAGCTCTCCCCCAAAATGTAGACTTTGGATAGCAATGGGACAGGAGGCAGTGAGTCAAAAACAAGCCAGCATCGTCCCCAGTCACTCTCGCCCATCCCCCTTTTCAAATTGCCAAAAGAGCTATTCAGACCATAGCCATAGCTAGGATTCACAAACAGGTCAGTAATGTTTCTTAATCAAATGAATGAAAGAATCTGCCTGGGGTTTTGACCTCTCTTTGGTCATCTCTAGGAGCTGCTTGTCCCCTAGCAGAACCAGAGCTCGTGTGCCACGCTCAGCCTAGGACAGGGGGAAGAAAAGCAAGAATACTATGTCATCAGGGTTGCCCCACGACAACCTTGCTAACAACCATATCAAGAAAGGAAAGGTTAAGAGACTGGGCAGCACTCAAAAGGCAGATAAATGAAAAAAAGGGGTGGGGTGGTTCAACAGGCACCCATCTTTAGCTTGCTTAAAGAAAGCCTTCCTCATGTTTTACCCCTTCCACATCAACACATTGGAATACCTGTAAAGCACCAAACTAAAACCTCCCTACAATGTCAGACAGCAAAACAGGGCCAAAGTTGACGAAGTAAATTTTTTTTAGTTTATCCTCAGAATGTAGACCAAATACTAAAAAAATGCTTAAGGTAGTACTCATGCGATACTTATTATAAAATCCCTCTCTCTGCTGTGTGTGGTTCAGCCTGCACCTGCCAAGTGAGATGTCTCTCTGAGGCATGGCATTAGGCCTTTGCCCCTGCGGAAACGGGACCCTGAAGCTCCTGAGTCCTGCTCATCCCAGAAGGTAGGCCAGGGCCGAAGGTGTTGCTTCAAGAGACACTGCTTTAAGATAGAGAAAAGCCTATTTAAAATCACCATGTGTTGGTTGGCCATTTCCAGTGACAGAGGCCTACAGAAGGGTTTCTTCTAGCACAATATTAAGTTCTTGACTGTAGAATTCCTGAGGTTCAGGAATGAAAAATAGGATAACAAGTCTGATTTCCAGATTAAGATGCAGCAAGAGGCTCCCTGAGCTGCCTAGCACCTCTCCTCTTGAATCCTCTCAGAAATGAACATGAAAGTAAGTCCGCAGCTCCATCTCCTCATGCCTCCTTCCCCAGAAGCAAGCAAAGGCTATCTAAAACATATTCTCCCAGGCTTTCCCTTTATTACTTTATTCCACCTGGGTTACCTGCCCCTGCTCTTATCTGCTTGGGTTGTCATTCAAACGGAAGTGCAGCATTCAGGCTCTCACCCCCACCCTTGGTGGATGCTCACCGGGGTTGGGAGTGTTACTTTGCTAACTGAGCCACTTTCCAAGCTGCAACAGCACTCAGTGCTTCACACGACGCCAACAAACTCCTCCCGACTCCTCCAAAAGACCGTGTGTGCCAAATAAATTCAGTATTACAGCTTTTTGTTCCAATCACCCGCCACTCACCCTCACACCTCCTCTGACCCCACCCTTCACGCTCCCCTCTCGCTTGGTCCATCTCCACGCAAGTCGTGTGAGCGCAGGCGGAGGCAGGTGCCGATTCGCAGGCCAAGTTCAGAGGTGGTGGGAAAGGCCGGCGCACCAGTTACGCACTGATAACCACATTACACGCCGACCTTGCAGCCAAATTCCCTCCGTGACTTTGGTGCAAATCCACGCAGCTCCCTGGGGTTGTATCAGTGTAAGGGAGAGGAAAATGCGGTTCTAAGTATGTACCCAATAGCGCTGGGGAAAGAGCCAGAAAGTATAATGTTACACCAATGTCAACTCTCTTTAATGTTACTTTGCTTTTCGAATCAAAGACTTTAGCTCCTGACAGAAGACAGACCTGCACTACCTCCAGTAGCTTTCACGGTGCTAAAACAAGGTCTTCGTAGCATCGCTGTTCACAAGGAAACTTCCGTGAGATAAAAATACTTCCTGAAACTGAACAGTGTCCCAAAACCAAACAGATAAACACAAAAGCTGCAACCAAAACAGTCAGAAATTCTCTTCCACCTACATTACTACTGACACATGGTGATCAGCAAGAACAGAATGAGTGCCATCAGGTAGAAGATCTGGGGAAAAAAAAGCAGGAAAAGAGAAGAAAATCACTAAAGAAATCCTTTATGAGGCAAGCTACAAATAAAAAGAAAGAAGGAAAAAATCTGTTTCAATCTCGGTTTTGTAAATTTGTCAGCTCCACCGAGTCCCAGATTCCCGTGCCAAGAGAAGTGGGTGCCCTTGAACAAAAAGCGAGTAAATAACTGGGAGTGAGACTGGGCACCTGGGGCGCTCCGCTGTGACAAAGGAAGGGGCAGGTCCCCAGTGTGCTGATAGCGCCTGCCTGGCCAGGCAGCTTTTAATACACAACAACCCTCACTATACCTTTTCTTTTTTTTTTTTTTTTTAAACTTAGGTTTGGTGGGGAGGAGTAGCTCCTCTCCAGAAGTGGCTCCCTACCTGTATGCAATGCGTGCCTCGCTCCAGCTATTTGTGGATGCGATATAATCCCTGGCCATGCATTGTAGCAGGCTAAGCCCATCAGAGGCACAGAGACTGCCCGTCTCTCGCCTCCTTAAAAACTACTCAGCTCCCAAGAAATCCCCCCCGGTTCTCTCCTCAGCCCACCGAGGCTCAAAAGTCTCTTTTTCTACACTTGTCTGACACAATCAAAATTTCTACTTGGGTGGCAGAAATGCTGAATGGTGAAGGATCCCAGTGGGAGGGAGGCAAGGAGGAAATTAAACAGGAGAAAGGACTGCCAGAGGCCCAACGGGCTGAGAAAGAGAATTATAAAACTGGGGTAGGTCTGTCCGAAGGGCATGTCACCAGTCCAAAGCACATTAAGCACTGAAGTTCGTGCAAGACTTAATCCTTCCTGCTATAGAAGTGTCCCTTGGTGGTTGCTGCAGATCTACGGGAATAAAGAGGAGGGATTTTTTTCGCCTCTCAGCAGACATTCATGGTATCACATAAGCACCAGATGATTTAATTTAATCATTCCTGCTCCAGCTGGTATTTTCTGTATGGAGGTGACAGTGCTTTAAATTAGGGCCTTGCGTATAAAAGGCCCGTGTGTTTAGTTTAATCAAATGTTCATTTCCTCATGTTATGTTTATATTAAAAGGCATCAGCATGAATTTTCATGCTGCAAATAGAGGCTATCATATGGGCTACGTAGTGAGGTCCTCTTCGGTTGTTCTTCATCTCTATGGCCTCGTATGCTTGGCAGCCTTACGGACTGAGAGGTGGCTCAGCCCCAGACCTGCAGTTTGAAGAAATACGCCCTAGAGAGCACGGACCAACCTATGAGGAGAGCAGAGCTTTACACAAAATAAATTACTTCGGTAATTCGCCCTTCTGCAGACACTTGAATATGGGCTTGAGCCAGTGGCTGCTTAAGTCATTGGCTTCAGCAGTTTCTGGATGAGACCTTTCCTGAATTAGTAAACAGGCAAACATTCACAGCAAAGAAACTGCAAGATTCTCCCATCACTCAGCGTAATTATTATTTGCTCCGACAAGGGCAGGTCAGTTTTAATACCATACAACATTTATGTAGCGCCTGATGCCCTGAAAACATTTTATGTACATTAGGTGCAGTACAACAATAATAAAACTTTGCCTTTCCATAGTTGCTTTTCCCCAGAGGCTCGCGAAGCGTTTAGCAAACATTAATTAGTTGGTCATCTTCCAAATGCATGTGTGAGGTGCTCCTGGTAAATACTCCCTCCCTGCACACAAGGGGCCAGCAGAGGTGTTGAAGACTGAGAGCAACAATTCACAACCTTAAGAGTCAAGCACCCACCAACTCGAGCCATCATAAGTAGCCTGATTTTTTTTTTCAGCCTCAGCGTGACTTCTGTGAGTAAGCAGGTCAATACTGCTCCCAATGCATAGACTTAGAATGACCAAAAAAGAAAGAAATCTGTTGCAAGGCATTTAAATATGTCTTAAACAAAAAGGAGCTTTGTTTGTTTTTAGCTGCCAAGATCATAACTCAGGGCTCAGCCTGTCCTTGAGAAACCGATGGTACTAAAAGTACAGAAAGTAAAGAAGCTTTTCTGGTGTCAAAGCTCCAGTTCTTTGCTGTAGACTTCTGCACCTCCTACCTCATACAGGTAAAATCTACAGATAAAAGCCACGTGAGTCCTAGCTACAAATTTTAGCATATGGCCTTTCTACAAGGCATGAGGGAAAAAGTGTGTTCCTGTTGAAACTTCTCACATTTTAGCTGAAAATATGAAAAATGGAGAAAGAAAGCGGAAAAATTTCTTTTCTCACCAAAGCTATTCAATGCCTTTTCCTCTTCTGCTCCCTCTGGAAAGTGCTGACTGCCTTGGGTACAACAAAGCAATTTACAATTGGTATGTGAAAAAACTTGATGGCACTTGAAACAGCTTTTGTGTTTTCTCCCTCCAATGCATGAGGAGGATTGTTAAAAACCCTCCATGCCAGTCCAAAAACTCACTACCCCAAGCTCAGTGGGGAGCTGGCTGTGAGCAGGGGTGTCTGCTACCATGACACTATCCTATGACAAACCTCTCTAGATATTCAGATAAAGCTGTCTGCGACGAATCCTGGCAGGCGCCTATTCAAGGATTTCTTTCCCTTTCTTCCTTTACTCTATCTCTTCTCCATCTGGGAACACACAAATTTCCCTAAGCCTGTTCACGCTTAGATTTAGTGAAGCCATCATGGTGTCATGTTCTGGCGCTGTTTTGTGTCTTTGCTTTCCTCTACCCTTTGTAGAGCAGCATGGCACGGCTGTCCATCTGTTTATGATTTACTTCACACAATGACTTGGTCCCAATTACACTGATAGGCACAGTAGGTTATTTGAGGGCCAACTGGACCTCTGCAATGACACTCAAACTGTATCCAAATTGTGGGAACGTTTCCAATCAAAAAAGGCCAGTGGAAAAACTTCACTGGGGGCTCCCCCAGGAGAGCCTTCCTGTCCTTAATCCCAGGAAGGAAAACCAAAAATTTAATTTTTTATCTGGGATTCTTCTGCAATTATCAGTGTCCAAGTGATCCACAAAAACTGAAGAGAAGACAAGAAGAGAAACTGACACCTGGGTCTTTCTGACGTTTAAAGATGCATATTGGAGAAGAGATTAAAAAGAACAGCATGCACTTTGGGAGGCCACATCTTTCATGGTCTCCTTTAGCACAGACCTGAATCACAGAGTCAGCGGAACTATACCGATCCGCACCAGCTGAGGACAGACCCGGGAAGCGCAGCTGTTTGAGGGGCACTGTGTACTGCCACAGGTAGGAAGCCCCTCTGCTTGTACTGAATCGCTTGCCCTTGTGAGCACTCGGGAGTGAAGGGAAAAAAAAACCACAACTCAAAAAGCTGCAGGATGAAGTCACAGGGTCAGCAGTGAGAAAATACAGAATTCATTTGTAATCTGAACAAGGTCATTTCTAGCATGTTTTAGGATGATATAAGACTTTACGGGGAAGGCAAATGGAAAGTATTGCTCACGATTTCTTCTGCTTTATGAGTAAGCTGCTTTGGCCTTTATTTATTTATTACCTCACAGTCCCACAACGATCCTGGTGTGAAGACCAATTTGCTGTTCTTTCTCTCTTGCTTCTCAAGGATATTTTTGCTTCTTGAACCTGACCCTTTCCTGTCTCGGTTCCTGGTCACCTTGCTCATCTACCTCTCCGTATTTCCAAGGACACCCTTATTTTTACAATTCCTCGCACCTCACCTCTGTGCTCTCATTTCACTTATGGCCACAGTACTTTAATACCCAGTATTGTCCTTTCTTCTTCTTTTTCAAAGCTCTGTCCTGACCTCTCCAGTCACAAAAGCTCTGGGATGCAGTGTGGAGACCCAGGAGAACCTGCCTAACATGGTGGTACCCATCTGGATTTGAGCCAGCCCTGACGTGGAGGCCACTCATCAAAATGCTGCTGAGACACAAAGGTGGCACCCACAAAGTGACGCGTCTGCTGAATCATTCAGCACGGAAAAGCCAGAAACGTGCATAAGCCATAGTGGTCTGCAGGGGGGTTCCTAGAAATTTTTCCCATATAAAATACCTAACCAGATACGGTATCCTTTGGCCTTTTTACCATGAGTTGTGGCACAAGGATCTATAGATACCTATAGATGCGCTAATTTGTGGGACAGGGGGATTTTCTGAGAGTACAAAGATGGAGCACAGCTGTAGGCTCTTCCTGTAAAGGTCCTGTCACATGCACAAAAGCAGCTAGGCATACTCAGAATATTACCAACCCCGATTGCTCAAACTTTATGAGCGAGGCCCCAGCATACTGAGAAATTGGCTGGAAAACACATGAGATTTATGACAAATAATAATATTTTGAACTTCATTTGCCTTCTGGCTTTTGAACCAGGATTCATGTTTTCAGTCTTACCTTTTCAACTAGAAATCTTTTTCCTTCCTTTTTTTTTTCTTTTATTGGTTGTTTTTTGTTTTAATAATGAAAGATGAGATTCTGGTTATACACCTGACTTCAGTGTCGAGTGATTTGAGAGAGTACAAAACAAATACCCGGAGACTTCCAGTGTGAAGGCAGGATGCTGGTAATATTCCATTTACAGAGCACCATGGGCCATCCCTGCCTGCCCTTTGGCCATCTGCTGCTAGCGCTCGGCTTGAATCACACAGACCTTTAAAAAACCAAAAAAGTCGACAAGACCGGGAATTTCACGTGAATAAACATCACATAAGCACGAGCTGATCCCTGTGGTACGCTGCCCCTCAGAGTGCCCATGGTTTTGTAGCACATGTTTGGGGAGGGTGGTGGTGGGGGATATTACTGGAAGAGGGGCCTCGGGGATTAAGTATCCAACCTCCTCTGAAAATGCCAAACTTGGTACCTTGGCAAAGCTTGACAGAGAACAAAACTGAAACATGCAGACAAAGTAATTGGGGGGTGGGGGGGTGTGAAATTGTGCTGAGTCTATATATAGCATTTTGTTTCTACTGGGTACTGGTGGAGGGAGGGGGAAGGGAGGAAGTGAGGGGGAGAGAGGGAAAAGAAAGATAAATTTTGGTTGCTGCTGTCGTACGCAGATCCACTTATCTATGGCTGAAGCCCAGACAGCTGTGTGACTCTAAATGAAGAAATTTAATTAAAAAGTAAAAAATTAAAATCAGCAAGAAAAAACAGAGAAAAAACAGGATTTCACGCTTCCCACACCTACCCTGATGTATAAATAGAGACTATCTGACTGATGAAGGGTGCTTATTATTTCTTTGACTTCCATGTGTGTAAAGAAACCCACAATTCTTTCTAGCGAGCAAGCAGGATAATCACAAAGCCAACAGCACATTGGTGCTCTTCAAACTTTGCTGCTCTAGTTTAAATAACATCATGCAACATCTTGGTAGTCCCAAGTAGTCATGTAATACCTATGATGCACTAAAAAAACCCGGAGTTATGATCAATTCTGAAGGAAAAGATTCTAGAAAGCAGGTTACTTGGGATCCTATTCTGCCCGAGTTACACCTCTTGTAAGAAACATGTTGGAAAAAACTGCAAGTGGATGCGATTCCCTTTTGCACCTCTTGCATACTTGGACCTGCCTTCTGCCAGCGTAACTCAGAGCAACCTCGTGTTTTTCCCTGCCTTAGCTCCCAAGGCATTTGTGATGCAGCTCAGAAGAGCCAGAACATCTTGCACTTTTGTCCATACCCACTGCTTTTCCTAACACTTTGGCTTCCCATGCCTTTCACATTATGGCACAGTAAGAGAGATTGGTATTAGTACTTTTGGCCTCTCTTCATGTGCGCACACATGTATGCATGTGTATTTTCTGCAACACATTCATCAAGTTGAAACGGCATAAAAATAACTAAAAAAAATATCCAGTCTTTAAATTTCAGAAGATTCAAAGTGTCGGTGCTGCAAAGTCAGAAAATTCATTCCAAGTCCTATTTATCTAGGTCAGGATGTGGGAAGGCTTTTTTTTGTGTTCTGCATATGCACGTCACCACTTTTGCTCCTTGGTACTACACAGGCTGGGAGCTGAAGAGCCAGGGCAGACCACGGCTTGTTCTCTGCTTCCAGTGGACTTGAGAGAAAAATCCCTTCTGTCTTCCTTATAATGGAGTCTTGTCTCATCTCTACCATAAGAGACACTTTGGCCAGTATATTACAAATACCGTGCTGACAGTTAAGTGTGTGTACGTAGCTCTGCCTGAGTGCCACATCACCACTGCCTCTTCTTTAAATCAGAAGAGAAAAGCAGCCTGCAAAGCAAGGAACAAGTTAACAAAAGGCTTCATTTATCTCCAGCTGATACCAACGTGACAGCGGGAAATGCGGGGTCAGATTCCAGGCACATTATTGCGAGGGCAGGAGGAGCGCGGGGAGTAGCCGTTGTGTGGCGAAGCCACGGGGCTCGCAGTCAGGAGGTCAAGTCCTGATGCAGCTTTCTTAGCGAATTTGGGAAAGTCTCTTCCTCTCCTCCAGCACTTTTAATAAGACCAGTAAACCTTAATCATGAGACTGTGTGTATACTGCTGGCATGCTCAGAGACAGGCAATATATGATGCTCCTGTTCAAAGCCTGATCATTACATGGTACTAACAGTAACTACACTGCTTTTTTTTTTTTTAATTTTTTTTAAGTCATGGGTAAGGTAAGTCTTGGCAGTTCATACTGATATTATATGTAATAAAGGTGAATCTTGAATGGACAACAAAATTGTGGACAGACTAGCGGAACAGAAGTTTTACACATTCCTTCTGTGTAAATAAAGAAGTGAACTTAACCCACCATTAAAGCTTTGCTTTATGATGTGCAATGGCTGGGGGAAAAATGTTGTAATGGGTGTTACACACTCACCCACACATCAGCAACAAACAGGCAAAGAAACTCACTGTTTGCCTACCTTTGCATGGAAAAAAATAGTTGTAATTTGAAGTTTAAGGTATCTGCTTTCAAGATTTATCTATCTACGATGCCTTTGGGTCCCAAACAGAGGTTGGGATCCATGGGGATCCTCCCTGCTTCCCACACCTCTGCCCTCTCAAATTATGAAAAGAGAACCGTGCAGGGAAATTGCTGCTGCTATGGGAATCCTGGAAGAGGAGCCGCATCAAAAGTGCTCCCTGAGCACACGCCAGGACGGGCTCCTGCAGCCAGTGTCAGGGTGCAGAAGTCAGGCTCATGCCGCTCTCATGTCCTGCGCTCCCCAAAATCCAGAGGGGATACTGTTGGGACAAGGCAACGCCACTCCACCATGTGTGGTGCTACCAGCACATCTCTGCTCCAGCCTGGACAGTGCTTCCCTATTTGATTATTTTTTCCATCATGCAGTTATTTCATTAAGGGGAGTTATTAATCAGGTGACCCAGGAGGAATGGGGCTTTCCGTGAACCCGGTGTTACCGCAGCAAGGGATGAAGCTGGTGCTCTTCTCAGTGTCGGCATGCTCCCTCCTTGCTCGAGCTGAAAGATGGTTGCTGTTCCCAGAGTGCTGCCTGCGGCTGGGCTCCAGACAGGATGCAGCATGCTTGGCTCGATGGGAAATGAAAAGGATATAGGCTCTTTTGTCAGCTCGACTTGCTTTTAATAATGTTTAAATATCTGAAGGTCACTAAATTACAGAGTGTAGAAATTTGGCACAAAGGCCTTTCTCTAGGATTATCTAGGTTTGCTGAAGTAAGACAACAAAAGAGAATAAACCAAACTGAGCAAAACCAACAACCACTGCTAAGATGTTATTCTTCTCATTAAGCCTATATGCTGAGCCTATAGAGAAGGCAGCATTTCCTGTCCCTCTTGCTGACAGTTCAGTATTAGGGCACAAAGGCAGGTCACTGTCCTTGGTGATATGGTAAACAAAGATAAGAGCTGAAAGCAACAGAGTATTTTTTTAACCCTGATAATTCACTCAGAATAAATTCCATTGTGGAGAGATTTATTGTTTACTTAGCACTCCTCAAAAGAGCTCCTCAGGAATGCAATCTCCTTCCCATGCGCCGGACACAAAACACGGGTTTCAGCTGAAAGCAGTGGCTAGCCCTGCTCAGGGCACGTGTTACCCATCCCTGGAACCACATGTACGAAACGTAAGCAAACCTGCTGGAAAAACACAGCCCTAAACATTTGCCCAGATCTGCTTGTTATCCTGGGTTGGGAACTTAAACAGATGTCTTCAATGGGAAGCTGGGCTCATGAAAATGCTTTGCCAAAATGCCAACAAAAAACCCCATTGCTTGCCTTTCCTGCTCACAAAATGTCTGCAGCAGAACAGCACAAGAGTGAAAAGCATTGGTCTATTTTCTGACGCTCTTAGAAGAAGAAGGATCATTCCTCCCTCTGCCCACCCCAAATAAAACTGTCCCATTCCCTTCCCCTCACAGCACCTCTCCCCAAATGCAGACATACCGCGCCACTACCAGGGGAAGCATGCAAGGAAGGCATCACTGCCAACAGCAGAGACTGTCTTATCTTCTCCATGTAATGGCTCAGCAGCTTCAAGTAAGGCAAGAGTTTAAGCATTTGCTGATTCAGAGCCTAGGACATCAGACAAGAATCTGGGAGCTGTGGGTGCTGCCACAGAAGTGCCCATTTAATCCCGCCGTGGCTCCCCTTCCCACTTTGGAAGCAGCAATAAAACCTCTCCAGCAGATAGCCTGGGACGTCTCTGAAAGGTGCATTTGGTAGACTTCTCCTAGCAGTAGCAGACATAACTGCAAACCCAACTGGATTAGATTTAGGCAAACTGCCCTCCAGAAGAGCCACAGCATCAGGACTGGAGGAACAACAAGGGATTTCTCATGGTTTGTGCTGTACATTTGACCTTCCCTACTTTTTCATAGGTCCTCTGGATTTCAACAGAGACAGGAATCTCTTTTCAGGACACAAGAAGGTTTGTTGAAATGCAGTTCTTAAACATGTGCTTACTGGGGACATCCTAGGATTGGCAGAGATGGATTACCTATGGCCTTGGGCTGCACTGTAAAGTGGATTGTGAGTTTAAAATGTTTCTGTTTCATTTTCTGAAAGAGCTGTAAGCTTAGCTGTTGCTAACGTTTCCTACAGCGTTCTTGGGGATAGATTTTGTAACCTGATCTCACCTCCAAGCCTACATTACCCGTCCATTCGGACTAGTCCCTCTATATTTCTCTGAGCAATTAGAACTCTCTTTGCTCTCACAGCCCTGCAACACCCATAGGATGTTCATGTCCATATTCCTCTTGCATGCTTTCACATCACCGCTACTCCTGCTCAGTGGGTGCCAGTTGCTCTATTGCTTGCAGCAGGCATGTACTCGCTTTTTTTCATCTGTTCTCGTACCCTCTTTTTAGCAGCTCTCTTGCCAGATAATCTGGCAACTCAAAACACAGAAGTGAATTCTACTATCTGTTCCAAGGAAAGTTTTTTCTAGGACCACTCAGAGCCACCAAAATCATGGAGGAATTGTTTATAAAGGTCAGTACACACTGTACAAGCATGCCATCCAGCTTCTGATATTCAGGTCAGTCAGGGTTTATGAATATAAGCAGTAGTTCTTGCTGCAGATACCTTACTGCATTGAGACCAGTTGGCCCACAAACAGAAGCTGGGCAGTTGTGGAGTCCTGAAGAAAACAGTAGTAAAATTAACCTATTCCTCTGTATTGTAGTGCACTCATGGAAAAGGAGAGATATGCCTGCCTGCGATCATCATCCCCAAAATATACTGGGGGGCTTATCTGCTGCATCTTACTCCTCATTTCATGTACTTAATATCAAACCGAGGCACTGCACACACACATGTATCTGTATAGCACATTTGTGTTCATATGCTATCTGATACACGTTAGAGAGGTATGTACCGATTGGTAGAATGGTGCTGGCGCTAAACCGTACTTTCAGAGGTGGAGGTAAATTCAAGCATAGTCTACTTAAAAACGTTCAATAGCATAATAAATCAGGAAACCCCACGTCAGTACAAGTGCACTTTTACTGACTCCTTTCAGCGGACTCATTTATCCCAATACAATGAGGAGAAGAAACAATATTACCAGGACGCTTTTGCCAGGGAACTGTATTTATGCTGTAGTACATCTCAATGCAGATATGCAGTAACAAGGCGCATAAATGAGTGTTGGTGGAAGACGCACACAGTATGTCTGACCTGTGTAAACGTGAGGCTGCTAAAAACAGTAAACAATGTCCCATCCAGATACATACATGGAGCACACTCTACACAAACTAACATGCTTGGTAGGAGCCTTAGCAGCTGTCAAGGGGTATTGCTTCTTCACCAACATCTACCAGTTCTCATGGATCAACACTGAAACACATGTCCGTGCCTTCTCTGCAATTCCTCAAAGGGAACTTCTTTTTAAAAAGAAACAAAACTACAAACTTCCGTGCAACATCTGAAAAACACACAGTAAATGGATTGATAGAATTTCTTCAACCTATGTAAGTCATTAGCCTATCTATGCATGGGAGAGAAGCGGAATCAGCCCCCTTTTAAACAGTGGTGACAGAAAGGAGCCATAGAGCACATCCCCCGATGGCAGGCTTGCCTAATTTGGCTAATAGACTGTTTTAGAATTTGTATAATTATATCAGATGAGAAACATTTGTAATTAAAATGAAATTAAAGTATAATGCAAAGGCATTATATCAAACTAAAGATGCTTGTACAGGAAAAAAGAAGTTATGCTGATAGAAGCAGTTTTATATTTCTATACTTCCATGTATGCTAGGAAGTTGCATGGCATTAACTGCGTTGGTTTCTAAATTAATATAGCTATCAGCTATAGCTATACGATGTGTATAGCTATATACACATGTGTACACCCACCCACATCCTGTTCTCCCTTCAACACTGTACACAGAAATTTACTGTTCTTTTCTGTAAGAGCAGCCATTTGAGTAATCTGTAATACAGAAAGGGCAATTTATATACTGCAATTTATATACATTATATTTCAACAAAGATCTAATTTAAAAACAAGACCAAAAAAAGGATAGATTAATAAAGCACCCATCCACATGGTATTGACTAAAGTTTTCAATCACAAGCCACTTCAGAAATAAGCAAGAGTCCTACAGTAAGATGCACACTCACACAAACACACATGCGTGCACACATGCACACACAAAGGAGAGACTAACAGTTATTTATATTTCCTACTTTGAGAGACAGGAAACCTCCCTTTGCATCTGCTTTTTTCTCACTAAGAAGAATAATTTTAATTACAGTCACTTGGCAGGAAGCCAATTTTGATTTTTTTTTTTAATGACATCTGTCTAAGCATTTTTAAACTTCCTGCTCAATGTAACTTCCTTCATTTTATAGACCAACACCCAGTTACAGCAAAAAAGAAAAGGGAGTAGCAAATGATTTATTCATTTTTCATGTTAACTCTTATCAGGTATATCAAGTGGTTCATTGTTCTGAGAACTGATGGTACAGAAAGCAGATTTACAGGGGGAATTTAGGACTCAAGCAGCCTGGGAAAGGAAAAAAAAATACTTGCATGGAAAAAACCAACACGGTTGTAACTTAACCCTAAAACAACTCAACAGTTCCTGTTCTGCAGACTGATTTTCTTAGGTTCAGCTAGGTTTTTTTCAGGAAAAAAATGAGGGTTGAGAATAGGGCAAAAGTTGGGGCGATATAACTAAAACCAAGAACATGAGGCTTCATGGCCAGTGAACGCCACCTACATCACCTTAGCTCTGGGCAAGCTTCTGCTGCATCAGTGAAGTTCCTCTGGGTTTGGGCAGCGCCACAGATGTAGAGCCTGGACTTGAAGTCCACATCCCAAGCTGGCACAGCCTTCAGTCAGGTAACTGGGACAGGAAAAAAAAAACCAGAGCTCCTCTAACAAAACTGACCACAGAAAAAGCAAAAATCTAATTTTCGGATGCTGAGTGTTAAAGCTGCCCTCCCTCCTCTGCCTTTCATTCTGCCGTTAGTTGTGGCTTACAAGGCCGTATTGCATGGCTTGCTGTTTTCCTCCTGTATGAGGAGCCTGGTGAGCTGAGAGGTGAAAAAGAGGAGGCAAAAACACCACCAGAGAACGAAAGCTCAATAATGCAAAATGAGCAAAAAGAGAAGAAGAAGAAAAAGCGGGTGCTGCGGGATGGAGAGAAGGAAGCAAAGACAGACGCAATGGTGGACAAGGTGGCAGCGGAGCTACCCCGTTGGCCGTCACAGCTTTTCAGGTACCTCAGCTTTTCCCTGAGATGTATCAGGGTGCCACAGGGCTGGGGCCAGGGGAAGGCTGGGGGCCAGGCAGCGCTGGGGAGCAGAGAGCGGGAAAGCCGGCGAGCAGCGTGGAGGAGCACATTTTATGCGTCCTTCTCACCGCTCATTCCCTGCTCTGTTGTAGCTCAAGCCACAGGCGCGTACCCACACCTGGCTAACGAAAGTCCCAAAGGGATGGGATTTATAACGTACATCAGACGCGCAGCCGGTGTTAGCTATAAGAGTATCTGCCTCTTGGCTGGCCCCACTGCTGGGACACAGGTAAGCCTAATGAATTGTTAATGCCTTGACACTAAAGCTGCATTTTCATTCTTTGCTCCAGACAACCTAGATTTTATTCTTTTGACTTACATGTTTTCTCAAGCAGGATGAATCATCTTTCAGGATACATGACCAACACAACACAAACAACCTGGGAAAACTAAGTCTCCCTCTTGCACTTTTTGCCTCCGTGCAGATCTAACCTACAGCCATCCTGAAAGCGCTGCAAAAGTTTCCATGTGATTTTTAATTTCCTGGTCCTGGCTGGAACCAGAACTGTGAGTGCTGGAAGCCTCCGGAGGAAAAATTGGTATTGTCAGATTCTGCCCTAATTTTCCAAGATTCGGGAGTTTCAAAGAATATCTCAGCTCTTTAAGTGTTTGGAGACTTCAATCTCACAAGTGGCTGACTGCCTTCTGACTTGAGTCAACACAGCTGGAAAATGGAGTAAAAAAAAAAACCCCGAAACCTCACTGAAAACCAGATGTTGCCATTGAGCAGAGCTACTGTGTTAATAAAACACTAGCACCCCTGCGCTCCCCGAAACAAAATGAATAGCTCTAATAGATTTCCCAAACTGTGCTTTATGCCAGAAAGAAAGTAGGAGAAAAATATTTTAAGACTTGAAGCAGACTGTGGAGAGGTATGGTTGTGGTGCTGGCACTGGGATTACTGCGCAGTAAGAAAGATCTCTATTTTTAGGGAGGACAGGCTGTGTTTGTTATTTGGCAGGAAGCGATCAGGACCAGTGATTGCAACATTATTGCCGGACCCCTGGTCGGCTGGATATGAATGATGTGTTACAACACATGGTTTGGGATGGGGGGGTGCTGAACACACAAATGTTGCTGACATGTGCCCGGTGTCATGTGCCACACAGTTTAAGCAGGGTCAGGAGTTTATGCGTACCCCCGGGGCACACAGTGCTCCCCTGATGGTACTCACATTGTAGCTGTAAAGGAAAACATCTCAGCGCTCTCAGCAGCAGGGCAAAGATTTTGGGGCAGTTTTGCTTAAAAAATAGCGGAATTTCTTTGCATACTCCCATCAAAGATATTTTTCTATCAATTATATATGCCTCACAGGATGTAGATGCGTTACGTGATATGATATATACAGAGCTAAGCAGGAATGCAAGCAAGAACTGAAAAACAAGAGTGGTTTGTTTAAACGCCCTGTTTCATCTCATCCAGCCAACATCCCATTATGAGCCACAGGGGGCCAGCTTTCTGAGGCCACCAAGATGTCAACAGTTGGAGGAAACGTTCACTCACATGCCCCTGGGGTTGCTCTGAAAGCAGTCACTGACATGACATCCACAGCCTTCTGCAACAGAAGCAGCAGCACAGATTTGTTAGCAGGCTACTTGAAGTTGCCACAAACTAGAGAAAGCTCATGCCTTTGGAGAAAACAGCTGACCTCTCCCTCTCTCTCTCCTTCCCAGCACACACAACATCCTCGTCTTTTTTTCTCCCTCAGCACAGCCGATAAAGGGTCTTTGGCACCAATGAAGAGTGCAGACAAGATCCGCACACCACATGGACGCAGCCCATGTGCCTCAGCCACTGCACAAGCTGGCGAATGTCGATTTGGTCCGAACCAGATGCCAAGAGAAAAATGGGTTTCGCTCCTCACGCTGCTTTGTTGTGATCGAGTCCAAAGAGCACCGGCAGTACTGATGGGTTATACCACTAAGTTCAGGTTGAATCACTGATACGACTTAGACTACTATGAACATCAATGTCCTTAATATGTGGGTGGTTTATGTTTAGCAACGATAGCAAAAGTAACATCAAATTAAAAGTATAAATAGGATAAGGTGTTTCAAATGCAGAGCTGTACATTTTAAATAATGTGCTGAATGTGTCCAGTGCTCTGACACTTAACAAAATAAAAATATGGCACCTTTCACCTGGTAATCTCCAGCCATTTTTTTAAAAAACAGATGGGGGTCCTGACTCATGAAAAAGGTAAAATGTTTTGCGTAGGGTCACAGATCACAAATTCAGTGCTAGAAAAATCAGAGCTCCTTAAGCTAATTCCCTTGCTCTGTCACCAGATAATATTGGCTACAGTACACTTGAGCAATAAATTAGACTTTAAAAAACTCAAGGGCATTAGCAAATTATAATTAAGCACACATTCTGCAATGAGATTAATTGTTTTTATAATAAGAGGCAGCAAAAACTAGTGCCTATAAATTGCACATTGTAGGAGAGTATTAGTCCTTCTTAGAGACAACAACAAATACTTTTGCCAGATTTTGATGATGCAGATGTGTGTGTATGCGTGTGCGTGTTTAGAATACAGTAAAAGCAATAATAGCCTGGCTGCGCTTACTGCGGTGTACCTTGATGGGGAAGATAAGTGATGCTAGATCCAGAAAACACTTCAGGGCCTGGTTTAATTCAAAAATACACAGTATTTTTTACATTAACACTGCTAAGCATGTGAATTGTGTTTCCTGGAGTGTATGATTTAAGCACAAGCCCCAAAGAGACACCAACTGTCTTCGATAACTGCATCAACTGCATTGACACTTAGTTATTGCTTCATTGCAGTTAAATGCTGATTGCAAAATCAGGATGACAAAATCAGTGATGACACACCATATTCAAACTTTGATTCTTAAAACCAGATGCCAGATTAGGACAACCCTCATAAATGAATGTTTTGGTGTTAAAGGGCACCGAACATCTAAAGCTCTCATTCACATTGGTGGAGATTGCCGGTGGTTAATCTTTCTAACAAACTCAGGCATCTATTTAGGTGCTTAAATATAGAGTTAGGGGCCTAACTTTAGGCACCCGTGACTGAAAATACCACTGCTAAATACTATTTGTGTAGGCTGATGCTGAAATGCTACTATGAACTTTCCATAATGTCATGAAAAAGTAGGAGATATAATAAAATTATAATAATATGTTCCCTTCACTAATGCCCTTCGGCCAAGAATCTCAAACATCCATTAAGAGAAATATAAGCATGCTCCATTTCCCACATGAAGAAGCTGTGGTCTTAGAGCAAGTCAGAAGTTAAGAAAAGTCAGAAACAAGGAGTTCAACTAATGTTAGCCAGCATCCACTCCCCAAACAAGAAACCAGCCTTCCCCTCTTGTTCAGAGGAGGACAAACAGCACATCTCCGAGCATGTTTGCTATGGTCCTTCTGAGAAGCCCAACACCATGGATGTTGACTCGCAGTCAGATTTGAGCGCACGCTGAAGTTGAATCAACAGGGAACAATATTTTCAGCTTAGAGTTTACTAAAAAAAACCCCATACTGATAAAGGAAACAATTGTGTTGCTCACTGTGCTCTTTACTGATTTGTTCTCCTTAAATCAGACCAAGCTACCACCTTCCCCTGGCAGGAGGGCTGGTCAAACATATGCTTCTGCAGATGATCCGAGTGCCAGCTGGCACAGGCTTGGAGAGGCAGTCATGCACAAAAAGGCTGGCCCACATCTTCTTCTGACTCTGAAGATGCTGTTATCTCTGTCACCCACTCCAGCTCTTATGTCCTACAACTAAGCCCGTGGTCTGCTTTTTGACTTGCCACTCTGCCATGCAGCCATCTCTCTTCCTCAGGATTAACTGTTTAGCTTTCAGCAGGGTGTAGCTATTAGGACAAGATTGTTAACAGCTTCACAAGCTATACTGTTGATTAAGCAGTTAAACTACATGCTGCTATATCAGTCTAATAAACAAAGCCTTTTTTGTTCGTTGATACACCAACAGTAGCAAAGTGGCACATGTCAGGGAGAGAAAAGAGCTAAGGGTTGTCTCAGCAATCATTAACTTTACAGCTACACAACTTCTTATATACTGCAGAAACACAAGATGCAGGGGTTTACACCCCTTGGAATCTTACCCTCTCCCCCTTGGAGCTGTACGACCACAGTTTGACTGCCAGGAGCCAACAGCCAAAGCTGCATGCAGGCTCCCACTCAAGGTCATTGCAGGCACCTTCCTCCTGCCAGGAGGAAGGGCTGGGTGTGATGGACCTCCTGCCTGAGGTCTCTGGGACCTTCCCTAGGTCAACCTGGGGATAGCTGCAGCCCCACCAGGCAGCCTTTCTCCATCGCAAACTACCTCGGCTCTTCCTGCAGGAGCTTTAGCCCTGGCTAGTTCAGGGAGTGAGAAAGTAGACCTCTGAGTTTAATTCAGCCCATTCACCGGCAGAGGATCTGGGCAGATACAAACCCGATGCCGGATGCAGAGGCGACGCACCCTCTGCACCCAGGGGCCAGGACCAACACCTGCCACTACAGCAGCATAGGCCAGAGAAAGCGTTAAGCCCTCATTAACAGAGTGATGAATACCATCTCATCTGGGAGACCGACAGCATGATAAACACAAGAAGCTACTGCCTCACACCCCTGTTTTTGCCAGTAGTTACATTGCTGCTGAGTAGGCCCACTGCCTCTGCTAGAAAGAGAGAGTTTGAACTCCGTAAGCCCCACAGGTGCCCTCAAGCAGCACAGGGAGCGGGGATGCACACCAGGCCCGGATGGCTCCTGCCTGCATTTAAAGCGAGGCAGTTTGGGGTGATGGGGATTGCGGATGGAAAAGGGTTAGCCCTTCCTTTTCCCTCCTCTCCCTTCTGCTCCCCCAGCCTTCTCCATGACTGCCTATTAACAACACACACACACCCTGCTTGGTGACCAAAACTGCCACAGCAGAAAGATTGAATGAGACAGGGAAAAACTGCTTTTGCAAATTCAAATGCCCATCTTTTAATAATATAAACAGCTTGCCTTGCTGAAGCAGCAAAGCCAGGCGTTGACGGGAATGTCTACTTCCATTTCACAGAGGAATTAAAAGATCACCGGCACCAGCCTTTGAACAGACAACTGCCTCCTTGTCTGCGCTGCTGGGGCTGGTACTGTGGGCACTGAGCAGCTGGCACTGAGCTCTGGGGGCTCAGACCCAGGCAACCACCACTCAACCTGCAAGCCTACCTCACCTGAATCACCCCCAGATTATTAAACGATGATAATCATAGAATCATAGAATGGTTGGAGTTGGAAGGGACCTTAAAGATCATCTAGTTCCAACCCCCCTGCCATGGGCCAGGGACACCTTCCACTAGACCAGGCTGCTCAAAGCCCCATCCAACCTGGCCTTGAACACTTCCACGGATGGGGCATCCACAACTTCTCTGGGCAACCTGTTCCAGTGCCTCACCACCCTCCGAGTAAAGAATTTCACCCTAATATCTGATCTAAATCTACCCTCTTTCAGTTTAAAACTGTTACCCTCATCCTGTCACTACAGTCTCTGATAGAGTACCCCTCCATCTTTCCTGTAGGCCCCCTTTAGGTACTGGAAGGTTGCTATAAGGTCTCACCGGAGCCTTCTCTTCTCCAGGCTGAAAAGTCCCAGCTCTCTCAGCCTGTCTTCATAGCAGAGGTGCTCCAGCCCTCTGATCATCTTCATGGCCCTCCCCTGGACCCGCTCCAACAGGTCCATGTCTTTCTTATGTTGGGGGCTCCAGAGCTGGATGCAGTACTCCAGGTGGGGTCCCAACCAGGGTGGAGTAGAGGGACAGAATCACCTCCCTCAACCTGCTGGCCACAATTCTTTTGATGCAGCCCCATAATCCTGTACGAATGCATCCTTTTTCTTACTCCCACCCTGGAGTGGCTCTTACCTCCATCCCCACCAGAACTTTACAACCTTCAGTAAAATCTTTGCAAGCCCCATTTCCCCCCTTGCACTGAGTGGAGACGATGCCCGTGGTAGCACCCAGCCCGACACCACAACACGCTGGAGCAGGAAGGAGGCAGGCCCTGTGCATCAGCCCGCAGCAGGGATTTCCCTGGCCATTTCCAAGCTTGTAAAGACAAGCATATGGCAACATGGGCTGAGTGTAAACATGGCTTGTTGCAAAAAGTTACAAGGTCCTTTACAAGGCAATGGTTTTTTTCTCCCCTCTCTTTGCCAGTGTATTACAAGAAAATATTCTCATCTTGTTTGCACTGTTTGGATAATGAATAACCTGTACCTTTTTTGTTTTGTACAATAATGCCCTCTCAAACCTCCATTGCTTTATTTGTGCACACAGACACAACAGCTGCTACAAAATTTTCCGGTGAAATCTCCACTAGTTATTAGAGCCACCTCTGCTCCCAGATGGAACAAGAAAATGTCATATAGGGGTTGGCTCTCCCAGCTGAGCTTTATTCCAGTTGTAAATAAAGTTATTAATACTCCAGACAGCATAAATAGCTACATATCTATTTTTAAACGTATGTAATTATCAGTCTCCTAACTATTAGTTTGCTTCTTTAGACCTTTCCAAATGGGCTTAAGTATGACACAGGCAGTATTTATTCCTCATTTAATCCCAGCTATTTCAATTGGAAAAAGGTGGCTGCAAAGAGGGTGACTTATCTGCAACACTACAGTATCTGTCAGAATGACATTCTGATTTAATATGGAGGTTATAGGGCATGTATGTTTTATTATGCTCTGGCCATTTCATGACACTTGCAATTACAGAATTAATA
Organism: Burhinus oedicnemus; assembly: GCA_008921705.1. Taxonomy (NCBI): domain Eukaryota; kingdom Metazoa; phylum Chordata; class Aves; order Charadriiformes; family Burhinidae; genus Burhinus; species Burhinus oedicnemus. The sequence goes on along the minus strand of VFFE01007103.1, from coordinate 242,542 downwards.
GTGTTGATGTTAGGAATTAGAAATAAACAATAGTTCATTTAATGATTGATATTCACTGAAAACAAGATTATCTTTAATGTAATTGAATAATTAGTTATTGATGAAGGGCTCATGATTAATTACAATTTACCTGCCTTAGCAGGATTTTAAAGATCCAGTATTCATTATTTTCAATGACAATGAAGAAACAGATAGGGAGAAGTTGCAACTGTTAAACGTCACGATTTCAACACTATGATTATTAAAAGTAGTTAAAAGATCTGAAAAACCTTCCTAATACATTAAAATCAAAAGGTGCCTCAGCAGAGATGGTTGCCTTCTGCCTCTGGGCTACACGTCCCTCTCCATTGTGAACCCTCTGGATTTGAGCCTGAGGCTTTCAGCTGAGTGTCAACTGCTGCAAATCAGCATAAGTCCTTTGAAGCCAGCGACACAAATAGTAAAAAATTCAATTTAATTGGGTATTTGTATAGGTCACCGAGATTATTTACACTTTGCAGGGAACCTGGATGCTGCAATTGTGGAATCAACTGAAAAATACCAGATAAATATTTAACAGTCATCATGTAATCGATCAATGATGGATGCATAAGGATTGATTTATATGACATCACATCACAGTATCACAGTTATGTTAACAGTATCCAGGAAAGGCATAAGGGAGCGATCATGTTTATGCGAGTAAACATCTTACGAAGACAGATGTTGCTAAAACACAGACTAGGTTTTAGCCCTCTTGCTTTAATTTCTGCTTGCAAAAGGGAGTATGAAGGGATGCCAGTACTGGCTAAAGAAGCTGTTAAGAAATGTCTTCAGGCTTACAGACGTTATATGCACTTTCTTTCTTAAGGCATTCATTCCTTCATTTTGGCTTGATAATCAGTGTCCCCAGTCTCAGTAGTCCTCAACCAGCTCAAAGGCCTCAGCGTGTTTTCATGAGAGGGGAGGAGGAATGACAGATTCATCATCACACAGATTTCACCACTGATGACAAAGTGGTTCCAAGGTGGATCAAATCATTTTAGCACAAAGCATCACTGGTTTTCTGGCTGTATTCAAGAATGCAAAGGGTGATGGGATCCCTCCCAAGAATATAAGAAAGGATTAACTAGATGGAAAATAAAGGTGCAAACACCAATGGTTTCCAAAAGCACTTAACCTGGCTGTACAAAAATAATCCCAATGAAGTTGATCCAAGACCTCTCCTAAAATTCTTTTGTTCTGCCTGTCTCTGCAAGGCACTTTCTCCTTACAGAGCCTGCTCTATTCCCTGCATTTGGATGGAAAGGATTTCACTATGCTCCTTTCTTCGCCCCACCCCCTAAACCCTAATTCAGAGGCGTACCCTTTCCCTCCCCTCTCCTCCCCAGAGCATAGTTTAAAAAAAAGAAAAAAACAGAAAAAAAAGTAATTTACAAGGTGGAAGTAATATACCAAATGATGCCTTATGGGGAAACCCCACTGCTCTAATAAAGAACTAGGATCTTGGGATTATTCCTTGTTGGGGAGGGTTAATGGAGGCCCTGCTCCTTTGCATCACAGTATTAAGCTTGACATTTTTAAAGGAAAAAACACTCCCCACTAAAACATAAAAGGCTTCGCCTACAGCACTGCCTATATGTACCACTTCTCTTACAACGCAAAGCTAAAGCATGGGAAGCTATAAACCACTCTGCAGTCACTGCCAGCAGACAAAGGACTTTCTTTAGAGAAAGCCAGAGACTGCAGCAAGAGTTAAAACAAACAGTTAAGATTATACAGCTCACTTCATTTTCCCTTAGGAAACTGAAACATCCCTTTCATTCCACTCCTGCTCCCCCTAATTCAAGTTCAATCCACTCATATGAAAGGGCCACAATACAATACCCTTAAGGAAAACATATCCCAACTGTGATGCGCCCTGCTCCTATCTGAAGACTTTGGAGGTCAAGGCTGTACTAAAAGAGCAACCAAACAACACATGAGCCTGGAGAAGTTAAGCAAGAATCCTTTGCAGCAGCTGTCTACGGGAAACCGAGGGAAACCTTGCGTAAACTGATGGCTTTGGGGAAGTGACCGTGGATTGTGTGACGGCAGATTCAACCATTGCCTAATGGGAGCGTCCCGAGAAATTCAATTTTCAGAAAAATTAGCACTTGGAAAAGGCCCTCTTTTTATGACTTCCTCTGACATGGTAAGCTGTGAAAATATAATTTCTTTCTATAGTTTAGAAAGATTTCACTCACTATTAAAAGGTTAATGTGAAAATGAAAACCATTAAAAAGATATCTGTGCTCACCCATGTACTAATAACAGCTTTGATCATTAAAGATGAGTTTTATTTAACAAATGCCCTGTTACTGCCAGGACTTAAGATCTTGATCTCTCTCTCTTTCTTCCTGTGGTACACTATAATTGCAGCTAGTGATGTTTTAATAGAGGTTTCAAGTTGGCTATGAAGACCTGGGACACGTTCCATGATCCGTGATGTGTTGGTAGTGTGTGGAGAAGGAGTTTTGTGGGCCCTTTCAAATGAGACTCCGAGTATCTGCTTCCACCTGAAGGCATGTGCTGTGATGACCCGTGTGGTCTCCCTGGGCTCTTCAGAAAGGAGTGCAAGAATCTAAGATTGCTTTTTCCCTTCATGCTATCTCTTTAACTTTCTGTATTTTACTCAGAATAGGCAGTGGACTCATTCCAGCAGTCCACACTCACATGAGTGCACCAGAGAAGCTGCTGGAAGCAGCTTTATGAGACAGTGCTGCCTTGTCGTAGTAAGTTGGGCAAGTGAGCATATGGCTGTGTCGTAGGCACACTATGCGTCGTACGTGCATCTGAGCTGGACGAAGTTACTGCTTCCATTGCTCATCCCCACTCTCAACTGCAAGCTACCAGCCCCTCCAGTCTTGACGGGAGATCTGCTCAGGTAATTGCTGTCCACTCATTTAGTCCAAAATGCCTACTACTTTATGATAAAGTCTCACACTAAATTAAAATTTCTTCATGCTAAATAGGGTCATTTTGACTGAGGCAGGTGGGAGGGGGCAACTACGCAGGCTTGCAGGTTTGAAGGGAATGTAAGCCGTGGTGCAGGCACACCAACTGGTTGGCCAACTGTTGCTGTCCTGCATCCAGCTTGAGTGCATATGATCATAGTCAGAAGCTTTGATGGTGACCTTAGGAAACGCCCAGGCTCTAGTACCACAGAGGGGACGCTGGGAACCTGAGCACTTCTTCAGGGTCCTAATCAGTTCAGTGGTGTTTCACTGAACAGCAATGGTATTACTCATCTGCAGTTCCTGTATTAGGAAAGGAGTCAACAGCTCTAACAGCGATATACAACCTTAAATCCACATTTTTTTGTCTGTTTAAGACCACACCGCAACCTTTTAAGAATCTATGTCCTATTAGGTTTTTTCAACATTGTATGCTCCCATAAAACCCAGATCTATGGTGGAAATTCTCAGCGGTACTGTAGCAATAATCACAGGAATAAGGATTGCAGCAACATTCCCTCAGGAAGTCTGCTTTGCTCTCTGGTTCCCATGCAGCAGGGATGTGTAAATTATTTAAATGTACCGTGCAGGAAAAGAGAGCTGGTATGAAAATAAGTACAATTGTTATTTAAGGAGAGAGGAAATAATGAAGAAGGAGCTTTTTAAAACACATCCGTAATTTTTCCACAAAGCAACAAGTGGAGTTTGACACACAATTATTTACTGCAAAAGTCTGGTTTGTCTGTTTTTAAAAAATATTTTTTTTTCAATCAGAAACATCAGAAACAGGGATACAAAGCAAGTTTGAGGGACTTAGAAGCAAAGTAGCAGCTTTAAAATATGACAGTAAGTAAGAACCTGTTCAATTATTTTACTAGCAGAAAACTCTTTAAATTTTAGAAGTTCATTTTACTTACAACCAAAGCTTTACAAACTTGGGCTCACACCCATGATATACATTTCTCTGCTTGTTCTGGCATGCAAGAGAAAAACAGGGAATTACAACTGACCTGGCACAAACCTTCAAACCAAGTTCGTGACAGCATTTACAAAGCTAATGCTGTGTGACATGGTTAGCAGGTCAAATGAAAGCAAACCAGCAAGTGGAAGTAAATGATGTAAGAGAATTATGTTTAATTTGGGGAGGTAGAACAAAACTTCAATTGCTGTGTTGTTGCCTTGAAAATAATACCGGATGGATTCAGAACTCTAAATGGAAGAAAAAAACCTGCCAGCGGCAGCTGCACTTTACACTTGAGTAGCCACATGGGGAAACCAGGGGCAGGTCCTCAACCAGGGTAAATTGCCTTAGCTCTGAATGGGACCTGAATTCAGTGGGAGTCTATCTGTTCACCGACTTCAATGAGCTGTGAATTAGACCCAAGAGTGCCAGGTTTCCACAATTTCAGAACGCTCTCTTCCTCATTAAAATGTACTTACTAGTGACAGCAGCCAATGTTAACCTAATGAACAAAGAAGTTCATTACTGACAAAAAGCGCTAATGCATTTTTATGCACCACTCATGACAAAATCATCTTTGAAGAAAGCAGAGCAAGATCCTCACCCCTGGCTGGCTTGGACAAATTCCTTGTCCAAACACTATGGAAGACCTCCAAGAACTGTCTTGCAAGCCTAAATGCAAGGACTACCTTGGGCTGGGGAAATTTGGGAAGCATCAGTGCTGTGAAGACTTTATCTGGCCTTTCCCTGAAAATCCTGCTTTCATGTAAATTTCCCAAGGCTCTCCATATTAAAGGAGGTGTAGCCCTTGCCCCAGGGAAGCTGACACAAGATCAAGGTGCCAAAAGGACGTTCTCCAGCTTTTTTACCTTATAATTTTTTAAGACTTTTTGATCCCATCTCCTGAAAACCACACCAAGCTTCTTAGAGTAAGTCTATACTGCAGTTAAGGCCACTAATATGGATGTACCTGCGGAGCTAGCTTTGCGCCAGCTAAGAGTAATGGAAACCACACCAGAAGCAGAAAGGTCAGCGAGAGCTAAAACTCACCTGAGTAACTAGGTTAATGCTCAGATAATTAACTTGTCTGTTGTTTGGGTCGAGGTTACTTAGCTAAGCCAAAACTAAGGAAACCCATTATCTTGGTTATGCAGCAGCCATGCTATCGAATACAGAGTGTATACGTCGCTGGCCCAATCCAGCATCTTTTGTGTGTCTGTGGTTGGTAAAGGCACGCCCCTTTGAACGCTCCTCACTTGTTTTGTTTGTCCCACAATCTGTTGGCTTCTCATGGCAGAGACAGTTGTTCTGCCATGAAACCAAGAGTAATGTACATTGCTAGCCCTCAACACACCCCGTACGCAGCTATAACAGTATTTACAGGAGCAGCAGCAAGACCTCACTGGCTTTTTCAACAATAAAGGGAGCCACTCATCCATCTTCAGAGAGAGAGACCAAAAAGGACATTTTGAAAGCCAAACCCAGTATGCAGGTGCCCAGTTTTGACCAAGGGACAGTGAGAAATAGGCTAGAACACTGCTGGCGATTTTTCAAGGCACAAATGGCAGCTAGCTTGCCCAACTACCACTTCAGCCTTTGAGAAGTAGCGGGTCAAATGTTGGGCCTGAATCTTCTCTGTCCAGCACCCTGCCGAATTAGTCATACTTTTAGAAACAGAGCATAAAACGCACCTTGAGATGCTTACCTCAGGGCTGTGTAAGAAAGAATTACACGAAAGACAGACCACAGGGCATCAGGCTCACCAACTCCCAAATGGAAGATGAGTGATAACAGAAGGCAGTAAGTGAACCTTAAAAAGAGCTTGAGTCACCCCAGGACAATCCAACTCAAACGGCCCCTGAGAGGCTGCAGAGTAAGGAAGGATTGCTACATCCAGCCACATCCTTCAGCTCTCCAATACACTTTCAGTATGGAGCACACCGCAGGCAAAAGTGAGGAACAATGGCATTGCACCACACACATCCCACCCAGAAGCTGGAGCCACCGTTGAGACACCACTGGCCATATGTTTGGCCCACGTACCAATAATTAAGAATGAGAGATAGGACTCTCTTAAATACAAAACTACAAACCCAAAACCCAGCTCCACCCTCCCAACACCAAACCCTTAAGCAATACTGGAAGTACTAAGAGTTTTAATTGCTCTAAAGCTTCAAGAACTCAACCTCCTGAGAGAACCGCATTAAAAGATAATTCTGGCTGCCATCTCACAGCACTGTGCCGAGCAGGAAAGCTCCATAACCTGCCATAAACGCAGACAGGAATACAGAATTGCTGTAAATACCATCATGTCTCAGAGCAAAATCATAGTGACAGGCACTCTGGTCTGCTGCAGTTTACAATTGCATGAAAAAGGGGTGTGGGTAGGATACAGTAACAAATAACAGGTATAGATTTCAAAACAGAGAAACCCATTATTTGTAAGAAAGATGCAGGCAGAAGAACTGAAAGGCAAAGTGTATTGATGGATTCTTAAGTCTCTGGATATTGATCTTATTATGCTAAAAAATTACTTTATCCCCTTTTCCACAATGCCATGTTTACTTAGCAGGCATTAAAAAAGGAGGAGAGGAAAAAGGGTAAAAGAACAAAACCTACAATGAGTGAAGCTAAATTTATACGCACAACAGAGACAGATAAAGCATCCCAGGGGACCTTATCAGTTTTGCACAATAACCAACAGGCTGTTTCCTGTATATAGCAGCTTAAGGTCGGCGGATGTTTATTAGAGGCAGAGGGGAAAGGAAATGCAGTATCTTTGACTGACACAACGTGGATATATGAGAAGTGCTATTTATGCTTTTGACTTGAATAAGAACCACAGTGACTCAGAGCTGTCTTGTACTTAATATTCCAATTAGTGCTCCAGGAACGCTGAACACCACTGTCCCAAAAATGCGGGGCTTGTTTACTGTTCCTGACAAGAAATATTAGAGGGTAGTAAGAATTTAGGCTTCTTCGATCCATTACCATCTCTCAGTTAAGAACTGCTGGGATAGATCAACCTTTTTCCACCCCCTTTGATTTTTTAAAAAGAGACATTAATTATTAAACATTTGTATCGTGTCCAGTGGGAATCCAGTCTAGGTTTGAGGCCACACTAAATACAGCTCTGTGGTATGCTAGAGAAATCGGCTGCCTGTGTGCTAATTCCTTTCATTCCTGGAAGCCCTGTAGAAACATGAGAAGAGAGGTAGGCATTTGGTCCACTGTTTTTCTATGAATCAACCTAATACATTATTGAATCAGGAGTTTTGGAAACACAACAGGCATGAGGGGAGTGGGGGCAGGGAGATCTTTTTTAACCACAGCTCTCCCCACTATCTGGCTGTGATGAGGAGCTTTAACTGGAGGTGGGACAGCAAGATGGAAAAATTAGGAACATACCGAGTATTTAACAGAGACCCTTCCCTAGAGAGGCAAACAGGCATTGACATGCCATCATAACGCTGCAGTGAGCTCCAAGAGGAGGTCTTCAGGGCTCCATCGTGCTGATTTAACTGCACTGAGCCTGGGGCACAGCCACGGGTGTAACATTTCGGCCTCAGAGGGGTAACAGAACACGATGCTTCATGTTTCATGAGGAAACAAAGCATACGGAGAAGCATCTCGGGAAAACAAAGCAACGTGCTTCTTGGCTGGAAGAAGAGAGACAAGAAGTCATTGTCTGCTGGAGACTTTGGAACTAAAGGAACAATATTTCATTTTAGGGAACGTGAACTACCCTGTTGTGTGTAACCAAATGCTTCCTTCACTCTCGCCTCTGGTGTGAGACGGTAAAGCAAAATTACACTTCTTTTACTTGCTCTTTAAAACACCCATCATTTCCCATAGTGCTGTACAGAAAAACAAATAGTGATCACACTGCTCTCAGGGCTTTACCTGCCTTGGCAGAGGAAACCACTTCTTTCGTGACTCCATGCAAGGAAGGACATAGTCCCTGTGGTCAGTGGCACACAGGATTTTCTTATTCCCAAAAGCCTTGAGGGAGACACAATGACGAAGGCAGGGACAAGGGTGAAATGGAACAACTGCTCTTTTTGCCCACCCCCAGGATTATACAGGCCTACAAATAAGAATAGGTGTATGCCACTCTCCTAGAGGGGGTGTGAAGCTGTACACATTGTACATCATCTGATAAAAACTGCTAATGACTACTGTTCTCTGCAGAGAACAAAAAAATCTCACTCCATCACCCTGGATAAAAGGACAAATGTCCACCCTTTGCTCCAGCTCCCTTTTACCAAAGCTTACATGTAAAACTGCATACAGTTTAACCCTATTTAAATATACATTGGGGCAAACCTATCTGCTGGACATGAATCGTGCTTTCTCATGTACATCTGGAGTTGTATTCAGGGGAGGAAAGCTATAGCTGGACATTTTTTAAATATTTAGAGTAATATCCCCAATAAATCAGATAGAAACTTACCTGCCTCTTAGAAGGTCCTCTGCTCTAATTAGGAACACCAACTTCTAATCATAATTCTTCACTATCGAGCTGCACGTTGTACAGTGAGTCTTGGATGTTCTGAGGGTTTGATCTCTGCAGTAGGTTTCCAAAGAGAGCTCACCTCCCACCTATATGTCATGCAAGGGGCAGCCAAACATCTGAGATTCAAACAGCTGGCCATACTGGTATCACACTGGTATCACTGTGTGCTAGATGCACACAGCCATCCTGAAAGCCCGAGTCTTATTCAAGCGCGTAAATGGGGAAAACTGTCAGAGGCATCAAGTGCAGTTAGGCACGCACCTTTCTTGCTCTGCCCTACAAGCTGGACATCATCTGGGTAAAATGGCAGCAGGATGGAGCTTCAGGCCAGCCTGGAAGCAGCAGCGTGGTCCATAATCTCTACTCCAGAGATCAGGTCACCACTTATGCCCTGACAAGCCCCTCTAGACTCAAGCCTCACCTCTATACTCCTGTTCTGCAAGGACTGATTCACGGACATCTCCCTAACATTTAGGCAAGTATTTGTACCATGGAAAGTCACCAAGCAAATGTTCGGAAAAAACTCTCCTCAATTGCAGATGCCAAGCACTGAGCTGAAGCCACCTCCACTGACTATTTTGGAAAGGGTAGGCAGCTGGAGACCTTGAATTACTGAGCAGTTAGCTTCAGCTGCATGTCTTCAGCTTTTCAATCAAGAGAGACGCAATGCACGTCTCTAGCTATGTACAAGAGCTGAGCCTTGATGAACACAAGTCCACCAGTAGTAACAGCACTTCCTGCCCCTCACAGGTCTGCTTGAAAAAAAACAGGGATACACTGAATTGAAGTGATTGAGGTTGGAGGTGGGAATGAGTTCACTGTGAATCATATGGCTACAAAAAGGGTATGACATGCACGGCCTTCTGTACGGCACAAGGGAGGGAAGACAGGTGTCTCATGAATTATGAGTAAAGTGGGACAATTTAGGGAAAGTTTTAACTTTAAAAAAAAAAAAAAAGAAGAGACCAAAAGCCATTAGATACATAACCTTGTAGTCTAATATGGCCATAAATTAACAGCTGCACTATATTATGTAAATTTATGTTAAATTATTCACTACCTGTCACCATATCCCCATAAAAAATCTACGTACTGACATTTACGAAAAATGACATCTTCTGATAATAGTTTTGCTACATATTTCAGTGGCTGCAATTGCCTTTTAACCATCTTGACTGCTGCTGAGGCAAACACTACTGAAACAGGGATGCTTTAGGAGGTTTAATGAATTCATTACTATTCACGGATTCACCCTCCAGGAGGGCACCGTCCATGTAAGCCAGTGTCCTTAGGGCAGTACACTCCTTCCTCTAGTTTCAGAACTTGCTGGAGAGCAGCCAGGAAGGATCACACAGGTCCCTGCATCTCTCCAGCTATGAGCTGAAATCAGATACCCTGTAAAGGCCCTGGCTGCACCCATTTAGTGTTGAATGTGCTGGCCACTAAACACAGCAGGGCCACATTCAAGGGATGCACAGCCCGGCTTGTCCTCCTTCACCCATAAGGAATCAAAGCGATCATCCAGTTGTGGAAACCTGAATCAGAGCTCTTCTTGAGATGAGACGCTTCCTGAATCACACCTGGCTTGAGATGGTCCTTCAGCTTTCCAGCTTGCTGACTGTGACTGATACGCAAGTGGGACACCCCAGCAATCCTGACTGTAGTGAGGCACAGCACACAGGGACATGTTATCCATGCTTATTCTAAATAGGACATACAATGAGTTTGGGAACTTGTGTGTGTGTCATCCTCCACAGCCTCTGAAGCAGCAAGGCACATGCAGCTTCACCACATCTGATTTTGGCACCTATGTTAGAAACATAGCTACCTTAGGCTCCCTTTTTCTCTAGCCCATAGGAAAAGAATAGTCCGCAGGGGATCATTCAGACCTCAGGACAGAACACATTTATCGCTGCATGTGTCCTTCCCCACGAACTATAAAGGGAGCTCATGGTGTGGGTTCATGTGAGCCTCACATGGGTTTACTTGCCTCACACTGTCACTCTGCAGAGATGGTGCAGCCTGCAAAGCAGGCTCTGGCTCTTGGCCTCTTCCTTAAGGGTCTAGGCAAGAAGCTCTGGCTCAGCCCTCCAGTCAACCAGGGAATCTGACTGGTTTCACTACCTGTTTGCTAGCTGACATCTAACATCCAGTTTATGCACAAACGGATCTGCACCCACAGAGCAGCCGTTTGCTAGAGGCGACTGTGTCGTGACTTAAGGTGACAACAGCAACTGGAGTTCGCTGAAAGACTCCCGCTGATTAACTTTGGAGCAAGACAAAGATAAGGAGGAAAGCTCTGAAGTTCACTAAGACATGGGAAAGAAGGTCGGCTTCTTCTGCTTCTTCCTGATAAATTCTGAGTATAAGCTAAGAAAAGAAGCAGAGGGCAAAAGATAAAAGAAAATTCAGGCGCCCTCCTATTAAGCCCAAACCCATGCAATAAACTACTAACGTACTTCCAGGGCCACTGTCCCTGATTTAACCTTGCAGTTCTGCTCAAAAACATTAAGCCAACATTTCAGAGACAGGAGAAAGGGAGAGGGGATATATGTTAAAGAAAGAAGGGAGAGAGGGGGAGGGAAGGCAGAAGAATAAACAAGCTTTTGCGACAGCAGGAAGCTCTCTCTTAATTCTGAGATAATGAAACGCTTCTTACCAGGCCCAACTGCTGAATATTACAAGAGCCATCATCTCGTGTGGATTGCATGCAGCTTTATTTTCTACTCCCCTGCATGGACTGAATATGATTCACAGCACAGTCACAGGAAACAGTCATTACTATTTATTTGGAGCAAGATGAGTGACTGCTCTAAACAGCATCAACTGCACCTGCGATAGTGCAGAGAATCTTTTTTTATTAAGCACACCCATGCTCTCTTTTTTCCCCTTCTTCTCTTCAATATTCTCTTCACAAAGAGCATTTTATTACAGTGCTGGCTGCATAGTTCAAAAAGGGAAGAGGCAAATTTACAACGATCATTAGAGAAGATGCAGAAGCATGGCAGCGAACACTAGCTTCACCACTTTGCGCACACAGAAACATCCACACATTGTGCATATGCCACACAAACACGAAAAGTATTGCTAGTTACAATACAATTATAATATAATAATATGCCCCGCTGTGGGCGAGCCTCCTGATCCCCATTTCATACTTTTGCTGCGTCTAGAACATGTCAGAACACCCTGAACTCACTCTGCTCCAGGCAGCCCCCAAAACCAGCTCATCTCCCTCAACCCCCAGTGCAGCTCCTCTGTTTTCTTTACATGACACTGCTCGCAGTTTTGCTGCAGCAATTTATCTCTGGCTACATAGAGAGGTGAGCAGCCTGCTCCCTGGCTTGCTGCTGCTCTTTCTCCTGCTGTACTTTAGCAGCCAATGCTGAAGCCTCCCTGGCCCCCAAAACACCGCACCTACGAGGTGGCAGCGCCTTAGCTAATTCCCACCCCGCTGTTATTCCCCCCTTCAGCAGCCTCTGCCCATGAAGGTACGCTTTTAGACTGCTTTGAATTTAATATACAGCTATAGAAAATTCAGAGCACTCAAAGCACAGACCTCTCTCTCGTCTATAGCCTTTATTGCCCAAGTGCATGCACCTGATGTGCTTATAAAAAATGTCCTTGCTGGCAAAATCCTCTTAAAATGGCACAGCTCTGTTTTCTGCTGGTTTCAGGCCAACGGTAAGGAGAAGCTAAGGCCATTTCAGCCCTCTGCTGTAGGTATCAGTGTCTCAAGTACCTGCACCCTGTGATGCCGTTAAAAGCTTCAGGAGATTAAAAGTGTGGGTTTTCTTGTTTGTCTAACAAAGTAAGGTACTTCACAGAATAATGGATTGCTCTTGAAGACTAATACTCCTAACAGCAGTGAACAGATGCACAGACTGCATTGTTTTTCCATAGTGAACTTGGGTACTTATTTTTGTAAATTATGCGTGGCCTCTGGAGCAAGTGTGATTTCAGATCACAACAGTTATGGGAACTTCCAGTTTCTATATGGTCACTCTGATGACACACGTGATGGACACAAAGAAAGCTCCTTCACCAAACAGGGAGCAGTGCAGATCCCAGCACCCTTATGCACGAGGGGCTGTGGTGAGACCAACACCACAAAGGAGACCAAGAAGGAAGTACAGAGCATGGAAGAGGGGACACATAATGGAGGGGAGAAGGGGTGAGCAAGGACTTTGCGGTGACCTATACACCATTTACACTACAGCAGTGCGGTGATCACCTGTACATCCGGCAGCCAGATGCTAAAGCAATTGGCATAGGTAAAAAGACGGTGGGAAAAAAGTAAATTAATAGAGTTAATACATAACCCACTAAAAACTGCTTTTGACTGGACTATAAGCTATAAATGTTCCCAGCCATTGCATTGCATGCTGTATGCTTTTCCCCAACGGGTTTTAAAAAAATCTCTTAATACTGCTTCTCCTATCACCACCCAGCAAAGGACTATTACAAGACAACGTACTTTCCAACTGAGACGGGGTTGCACCCACCTTGGGTGTCAGGAACTGCCATCGCTGCCCTGTGAGGAGAACAGCACAATGCCCTTCTCCTCTACCGGGCTGAGAACTCTGCTCCACCACCCACAGCAACAGGCTTCGCTGACCGAGAAATAAGGACTCTCATTTTGTTGTTGCAAGAGTATATAGAAAAGTGGAAGCAGCCTCGTATCAGGCAGGTGAGAAATACATCATTCCCAGCATTAGGTCTTTTCCTGATTCCAAAGACAACATCTTAAGTCCCAAGGCAGGAGGACCATCAAAGGCAGTCCCAGTTATGGAACAGTTTGTTTTGCAACACTGACACTAGCTCACTAGGAGCTGATCCCAAACTATTATCACTTTACTTTTGCCTTTGACAGCCGTTAGTCAAGCAATATCTGGGGACAGAGTCTCCTCCCGGTTCCAGCACAGTAACCTCCTGAGCTGACAAGGTTATTCTGTATTTACACCCCCAGAACTGAGAGGCAGGTCTCTCTTATTTTTTTGCAGCCGGAGGTAGCCAAGGTGAAGTGTGGGAATAGCCTCGCAGGAGCTGCGAGGGAGTAGCCCCTCATGGACAGGAGTAGCACAAGGCCGTCCGTGCTCGCAGGACCACATGGAGGGGAACGGCTCTGACCTGGCTGAGGAAAGAGCTGCCCCATGTCCTCAGTAATGGGGGCTTCCCAGGGGACAGGCCACCATCATGCCAGCATGCTGAAGGCTTGAGCATCCATTGCGCTTGCCATTGCTGTAGGAGCCTTCCCTCCTCAACACCGTCAGGGCAGTGCCTTCCCTGCCAAATTATTTTAAGTAAAAGCCAGGGCTTGGGGCAGAAAGTGCTTCTCGACATATGAACTCTCAGCCTGTGAGGAGAGCGAGAGCTGCGAAAGATTTGTGGGCTCCCCCTGCCCCCAGTGTTTAAATGATTAATTAACAATTTCTAGAAACCAATTCACAAAAGGAGAAAGGGCAGATTTTCAAAACTATCAGCTTGTAAATGGAGCAGAGCTGATTCTTTGGCAACTCTTCTAACAAGGTTTCTTTTTTCACAGTATTTGTTTTATGCTTCCTAAAGATCTGTCCCTAGTCTAAATCCCAGCAGGGAGAGATGCCAGTGGAGTTTAATTACATTCCACCTATGGGGAACATTCAAGGAACAGGGCTCTGAAAAAAACCCCACAACTTAGTCTAAAAAGGAAAAAAAAAAAAAGGAAAAAAATAATCTGATTAAAGCAATGATATGAATGTACTGCGTCTCCTAACCATAGGTTTAAAATGTTCTCTTCTTACAATCTCAAGGCAAAGAGCCAAATTCTCTGCTGAAGCAAACAGGGAATTTATACCACCAATTTGCAGCAGACATTCAGCATTCAGGCCTATGGCTTAAGTAAATAGTTATGAGAAGTGGCATTTTAAAGGGTTTTGCTGTTTTTTTGGGGTTTTTTTTTCTATTCTTTTACATAAACTAGACACGCCCTGTGCTGTGGTGAAGATCCTTGTAATTCAGGACAGGTTTTAGCTTGGATATGAGCTATTGTTAGTGTTTCAAGGGATTAAAATGGGCCCTGTGGTCTGCTGGCTGGGGTGCGTGTGTGCACGCACCGCACAAGCGGCCGTCTGGGTCCCAGTGGATGCTGAAGGCACATCTCACCCCGGCCAGGAGGGTGGGCAGGAGTCGAAGACGTGCACGTTAAATGCAAAATGGAGACTCACTGATCTGCAGCCATGTCACGGGAACCCGCTGCCCTCAGCACAAGTGTGAAGGAGAGGGAAAGAAAACTGCAGGCAGCCTCCTCCAGGTATAATTCCTTAAATCTGGAAAACCCATCTAGCTGAAATATCTTTCTCTGCAGGAATCGGGCAAATGACTCCAGTGCGTTCAGCTGGGACACCTGAATGGTGGACTAGAGAGTGGAGGAAAAACTAGGAAAAACAAGCTGAGAGGAAAAACTAGGCTTTTTCATCATTCCCCCTTCTGGTACTCCTAAATCAGCCACCCTGGTGTTCTGCAACCGGCCACGATGAAACCTGACCTCAGCGCTCAGAGAGCAGCTCCCACAAGGGGCTGCAAAAGGGACGGTGAACACCGCTTCTCCACCAGCTATCCGGACTCGGTATTATGTCCTGCTGTACGCAACGGAGAGACTTTCCACCAAACAAGCACTGAAATATTTAATCATTTGAAACATTCAAGTGCGACAAAATTATCAATGAAACTAATTAAGAATCTTGAGATAATAAGCACTGATGACAAAATGTTCCACTCTAGTGCCTGCCATCAGGCAGTCAGGATTTATAATATCTGTCATTTATAAAACTTATACCCCAAAGGATCTCAGTGTACTTTCAAAACGTGTGCTTCCGCATACAGATTGTCCTGCTCCCCAAGGTCACTCGAACTGCTCATGCACACCCAGCTTTAGGGGTGTCCCCAGATTAGGGGTCAGGACTTCAGATCACAACTATGGAAATACAAGTATATACAGCGTCGCAAGCAGAGAAGCTGGAAAGTGCCAGCTTTGATGTCTGTGGGGCCAGGTCCTGAGGTCTCACCCAACCCAGCTTTATCATGGAGACCCAGAAGGGCAGGCGACGGGAAGGTGAGCTGAGAGCACAGAGAGTAGACGTGGGGAGGGAGAAGGTCACGGATTTGACAAAAAGCCATGGCGCCAGCATTTTATGCCCTGGGATTTTTCAGCAATTTAGGACAGGAAGTGAACCGGTGTCAGGCGATCGACGCTGCAGATGGGTCTTTAAGCAGCCAACATGTAAATGGAGTCTGGCAAAGATACCACGACTAACAGCCTTTTTTTTTTTTTGTGAGAAATGCCATTTTTAGATACAGTCGGAGAAATGCTGCCTTCTGCCTGCTAAGAGCAGGTGTACAGATGTCGACAGCGAGTTCAGGCGAGTGCCAGGTACTCGAGAGTTGTCACTGGGTATGCAAGCTGCCTAACACCATCTCCAAGCTTTTGCAGGAGGCGGGGGTTTTTTTTTTGCTGAGGTTTCCAACAAACTGCTTCTCTGGCAGACCCTGTCTCCGGGCTCAACAGCTCAGCATAGCCTGATTTTTATTTCCTCTTTGTTTCTAAGTTAAGCCCTCTACGCCAGGCCAGCTTCTCAGGGAGGAAAATGGTAGGTCTCTCTGACTCACCAGCGCGGCTCCCGAGGAGCTGCCCACGAGACAGGTACAGCTAATCTGAAATGACGCCTGGTAACTGCAACATGTAATTTCAGACTCAAGGCACCAATTTCCCAGTCAGTTTGTAGCTACACTGTGTTACCGTAACGGGTTCTCTGCACAATTATCACAACGCTAAGTAATTCATTTCCGGGAGAGCTGAGAAACGTTGTAAATGATTTTCATTTTAAAGAAAGCAGGCATGTGCCCCCTTTAGAAGAAACAAATAGCAAAGTTTCTCCCCCGTATTTTGTTTATGGTTAATGTTTCCCAAACACTATTCCATCATTAGTATTAAAATATCTTTACTTTAAAAAAAATGTAATAAACAGGCAAGAATTTAAAACCCAGGTGTGTGTGTCTTTGTGGCAATGGCATGCATCAGGCACAGGCAGTTTGAATATTTTATACTTCATAATTTTTTTCTTAAATAATTAACTAGCTTTAACTAGTGATTGTCCAGTCGTACCTTTGCTGCGGGTTTAACTGCACGTTACACCTCTGAGTGTTCCTTTGGCGGCTCTGCTTCTCCTCGCCCCAAATCCAGGCAGAATGAGTCCACGAGCACTGCTGGATTTTTAACTTCAAGATCTGCTTCCTACCCCACTCTGAAGAATAATGTGAATCCATTTCCTACAGCTTTCCCTTCTGCAGCAAACCCAAACAGCTCCAGTTAATATCTTACGTCTTCACTGGATGGACCAGCATTCAGCCTAGTATCTCTTAGCACAGCGGGGGAATCTCCTAGCTCCAGCTGGCAATGTGGGCTCATCTGATTCTCTGTTTGGCCTCTTTCAGTCCAGAAGTGAAGAAGTTAAAATGCTGCAGCTTGGTTTGATTACTGCATCACTGACAGTAAGGCAGAGCTGGACCAGGAGACGAGGCATACTGCACCACTGAAGAATTGCACCCTTTGGATAACACATCGAAGTTAAATCCTTTTTCCCCATGGCTGACTTGGAAAAGGAAGTTCTCCCAAGAGCTTTTAGAAAAAATCTACTACTAAGAATTACCTGGTCTATAATTACCATCCCATAGCATAGTCCAGTGTTGAAGGGTACATAAGTGTACATACATTTAGATGCATAAAGATGCATGTGAGGTCTTAGTAGTGTTTTCCAATGCACCTCTTAGAATTTGCATTCCTGCCTATGCACAGCAAGTGTCTCACGGCTACCACATTTCTCTGCAAAGTCTGAGCATTAGTGGGATTAAAATTATTACTTCCTTAATCTAAAACGCTAAATATATAAAAGAGAGTATTCAGATTTCAATTCAGTTTCAAGCAACCATTCCAGTCCAGCAATTAGTTTTGACTTGGTGGGAGTTTAAGAGATCTGGCAACATTGTTTTCCTACAAAACAAAACCTTAACCCCCGACTCCTGACATTACTTTCCATCTAATGTCTCTTTGTGTATTTATAGAACTATAGAAACAGGAAAATAATATCTTGACAAAAAGATGTAGCAACACTTAGAAATACTTAACTCCACCAACAAGTAGAACACTTGAAACAAGGGCACACTGAGCAAAACGAGGTCTGTGAGATAAGCTTGGTAAGGTTTCACACTGGTGGATATTCCTTTTAGAATACTCTAACTCTGAGATCCACATTTGCCAGAGGATGTTAAAAACATTGGTGAACCTCTGAAAACATGTCTTCATATGGTCCAACTTCTTAAAAAAAAAGAAAAAAAGAGATTCTACAAAGAAATTTTAGGAACTTGCAATTTTAACACAGGAAAACACTAACAGGTGGTATCACTGCAGTTGCTGATTATAGTCATACAATAAGGAGAAAATAGCTTTCCTATGCAAAGGATCTTTTGTACAGCAAAGAACAGTGGAAGTTCAGGGGAAACTGAAAGCAATGAATTAAAAATTGAAACAAAGTAATCTTTATTTAGGAGAAGGATAATTAACTATTGGAAGAGATTAAACTAAATCATGGTAAATTCACTGTTGCCAGAAAGGTTAGGGTAGAAACAGGAGGACCCATTGCATGACATTCCCAGCCCTGTTTATGCACGATATCAGGACTGGTGACTGAGATGAATCCTTATGGCAGGAACGGGGATGAAATCAGAGCCCAAATCCAAACGTTGCCAAACATGGAAAAAGTTCACATCTGAATGTTATGACCTGGATCTATCCATGGTTTTCTTGTAAAATCGGAGCTAGGAAAGAAAGCAGAATGTTCACTTTGCACCAAGTCTCTGTGTCCTTGCATTGTTCTCCATTTAAGTGCACTGCTAAGGCTCCACTGATAATAAAAGATTGATTTAAAAGACCATTCTACAACCTAAGCAAACACTGAGCCTGGTTAATGTTACATATCATATCCTCTTGTCATTTACTGCTACTCTGTGTGTTTACTCTGTCTTTCACTCCCCCTCAGTACCAGCCCCAATTTACGGCAGAGCAGCTGGTCCTTTGGGGCTGAGTCTGCAACTGCAACCCTGAGCCCAACAGCAGCCTCTTGATTATAAAAGCACAGCGCTGATCTCACTCAGGATCTGAACCAAAGCAACACCCTCCCAAGGCTTTGGGACAAGTCTTTGCAGATTTCCCAAATGACAGGCATCTCTATGTCACTACTCTACAAGCTGTACTTAAACCCAAACTTTAATCAAATTATCTGCATTCCTATATTAAGGTTCCTACTTCAGTCCAACAGGGACTATAAAAGAAGGCAGTGCGAACAAAAAAGAATTAAAAAAATTGTTTCCACTCCCTCCTTAACTTCTATAAGAAAATCTATTGTTTTGCATGGGCTTACATTTCTTACATCAAAGTCAGTACACTGCATGACAAAAACATCCATGTTCTTCCCACTAATAAAGAAGGAAAACTTAATGGAGTGTGTCATGTTTTGTCTTTTCTTTCTCTTATCATTTTCTGAATTACTGGTTTGCTTTGTGCTCCTTGCCAGCGAGATGAGTATTGCTCCTTTCCTTTAAATAACTGAATTATAAGAACAAGAGATGTGCCTTTGGAGCCTGATTCTCGGTTGCACTAAGGTCCTACTAAGGCAGCATAAACAGGCCTTACCATAGTTGCAAGCATTCGTTTATATGTTAACAAGATAGTATCACGCAGGAATGAGGTGATAATAATCCTGCTGCAGATAAAGTGTAAGGATGATGTACACACACCTTGACAGTCCAGTCCCATTACAGGAGCGGTGAAAGAAGGCATAAATGTAAACTGAGAATCAGGCTCTTGGTTTGCAGTTACCCTGGATACAGTTTGTAGGATTTATATGTTTAATTAACGCAAAATGTGGAAGGTTCCACAATCCTATAAAGACGTGTTAAAGATAGTTTTGCCCAACATTTCTAGAACAGCAAAACTTGCAATGATGGAGCAAGGATAATTAAAAAGATTACTAAACCATTTTGTTTTGCTTGTTCTTCTTGGGATCCTTCATTTTCAAAGTCAGGAAAGGCATTTCATGCCGTCTAATTAAAACAACCGGGAGGGGTTTTTTTTAAACAGATATACTAATTTAAACAGAATTAATTCAGTGAAGTCCTATGACCTTGGCTGTACACAAGACTGGACTGCACAATAACAAACTCCTGAACTTAAAATCTATGGTTTAATGAATTTCATAGAAAATACCTCTTTTTTCCACCCTGCAGAATGGAAAGGAGCGTGCTAAGTAGGGACTACTCAAAACACTGGCAAAACCACAATTTGCATTTCTGTCCTTGCATAGGGTGATGCATGCACATCCTTTAATTTGTGGACACCAGCAGACCTATTAACTTCAGTGATTTGGACCTCTGATGAAAATCACTGTATTTTCACTTAAACCCATGGGGATCACCAGATGATCTTACAAAGTATTCCTTGTGGGATATAAGTTAACCAGAACGTGCAAATATTGCTTGATGAGTTCTTTATTTCCCATGCCAAAACTTTTAAACTCTCTGTGCCTCACCCAGAAAAAGCAGCGCCATTAATATTAGAAGCCTTGTAGGTACATTTAGAGATTAGTATTTACGTATCATTTGGGTGTTATCACATGAAAAGTGCTAAAATAACCTAAAATATTTAGAAAAGATACAGTATCTTGCTCCCACTGGCAGAAGTCTGCAGTGCCAAAGCGGCGGAGTACCAAACCTAAAGAAAAGAAAGTCGTTTGCCTGACAGTTACAGTTTGGGTTAAACATTGTTCAAACCTGCAGGTAAAGCAACCACTCGCCTCTCTGGGTAAATATAAGAAACAGATAAGCTCCATTACAGAATCAAGCAAGGAGGATTACAGCCCCTGTGCAAAGTCGCACAGGCGACCGTCGCAATGCAAAATGACAAGCAAGGTTATGCCCAAAGTATCCGTGGGCAAAGTGGTTTCTCCGGGTAGGTCTCTGCACAGACCTGTGCGTTCAGGAAAGAAGGAAAAGGATCAGAAAAGGAAAACAAAGAAGGAGATGAGGAAGCACCAGGCGCAGCCTCAGAAGTACGGCAATCCCGGCTTGGCGAGGGACTGCCACTGTCCATGCAGCTTCATGGAGCTGTGAGCGCAGGAGCCATGTCCTGCTGCCTGATTCCTGCTGGGCTGGGCTGGGCAAAAAAGACAGTTTGCACATTCCTTGTAAATTAGTAGGGTCACTTCAAAGATATTTAGACCCTAGCTCTAAGCCAAACAACCCAAAGGCCCCGAAATTTCAGCTGGCTGCTCTGCTCAACACAGGTAATCAATGTAAACAGCCAAGAAATTATGATATGGCACAAAAACTAACGAATGTTGGAATCTTTCTCAGTTGACAATGTGGCCGCATTCACAGAGGTATGCCTTTCAGTACCGGAGCTCACACGCTCCTTTGGCAAGGGATCAAGCACTCCAAGTTTGCATCCAAATTGTGCATTTTATCTCACATTGAGCTTGCTCAGGCGACAGGCAATATTTTAGGTAACAACCTACTACTTCTTGTTCCTTGTATCTCCATAGGAAATTGCTGGTAGTCATGACTTTCTTATTAAAGAAGGTATCAAACACATACAAATGTTTTAAAATAACAAGCCGTTGGGGGAAAAACCCACAACCTGTGACACTATCTGAAGTCATGCGTGCAACTGGTGTCAAGCTGTGCCACTTAAAAGCACTTCTGCGGCACCCACCTATGACAGCCCGGCAGTGCGTATTTGTGAATTTCTCACAGGCAGGGAGTAAAATGCTTTTAAACACCACCTTCTTCCCCCCACTTCTCCTCCCAGCGGGGGTCTCCGCTGGCTGGTTTCTACCAGGCAGATAGAGCAAGATCACTTTTAAATAACAGTTTCTTCCACTACTTGATTTCCACTCCCCAAAGCTTGGGGACACATATCTGAGCACTGGGGTGCCAGCACTGCAAAGTACCTGCAGCACAAAGCTGCGTATGCTGGAGCGGAATGTGACATCCTGGGCCGCCCCTGGGGTCTGGCAGAAAGTCAGTCCTGGGGTCACCACGTACCGGAGACTCAGGTGGTGAAATCCAGGGAATCTGAATGTTTCCGGAGCATCTGTCGCAAGCAAAGCTGCTTGTGAAGATGTAATCTTCATGAGTGGAGAGCCATGGCGCAAAGCTGGGAGAGCGCCATAATTCGACAAACCGCAAAGGGGTAAACTGGGCCCTCCTCCTTGGAAAAATGATGGAAAAACTCACTTTTGGGTGAAGGGGCACTCATACTGCCGGCAAACTGTGAAGTGAAATTCAAGTAAACCCCTTGCGACTACTCCCCCTCCCTCCCCTTACACTGAAACAACATCAGAGCTATCTGCTGGTGGTGCTTAAATGCCTGTGTTTTTCACATCACAGAGGCAGGAGTTTTGGACCTCCTGATTCGTATACTTACATACCTTTGGAAATTAGCATAAACATCTCAGCTGGCTACCGATGTGATTAAGATGTGCCTCCACTTGGCAATTTCTCCTTTGAAACAAAGCAAAGGCTTTCATTTGTTAAGTGAAAATTCCCCGGTGGAAACCCCTCTCTTTTTCCCTCCCATTTCTGACCCCATATTGGGCACTTTAATCTAATTTTGGTTTGAGGTTTTAGAAGCTGAAGGCTGCTTCTGAAGATCACTGAGGGAAAAGAAATCACTGGGAGGAACACCACACTTTGAACTGAACGTCCCTGGCACAATGCATATTGGAAAAAGCACTAAGAGCATTTCCCAATCAATGTAGCCATATTTTTCACACCCAGTTTGAAGAAATGGAAACCTGTGGTAAATAATGCTGCTTTGCACGAGTCCAATTACCCTAAATGATAAATTGCCTAATTATTTCGGCTCTAGAGTCTTTCCCAAGTTCTTTATCCTTTTCTTTGTAGTCACTGTCTGCAGAACAAGAGCATTTGACTGTTACTAATTAGTGAGAGAGAAAGATGCAGGACACTTAGTAAATTCACTTCCCTTTAAATCCATCTTACAGTTATTTTTCCCCATCATGGGAAAAAAAAAAAAAGTAATAATTTATTTAAAAGCTGCTCTGCTGGAAGAAATTTTTTCTCCATGACTACTCTATGATACTAAAACAGTCAGCTTTTGTTTTTTGCATTCTCCAGAACGCTGAAAGATTAAAGGCACAGCAAGGTTAGATTAACACCTTGAAATTATCTGTAAGGTTCTCTACTTATCAGGCTATTAAATCTTCATTCCTGACTGCACAAAATCTTCTTCATATCGTATCCTAAGTGCATATGAACTTGACGCATCTTGAAAACAAATTCCAAACGCAAGAGCTCTTAAAAGTGTTTTGTTCCAGCTCACAATACAATGACTTTCTGACATCTTGTTACTTCCTTGTTCCTTCATTTAGATCAACAACAGCAGCAAGTGGCTGTGGATAATTTCCCAATATTCAGAACTTTTCCACTACTCCATTTTCTCCTATAAATTTGAAATGTAACTAGAAGTACTGAGAAAGATATTAAAGTTTATTCAAAATTTCTATTGCACCAGAAGGTCAAAATCATTTTAACGCATTTCTTCTTTAGACCTGAGGGTGTGTTAAGCACCAAAAAAAAAAAAAAAAAAAAGCACTATGTATTTTTTTCTCCTACTTATTAACAGAAACTTTTCTGAAATTCAATTTTTTGTTTAAGATGCATGTAAAATCAAAATGGTTTACATATAAAATAATGTGAATATTTTGTTGAATTCTGAAAGCACAGATTTCATACAGATGGAAAGTACTGAGTCAACAGTACCAAAGAATTAATTTGTCTGCTTGCACAATGTGCCCTCATGCACTATGCCTCGGTGGTAGCCAGGAAGGATAATGCCTAGGAGTGAGAAAGTAACTAAGCCTTCATTCTCATTACATCTGAGACCTAAGGAAACTGCAGAATTTGGTACCAACTATTAAATGAGTCTTCATTCAAGCACGTATTTATCCACTCAGTGCTGGCTAGAAACCAACAGTTCAATCCATACAACCTATAGGCATTTCTAGTGTATAGAAGTTCTCAGTCTTCCCTGATCGAGGCCCTGAATGCCCATCACAGCAGCTGCTATAGCAGTGAAATTCCACTTCTGTCCAGCCCACTTCCATAGAAAGCATTTTGGGGCACTGACCAAAACATTCAAAATGACTAGTTACACTGAGGTACAAGTTTTTGGTTGTTTTAAAGGATTTGGTTTCGGAAAAGACCCACAACTCGTCTTTTGAAAATTAGGCATCAAATTAGCCACCAATATTAGTAAAAAGTAGGTATCATCGAGTTCTGTGAGACAGTAAAATCTACTAACTGGTGTGAAATGAAACAGTCCCTAAATAGCACGAATTTCCTACTTTTCTTTGTGTTTTCCTGACTACTCCCTCTGCACCAGTCTTGCTATCTGGTTAAGTAAGGAAACGTTCACTCATATCGCTAGAAGACCACTACGTTTCTAGAGCAAGGGCACACCCAGAAATACCACTCTTTCTTCCTTTCCATATTAAAAGGGAAGCTTAAGATGAAGCAGGACAAACAATACAAAAGCCATCTCATGCTGATTAAAAGTAACACACATTGTTAGAAATGGAAATTATTTAAATACGTATGTGCTGCTAGGGTGGTAGAGAAGGAAAAAAAAAAAAAAGGCGGGGGGGAGGTCACAAGAAGTTCATTCTACCAAGAACTGCTTTACATAATCATGAAATGCAAACTAGTTTCCATTCCTTCTGGCACAGGCTCATTCAGCCTTCACTTTGAATGCTTATTGACAAATAAATGGACTGGTTACTTCCTATTAATGCTACCTAATTTATGTACATACCTGGAGGAAAAATTCCATTTTGACCTCACATTTGTACAAGCTAAGATCATTTTTAAGCTATGAATATGTTGAATACAAGTTTAATTTCACCTTGGTTGCTGCTGGGGATTTGCTGTTTCTTAACAAATTAGGCATGCGTTCTCCTCAGCTCAGCTTTCGCACCTTGTGCATATAATATGTGCAATTCAGGAATCTGTGTTGAACTTTCAGATGAAAGACCTTCTTTTCATCAGCCATGATTCATTCTTTCCCTCCTCCCCTCTCTCATATGCAGGCATGTGAGTGTGCACACACACACACACACACACAACTTCTTAGTTGTTTTTGTTTTATGAGCTGTTCCCCAATACCTCTCCTTCTCTTCCTCTGCCCATGAAAAGTCCTTACCAAGAAAGTGATACTTGTTTTCACAAATCTCAAGAACAGCTTTTGTCCTGAGCAGGGAAAGTGCTATTAAAGCAAGATTTTATCCCTGAGTCTTGAAGGCGTCCCAGAAGTAGACAGGTCAGTGGAGATCCCCACAGCAGACAAGGATGCCAGGGCTGGACCAATGTCTTCATCCCCTGAACAATCTGCCTGATGTGCTGGGGACCTGTCAGGATCTCATTCCAAATGGATGCTAACTAACATAGAGGTTGAAAATGCTTCTTTGTTTAGTTTAGTGTTTAATATTCCCCAGGAGACAAGTTCCTGCCTGATGAATGCTATTGGCTGCTAATGCTGAGACACAGTGTGGGGTTGTGACACAGATGTCCAAGGCCACCCTCTCTCATTTGTAAGTTCTCTCAGGGCCAAATGATTTGCTTTCTCTGATTTTGTGCATCTGAGGTTGTGCCTACAGCTGGCTGTCCTCCCTTTCATTGCTAGGTATTTACAATTCAGCAGAACATACCTCATGGGAAACCTTTTGGTGCCTAACTCCCATGAAAAAACTCTCTCTCTCTCTCAGTATAATACCTTTCTGGACTTGACCTTTACTTCACACACAAAAAACTCCTGAGTGCTAGACAGACTGCCATCAAAAGATCAGGCACTTATACCCTTGAAGGGCATCCCCATTCCTGAGAAGTCATGCCATGTGCACCTCTCTTCCTGCCACACGTAACTCCTCTAGCAAGACTGGCGAAAGTATGTCCCTCCCAAAGTCATGGAGGGGGGTGGTGCTATTTACTGTGGTTTGAGCTTATCTCCTTATTTACTTCTGCAAGGCTCAACTGCCCACTGCAAAATTTGATCTACCAATTCTACCTGGAATTATGCTCCACCCTGCAAATAATGTCACCTACCTGTAGCTAAGAAGTTAACACTGATACCGGTAGTTAGCATTGATTAAACATTGATATTGGTATGAATTTGGTTTTCTCTGTCCTTGGGGGAAGTATGTTGATTGCCCTACAATGTCCAGAGTGGTACACAGGAGCACATGGGATATGAATCCTGAAGAAAACTGTAACTGGTTTCTTACTCAGCAGTGGTGTTTTTCCTTAGATTAAAAGAAAATATATTTTTTCCTCCATAAAAGCCTCAGATGGAGGGTAGGGGGGAAGGAATAGAAAGGTGGGGAAGATGCATCCTTCTCTTTACTTCCTCTTTAAATAAATCTGTCTAATCGCATTTATAAAGCACTGTGTTATTAAGATCTTCACCATTAAACGTTCCTTGTCACTAGCAAAATTCATTCTTTAACATGAACCCTGTAGCAGTGATAGTGGGTCAATTATTATGAGGATGGCAAAATACCAGGAAAATTCAGGGGTGAAAATGAGTATCTGTCTAGCATACATTACCTGAGACTCAGTTTTGCTCAAGAATAGTAATAAGGCAGAGTCTCTGAGCAACATGTGACATTGCAGGCAAAAGATAAATTAGTCTTCATGAGCAAGAGACCGATAAGCTTGAATTGAACAAATGGAAAAATAAGGGTCTTTTTTGGTTGTTTTATTTTTTACATTGGTGAAGAGGGGTAAATGAACCCTGCAATGTCAACAACAACAACAAAACGTTCCTTGAAATATGGGCACATTAATCATCTCAACCACACCTCATTCCAGGCCACATAGAAGCACCAGTTTTCAGCTGTTGAAAGGATTTCCCTAGGAAAGAAACAAGCTTTTTTCATACCAAGGTTGTCTTTTTGCTAGGGTTGTTGGAAAGGTCAAGGAAGGGGGACAATACCTCTTCCCTGAAGATATCACTGGGGTCTAAAACACTGACTTTTTTCCTATAGGCTAAAAAGCAAAGTCAAAACATTTCTAAAAGACACTCTGGACCTACCAGCTGATCAGCTCAACTTTTTCCATATTACAAATAACCTGACTGTCCAGGAAGTGCTTATCTTTGTAAGAGGTACCTACGGATAGTGGAGAACTGTAGGTATAGTATAAAAACTACAAATACACAGTAAGCAAGAAGAATTGCCCTCACGTAGTTCCTGGCTGGTCACACTCTTCCTGCTTGCCCATGCTTCTGCCAAAGGATGACTGTGGCTGCCTACAAACCACAGCTTCTGTAAAGTGGGAGCAAACAATGGGAGTCTTGAGAAAGGCCTCCAGGACAACTTCTCTGGCTGGCACCGTGAGGGTGCCTGGGACAGAAGGCAACCTGTGCAAAGAGATACTTGCTAAGGCTTGTACCGTGAGCAAATCGAGCCCAAGCCTTGCCCTCAAGGTGCTTCCCCCTCAGCTTGAACAGGCTTGTGGTGAAGTGGGCAAACACAAGGTGGGCTTGGGCTCAAGAGCTTGCTCAGGCTACCTCTCCTTATACAGTAGACACAAGTCGGTGAAGAGACCACAGCCCTGAGTCTCAGAGGTCCTTAAGTGCTTGAAAGTTAGGAAGACTTAGGAATCAAAATAACCTCTGCCCAAGAAAAGTGACTGTGGGTCTCTCGAGTCCAAAGCTTGCATTCAAATGCGTAGCTTCTAGGTACTAAGAGAAGAGGGGAAATGCAGGGAAGGGCTTATTGGCTTCTCCTAACCTATCAGTTTTCAACCTGTATGTACAGAATCACCATGAGACAAAGATAATTAACTGATTTCAGACACTGAGCAATTGTATGAAGAACTGCAGAAATATAACGCAACAGCATTCAGTCCCTACATGTTTAAAAGCATCTATTTGTTAACAACCAAACTGATTGCTGACAGCTGACACTCGTCAATGATGTGAGGCTCTGCAACATCTTCTTACACAAATAAGAAACGAGAGGGTCATTTCCTTCAATAGAATAAACAGCAAAACCACACAATATAGCTTGTGCTTACTGGTTTTGTATGTTTTGTGCGTGTATGTGTATGCATGTGTAACAGCGACTCTTCTGTGGACTTTTTTCTGCAAACTATTTACAATTCAGGCTCCCTTGATAAACGCAAGCCTCTACTGTCAGCAATATTTGCTTAGTGAAGCTTAGTCTCTGTAGTTGCAAGCTTCTGAGAGCATAGTGCCTTGAGATACTGCATGAAAGGCACCAAACTCATGCAAATTGTTGTGGTAATTCCCTGACAGTGCCATCTCTCTGCCTTTCACCTCTCATTTTCACTAACACTCAGAGAAAGCAGTCTGTGCTACCAAGGAGATTCTCTGCATAAACAGCTTAAAAATCTAAAGTATTCGATCAGGCACAGAGACACCATAAAAATGGTCCTACCTGTCACTGCTCTCTGGGAATTTTATAGGAAGGGAAAATTTTGAAATGGCAAAATTTCCTTTACAATAAGACATCTCCGTTAGTCTGCAGATATATTTGTGAAGGAGCTCTTCAATGTGAAGAACAGAATCATAAGCCAGTGTAAAATAATATGACTCCATTCAAGTCAATGATGACATGTCAAGCTACCCCAGACAGGCAACTGCCACACCCAGTATGTTTGATTAATTACAGCGCCAAAGTCATAAATCATAAAGGAGGGGCTTATGTATCAGTCCAGTTCAACCCAGCCCATTCACAACTGACCACACACAGCAGTTAAAATGGAATTAAACTGTACCATTTCATAAAGGAAACTATGGATTGTAATGACTTTGGGCTGGCATCATTCAATATTATTGACATGAAGGAATACAGTTGAAACATAGCCTGGTCAACATTTTCAATTAGACATATTAAAAATATTCCTGGGCCGTAGAGCAATAGAAAAGTAAATACTTACAGGAACAGGAAGATTTCTTTCCATTAAAGAGTAACCTCCAAACCTCCATTTAAATAGTGAAAAAAGTATGGCGGGACTTCGAAGTTTCTTTAAACTTTATGGGCTCCAAGCAGTGGTGAAAACATTGGTAAGTCACACCAGCACTGAATAGAATCATAGAATCATAGAATCGCCTAGGTTGGAAGGGACCTTTAAGATCATCAAGTCCAACCATCAACCTAACACTGCCAAAACCACTACTAAACCATGTCCCTAAGCATAGTTACGCTAGTGCTTTGTATGGATAGGAAATTGGATGGAGTACAGACATGTTGAGAC
Source organism: Burhinus oedicnemus (assembly GCA_008921705.1). NCBI lineage: Eukaryota > Metazoa > Chordata > Aves > Charadriiformes > Burhinidae > Burhinus > Burhinus oedicnemus. The sequence continues at coordinate 213,702 of VFFE01007103.1, read as the reverse complement.
TTACCCTGCTCTTCATTCCTCTGCACACTGATGTTTCTAAGCAGTCATAAATAAGAGCTGTACATGGCATTTTAAAACCAGAATGGAGAACCCAGTCGGTCTTGCAGTCTCCAATGAATGTTTTACAGTAATAGCTTCCCTTTCATCTATTTACTTTTATTTACTTTTTTTACTCCTCCTGGCTCCTGTGCTCTCCTTCACCTTTGCCACGTGAAAGTATTCCTAGGCATCAACAGCAAGGAGGAGCGAGCTGTTACTCCATCTGAGCTTCACCAGACCTCTTCTGGCCAGCACAGAGCCGCTGCAGCCTTGTGTATCAGTGCAGCAACACGTTTCTCAGGTTCTGTAATTAGAGCTAGGCCTTCAATGCAACTGTTTCACGTGGTGCTTTATGTAGTAAAAGGTTAATGCAGATACAAGCTAAAAACCAAAACTTGTTAAGTACCAAGCCTTCCCCTTTGTTAACGCAAGACACAGTTGTCTATTACAGAGAACGTGCAGTAAAGTATTCCTGAAGCTGAGATTAGAATTCAGGGTGCTCCTCGCTCCAGATTTCTCTACACTTGGCACCTTCAAGTATGCATTTCTTCATTACATGGAGGCAGAGCGGTTCATTCTTAGACCTCCTTTGCCCTCCTTAGCTGCCCCAAAGCATACTTGCTTTCCCTCCCTCAAGAAAATGACCTCATTTCAGTGGTTTAACCTGATCTGTTTACTTTGCAACAGATCAGGAGCACATACATAGTCACTTACCACATTTCACCTAAGGGCAACAAATAACTTCTTAGGAGAAGTTAACTTGATCACTGTGTTTTTGCAATCTATTTTGTGCCGCTACTCTTCCTGTGTAAAATTGCCAATGCCAGTAGAACAAGAACAAAAAAATACAGTTTATAATTGTGAATGACTCAGGCTTAAGAGAAGGGAGAAGGGAGGGAGACAGACATTTAAATGCTAAAATAGGAAGAGAGGTAAGAAAGAGAGACCCCATATTAAGGGAATCCCCAGCATGGAAGATGCAGCAATTTTTCATGCCCTAAGCTCCGTAGCTTAGGACAAACCACACAGAGCAGCTCAGAGTGCAGTGGGGCTCAGAAGCAAGTGCCCGTCTGCTCAGAACGAACGAGTGCTGCAGGCTTACTACGCTTTTGCTAAGCACACACACACAAATAAATAAAAAGCACCTTGGTTTTACATCAAAATAAGCAGTCACAAGTGCAAAAACTGTTCATAAAGTACAAGCCTTCTGAAGGGCCCTTTAAGAGCTCCGCACAGGGATCGTTTTTGACTGAAATGGAGAGTGTGAAGACTATGGGTGCGTTCCTTCTCACCTGGTTAATGTGGATAAAAACATCTCTTTCACAACTGTATAGCCTCTAACAGTTTAGGGATGGTTAGCCACAAACCCTGTAAAATAATCTGGTCTTGAAATAGCAACCAGGTTTTTTTCCCTGTCGTCTTTTACTGGCATACACAAATTAAAGACTAGCTTCTCCGCTGATGTATATCATCATACCTGTACTAAGACCAATTATGTTGTGCCAGTTTACAGCCTTCTGAAGACCTGACCCCTCTCTGCTGTTCTGGAAACACATCTGTGATCCCTGCAGAAAGTAGTATTTTTTGATACACACACAGATGTAGGTGTCCTGCCCCCACTAGCTCATATTTAACTCTCTTTTCATCTTGTTTATTTTGTCTTCATGGTATCAAAGCAAGCTACACAGCCAGAGACAAGCTTGCAGCAAATAGGTGCATCTTCTTTTCAGTGATGGCCTTTCACAGGGCACATACTACACCCCCAAGGGATTCACGAAGAGGACCAGGTCAGAGTCTCTACAATTTTAATTTCTTTCCATCTGTTAGAGGAATTACGCTCAAACTTGTCTTTCCCAGTGCAGTTGGAGCAGATACAGGGATTCACAGGTAGAATGGGAAGATGCAGTGTGTGGTGACAGTAGTCATCCACTCAATACCCTGTCTCTCTGCTTCCCCAGAGACAACGAAAAGCTGTGTGCTCCCTTTCCCTACACCCCAAAGACCCAGATAGAGGTGAGGAGGGTAATAACCTGTGTGTCCTGCCCTCTACAATAATCAAGGATAGAGGTCTCTCCTGCTTGCCTGGTCCACAGACTCTGAAATGGACCCACTTCCAGGGAAAGAGACCTCATTCAGCCTCCACACTGAGCTATCAGCCAACAAAACACCTAAAAAGCCCTTCAGCAAACAGATGAGGAAGGTTCTGGAGGCAAAAAAAGAGGTGACAACCCATGACCCGCTCCAGGCACTGTTTTCTGAGGACACTTGCCTGGAAATGCCACCTCTACAGTCTATTCAGTGTGGTGGAGAGAGGCAGAGAGGTCTCCCAGGACAGCTCTGGGACAAACTTGGCCAGACACAACACAGCAGTACAACACTGTTGATCAGACCATCCTCTCCTCTGGACTCCCAACTCCCAGCACAGCACTGGGGCTACGCCACTTCCACCACCTAACCTCATACTTCTGTACCACACTGCAGCAGCTTGCACTAAGCTAGCACAGGGATCTCTAACACAGCGGCGCCTTGGCTTTCTCCTTCCCCTTCATGCTGTCCCATTCTGCTAAGGCAACCACTGTGCAAGCAAGACAGATGAAGATCAGAGCAAACTCAGGGTATCCTCACGTACAACACCTAGAACCACCAAAACACTGCTGTACGCCCAGGTGGACCGACCTTGCTCTCCTTACTGGTCATAGCAAGGTCACTGTGCTTTGAGTTTTTGACTGGTGTGCCAAAAACCCTGGATCTGGGCCTGTCATTTATAGCACCATTTCTCAGATGGCTCTCACATGTCTTTATAAACTTTAGTAAATGAGTGTATAAACTAGAGCTATCTACACATAAATCACTCTGTCCACCACCAAAGTACAGCCATCTCTGGGATGATACACAGCAGCTGCTGTAAAATCAGACCACAGCTCTAGACCACAGATTAGGGCAATAAAACATGCTGCATGAGGCAACTGAAATGGTTGGAGGAAGGAAGGGGGACGTGGTGGAGAGCATTTTGTAGTTATAATTACCTGAGTATAAATTTGACTGAAGAGAGTACTGTGTTTAACGCTTGCATATCTGCAAATCAAAGCAGTCTTCACCACCTGTCAAAACAACCTGACTGAACCATTTCTCCATGTTTTGGCCTTCCAAAGCCCTTTCTGAAAATTGCAAAGCGCCTTGATAAAAGCAAAGGTGATGTGCTGAGCACAAGCAATAACCTAATCAAATTTCTTAGCAACTGACTTGATAACTAACTGTGAGCCTGTGGCTGCTATGCCCCCTCCCTTCCTCTCCCTTGCATGACAACCAAACATAGCATCTATATATTCCCAGTTCTAAAATAGCTTCTGCTCCTGTAACTTGCAACCCGTTTGCATAGATCTTATTTTCTAGGCTTAAAGTAGTTAATTACAGCCACCAAGGGGACTGAACCGCTGCATCCTTTTCCTTATTCTGGGATGGGCTCCTTGAGTAGTGTATGGCCACCCCCTCAAATCATGAACTGTTTATAATAGGAAATCTTTTGAAGGATGGGGCTGCACAGATTAGATCTATGAATTTCCTGGTATCAAGGACAGCAGATGAATAGTTATCCTTCTCTCCGTCTTCTCCTTGGCCATACAGCTATATATGCATCATCTAAAGCTAAACCTGTGTCGTGGTTTAACCCCAGCTGGCAGCTAGAACCACACAGCTACTCACTCACCCCACCTTCCCCCCAAAAAGGGTGGGGAGAAGAGGGAGAAAAGGAGGGGAAAGGGAAAAGAAAAAAAAATCTTGTGAGTTGAGATAAAGACAGTTTAACAGAGCAATAACAGATAATAATAATAATAGTAATAACTAATAATAATGGTAAAAGAATATACGAGACACAAATCACTCTCACCACCCGGTAAATTAGTGAATTGGCACAATCCTGAGCAGTGATCATGAGACCCTCCTGCAGCTAACCCCATTTATAAACTGAGCATGACGTCTATGGTACGTATTATTCCACTGGCCATTCTATCATTCTGTCTGTGCTCCTTCTCAGCTTCTATGGGAAGCTGAAAAAAGTCCTTGAAAAATATAAGCATCACCTGGCAACAATTAAAACAATATGCATTCCTTTCACACCAAATCTGAAAACACAGAAACCACTAGAAAGAAAATTAACTCTATCCCAGCTGAAGCCAGGACAAACTGAAAACTAGTAGAGTATGGGGAAGTGATTTGAAAGGTACTTTCAATCAATATATGACATGGGACAGCATGGTTTGGGATGAGGCCACAAGTTTGGGTTGAGGCACCAGACAGGCTGTGTACAGTGCTGACCTGCAAACATCATTCATTTAATTTGAGTGCCATCTCTCTACACCAAGTTTTAACTTCTTTGCCACAAGCGTCCCTAGCTCCACAACCTCTCCTACATATTGCAAAAGCTGAAATTATTAGCAAAATATTCCTGTTAGAGAACCAAGAGAGTCAAGCTTTATGCATTTGAATTGGATTATTATTGAAATACTACTGATAGCGAGTGATGGTTCAGACAAATCATATACAAAATAGGGTCTGTTTAGTTCTCTAGCATGGATCAGGGGCACACTCATATGCAAATCTCTTGCACTGGTTCACACTGCAGTCTCCGAGTGTGCAGCAAGGGCTCCTTTAACTGGAACTAAACAAGATTGGTCCAACTGCTACGGGGAATTTGGTACACCGGGCCAAACTCAAACTAACCCAAAATAAACTCCTGAGGGGTGTACAGTGTGCACCCAACAGTCCTCACTACCAGCTGTGCTAGATGGAAATCTGTGTCTACAGGAGCACGCTACTTGTTAATGTAGACATAGCCATACATGGTCTCCCTGTGTGAAATGTCTGTAAACAATCGGTCAGTTAATCATAGAATCACAGAATAGTTTGGGTTGGAAAGGACCTTTAAAGGTCATCTAGTCCAACCCCCCTGCATGAGCAGGGATGACTGCTTGCAGTCAGCTTTCTATGCACTTACACAAAAAAGTTTACTAATTCATACACCCATCTACAGACAGATAAGAATGACATCGCTTACCCATCATATTGGATACCTCTCCCAGCAACTTCACTTTGGTTTCTTACGCCATCAGTTTTCAGAAACTGGAGAAGAAGATGAACCATGTTTTCCTTGGGGCTGCATAATAGGGGTTTCTATGTGCAACTCTGCCACCAGTATGAACCAGTAAACTGCACATACTCCAGGCCAAGTTGTACCTTCCCTTCACATCTTTGCAGGCCTTAAGGAAGTCAGTTAAACTAACCGGACACCAGGGCATAACTAGGTTTGCTGTATTTGAATGAAACAAGTAAACACACTCCAGCTGGAGTGTTGTAGAGCTAATAACCTAAGCATACAACCCAAGCCCTCTAAATTAGAACACAACACATCAACGGTTTCATTGTATTGAGTTAACTCACATCAGAGCTATGAAGCGCACACCAAGAAAAAGCTCTGTGGATCAGATTGTGCAGTCCTAACTTCCACTGCTGTCATCCATCTGCACCCTCAGAGCAAAAGCAATCTCAGACGGAGAACCACCATGCTCAGAACCTCAACATGTAAGACAAAAGAAGACATTTTCTGTGTACACAAAGCCTGGCTTTTATGTTTGCACAACCAAAAGGAGGGAAATGGTAGCTTTTGAATGGGTACGCTTCTGCATAGTCGAGAATTTTCTATTACCAGCAAAGCAGAAAATTACACGATTCTTTTCTTGTTCTGAAAGTGCAATACAGAGCATGGAATGCATAAAAAGTATGAAACTCCCAAAATTGTATAGTTAAGGATTTCAGCATACAAATGCAGGAGGTAAAATCCTGCAAGACAGCCACGCCAGGTGTCTTTTCATTCCTGTTAGCCTCGTGATCCATTATAAAAGCATTCATGAAAAGAAAAAGACCCTCAGTCTGAATTCTCATAACTAACAACTTGTGCAGAGAGTGTAAGGTGGAAGAATGGCTGCTGCATGGTCTGCTAGATATACAAAATATTGTCAATGGTTATCAAGGAAACATAAATGCCCTTGGTAAGTACACATAGTGAAGGAGAAGTAATTTGAACACGGTATAAGAGAATTAGATACTGTGATTTTTTTTGAAGCATATACATATATTCTGCTGCTGAAGAAAAGAAATGAAGTATGAACATTTAAAGCAAAACTTTGCAGTTCATGGTTTGTAAGAACGCTGTTTATGTCCTTACAAAGGTCGGTAAATAAAATTGACCACAAAACCAATAAAAGTATCTGGACAAGAGGAAAAAAATAGAAATGTGTAGTTTTAGAGTCTGGTGACAGCTGGTTTATTTCAATAACATAAAATATTTTGTAAAGGTTAAGCTTTCACTGTGACACAAAGTTTCTGGGCCATCTCTTCAGTTGCTGTAAAGTGACATTGTTTAACAGTTTCCAAAAAAACCAAACAATATAGATTGATTTTGATTTTTTTGGCTGAAAATCTTAATAAATGTTAATATACACATACATAACTGAGACAAATAGGGATCATGCAGGTGCCACAGTGGCATGACAACACTCACACTGCCTTGCTCCCTGCATGAAGCTCAACACCAGCACATTGTACTCACATGTTTTGCTGAGAACTCATCAACCTCCTGAAGCACCTTCTCCTGGCACTCTGGGTTGGTGGCTAGCAAGTACGTGGCAAAGGACAGTGTGCTAGTGGTGGTCTCATACCCAGCAATCAGGAACAGGAAAGCTTGGCCTGCTATCTCATCCTCTGTTAACGTCTTCTGAACCTCTTCAGATGCGGCCCTGCCAGCAAGAGGCTCCTCATTCTGTCTGGAAGCAGCAGATGGACTGATCACATCAAAACACCCAGCTGCCAGGGAGTCAGCTGAGTCTCGGGAGTCGAGCATCCACTGGAGAAAATCTCTGCGCCTCTGCAGAATACAGGATAAGAAGAAGCATGAAGAATGGGTGATAGAGCAATGCCTTTAACCATGGGGGATGAAAGGAGAGAGCTGTTTCCTATCTATACTGCCGACTTGGCTCCCACAGAATGGCCACCAGCCTTTCACCAAACGAGGAGACTTCTATAAATTAGCTGGAAATGCCATCGCAAAGAGCTGGTCACTGCTTTATTCCCAGTGGGATGAGACTGATCTGCCCCCAATACGGAACAGGTACATATTTTCACAGAGGACTGCTAATGGCCAGCACCACACAGAGCTTCCTTCATCCTCAGGGTGAGTTCTTGGCACTTGCTGGAAGTAAGAGGATTGACATAGTCAATGCATGGCCCCATGTGCACCTGCCAAGTGGAGGTGGCACAACTCATGCTTGGAGGAGTTGGCTTATCTGCTTGAAGGCACCATCCTCATTTGTTCACATGGTCCAAAGCATGAAAGTCACCGTCTAGGTTTAGGGTTGCATCTCCAATAATTTCTGTGCCAGCTTATCAAGACAAGACTAGAAACTGATCTCAGTAAACTGGTGCATCTTTTTATGAGAAAGTACAGTTATGAACACTTGTACCAACATAGCAATTTTTTTTTAAACATATTTGCAGAAACCCATTACAACTGTAAGCATTCCTCTACCATAAAACCCGTTTGGGTGGCTTGTCTCCACAAAATGCCTGCTGAATTATTCTACTGTTATGAGACCTGCTTTCTTTCACGCTAGTTTCTGTCAGAAAAACTCTAATAAACAGACCTGTGGACAAGAGTGAGTTGACTCCAAACCAGTCTGGACAGCAAGCTTGATTAGGCTTTGAAATATAACCGAAAAGGTTTGAATTGACTTTTGGGAGTGGGCATAATAGAATTGTGCTGAACTTAAGCCATAAGGCTATGTGATTGATTTTCAATTCCTCAAATACCAAAAGAATATATGATAGCTCAAGGACTTAGAAGTGACTGTAGTGCCAGAACATGACAACTTGTGCAGTGGGATGGACAAAAGAAGTGACCAAGTCTTTCTTCAAAAGAGAGAAAATGTTGTAAAGCTGCATTTATCTGTTAAAAAGAAATCATTTTAATGATTTCTTGGATCTGATGATTGAGAGATAAAGCAGAAAAAGGAAAAGCTGGAGAAAAGGATTGGCAAACAAGATAAGAGTAAGGAAGGACTAATTAATTATAAATGTCAAAGGACTTAATAAGATTTTTTTTTTTCCACACAACATGGGCAAAGAGAGCAGTGAGACAACAAAAGAGAAGAAATATTTAGCGTCCTGTGCTTAGCTCTGCTGCCAACAAACTGTTCCGACTGAGTTACGGGCAGAAAGGAATGGTTATTTTGAGGTTTGAGTAATACAAGGGATTAGCACACTGCCTCTTTAGCAGCTTCTTCCCTCCACCCCACAGAACCATTTCATTTTGCACGTGTACATTATACACCTTGTACCCCCATGACCATAGTGCATCCTGCACCCTGGTGCACCCCAGAATCAATGCTCCAGATAGTAGCCAGTGCCGGTCACTGCACACTGAAGGACTCTACAAATTGGCCAGTCAAACTGCATCACCTCCAAGGCACGGGATACATGCTTTTCCTCCAAGTGAAGGCACACAAAGCCACATTATACGCATTGTGCTCAGCAAATAAGCTCCAGCTCTGAAAATACTTCCTTGTGCCTAGACTTAGGCACAATTTCCATATTTAAATTGGCCGTGCTTCCTTGGTCTCTCATTTCTAATACAGCAAGCCAAAAGTTACAACTGCCTTGCCACAGTCATTCTCCTCCAGCGTGATGTGTACCTCTGCTCTTTTACGTTCCTCTAGACTGGAGAAAACAGACTTCACGCATCCTTCAGCTATGCATAACTAAAAATCTTATTTAACTTTTCCAGCAAGGGCTTTATTCACATTTTGGGAGTCTATGTATGGCACAACTGAGTGTTCAAGTCTTTGGCATAGCCTAAGCTTCAGGGATTTTCCTGGTACATATACTTGGGTTAGGCCGTTTTTTAAATATAAAAAATCCCAACAGTCCAGTTCCAGCGTGTTCATTAGTGTGTGGATAAACTAGTCCAGTACAGTAACAAACTGCACCTGTAGAGACAGTCCCTTTTATCCGTAAGACTAGTCATCATCACCAAAACTACCTTTATAACATAAAAATGCATAATTACATTCATATTCAGCGGAGTTGTAACACCGTAACATAATATAGTTCAAATGGTGTAACATTTGGTATGGTTCTGCACTCATCCTTCTCTAGCTGTGAATTTTCTTGTAAACAAACCCACTGCTCTCTGAGGGTTTGCAGTCCCCAGTCGTGAGCTGTTAGCTGAGTCTGGTCTTATATTTAGACAATACACTCTCTGGAGACCCTATAAGACGTTTCTCCAGCCTTAGACAAAATCAGGTCCCAGCCTTATACGAAGCATCTGCTTATTGCTATGATAGTAAAGTAATAATCATAATGACTACTGAATAAAATTTCATTCATGAGAATTTTTGCTGAAAGCAAACTTAATGAATGCTAGCACAAGTGACTATTCCCAAGAATGTGCTCTGAAATGCCTCTGTGGCCATTTTGAGGAGCTCTTTTTATTACTTACATAATATATTTGGTTAGGAATTTAAAAGCTTGTCTTGTTACAGAATCTGTTTATAAGGTCACCCTATTGAGAAACAGCTATCTGTGCTATGTAATTTGTTCACAGGTGAGCAGAGGTTGCTAAAAGCAAGGGCTTCATAAACAATCCTTACAAAAACAACATTCATTTGTAAAAACTACTTGAATAATAGTGGGGGAAAAAAAGCATAAAATCAGAAAAATGCAAGCTTTTTTCAAGATAATTCTACACAGTGGAAGGAGCTATATTTTAGCGAAGCTTCTCTTCCTTATGGCTCATTCTACTTCACTTTAGGCATCAGTATAGAACACAGCGTAAAAAATCATCATCAACCCAAGCGAGAGAAAAGATTTCCAGGGTTATAACCAGTCATAATGAAACATATTTTTCTTCCGCACCATCAGGATGGAAAAATCATTCTGACTCAAAAACCTAACAATGGCAATAGAGGCAAACACTAGCATAAAACCAAATATAATTAGATTGTTAAGTGTTGGAAATGAGGAAAAGGTATCTCATGAAAATCCACAGGGTTTTTTTTCACTTAGGTTAACAGCAGAAAAAAAAAATAAAATAGTTTTTTCAGTTTGACAACAGACCAGATACTGACAGTGTAACTGCACAAAACCATTCTCTGGTCATCACATACAGCTGCTGGCTTCCTTTTTCCATCGAGGACATTTGTTTGATTTTCCTCACAAAAAGCAGAAGCCCATAATAGCCTTTATCCTGTCCTCTGACACTTGCATAGTTATGTTACAATGGCCTCAGAAACAAGTTCCTGCTTCAAAAGAATGGCATGCCAACGCGACGGACTCTTGTTTTGCCCCCATACAACACAGACCCTATCATTAAGTCAATGAAAATTGAATGGAAAGCTACTATTTGAAAAAATCTAATTTGCATGCAGTATGGGACAGAGTGCATGTCTAACTTGGTGGTGACACAGACATCCCCTTTGAAATATATAATAAGACAAGCCCCGCTTTCAGCTTCCCCAAGATAGACACCTTGCAATATATTTCCTGACACCAGTGTTCTGGGCCGTATCATTTCTCTCATTAGTCTCCTTAAACATCACCTGGCCATGCAGAGAAATCATTCTGCACAGAAGCGTAACGAGCTACGTGCTACCCACTGGAAGAATAGATGTGTGCTATACTGGGGAAGGCCAATCTGGCAGCATCTATCACCCCTCCTCAAATCACTGCTTTTAAGTTTTGCAACTGTCAGAAGAAGAGAAATGTATCGCTTACATGCGTGATGTATCATGACCCTTCTCACAGGAGGCAAGGGTCTTGGGGGGAGGCGGATGTCTCCAGCTCTTTCCATCCTAAACAGGGAACTGTGTTTTCACATCTAGGATTGACATACCAGCTGACCTTTTGGCAAATTCACGGCTGCTTCGGGGATCCAGGGGACCTTTGGATTATGCTTTCAGTAAAGAGACTGAGCCATGCAACTTCTTTGCAAGCTGAAGTCAAAAATTACTTAAGGAAAACTACCGAATGTTGGAACTTTTGTTCTTAATGCTGTGATTTCCGTTGTGTTTTCTGCAAACTATACTCAAATTTTGCACCAGTCTGATAGTTCAATTCCCCATTTTGCGTTCAGAAGACCCCGCAAAAGTTGCCTACAAAAAGCAACTTAAAGATGAAGCAAGGAATCAAACTAAAAGACATAATTGATTGGTATTCTGTAAAGCACTTGCTGTGGTGCAAAAGTCATATAAATGTGATGCTGCCAATATAATACCACTCACAATAAGCTGTGCAGACCCTCCTAGCCTTTCTCAAATCCTCTGATGGCAGCCTAAAAAAGCAGAAGCTAAGCTTCAGAATCCTTATCTAACAGGTAGGAAGCTCACATCTCATATTATTTCAATTTCCTACAAACTTGTACAAACACTGCTGTATTAGTTTATATCCAGTCACTTTTTGTAAGTTTGATTTAGTAACTGTCTTTTTAGGTGAGACAAACCCGTGTCACCCTGAAGTTATCAGTAACGCACTGTGGTAGCTACCCAGATCCTTTTGAAAAAGAAGCACAAAATGCAGTCCCACTAGAACTATCATTTTGCCAACCTGCTTTGAAAGCATCAAATTCAACCTCTCCCTAACACTTGCAGGTTTCATTTGGTTTCTCAGTGAAATCACAAAAAAGCCAGTCTCTCTGCCAATACATCCAGTCCCAAAACATTTCAGAGAGATCGTCCTTTTCTCTTGTGCTTGAACCCAGAAGCTGGAATTAACTGGGAGGCCAGAGCTGACAGCCCTCAAATTTGCACGTCTGAAGGTTGAGGGCATGGTGCTCTCACGGGTGATGCTCAGCTCTGGAAGGACCTGGAGTCTGTTGAATTGCAGGCTACGGCCATCGTTCGAGAGTGGCTGGAAGGCTTTCAGTCTGGCAGAAAAACCTCTTTTGTTTGCATTTGTTAACATCAGCTGGTGAAACCACTGTTATGTTTTTATTGTAAATGGGCTGAATGTCTGAGGGCAGGCATGTCTTACAAAGCAAGATAACTCGCATTAAAAACCGGAGTAAATTTAAAGCAAAACAAAAAAAAAAATATCCACTGAGTACCCACTTGGAAAGTGGAGCAGCCTTTTGCCAGCCTGGCCTGATCTTAACATTTGTAGTGAAACCCCAGACTGAGAAGATTTGTATAACTTTGGACTTAATCTGACATTTTCATATATTATCATCACTAAACTCCTGTGCAAGTTTCTGGCAGTAGTTCACAGCAATGAGGGAGCACTGTGAATATTCAATGACATCGTACTTGATGTCAGAAACCATGGCAATGCCTTTGCTTTCTATTTGAAAGAAAAAGAAGTGTCCCTACAATAATGTTGCAACATTGCTACGTGAAATGCCGAGCAGGCCCAGAAGGGGCAGGTGCATCAGGAAACGGATAAAAGCACCTGAGTGTGGAAAGTATTAAACATGGTCACAAAACGTACCTTCTATATGTGACCAATGTTCTTTTAAAAAATAAAAATAAAAAACCCAGAGTAAGTGTAAATTCAAGTATGACATAGATTTTATTGGCTGAGTTTGCCACTAAATCTGCAGAGTGGCCAATATGAATTACTGGTTAAAGCACTGACCTCCACGGAAGCCGGGATGCTTAAAGCTGCGCTCCCATTTTTGCCTTTAAAACACAGTTACAACTGATGCAGCTTCTCCATCTGTAAAATCAGTACAACATGCATCAAATCTTATAAAACCCCGTGAGGAAAAGCTAATGATGATCTCAGAAAACCCTTTAAGACCTAGGATGAAAACAGATTTACACAGACTCAAAGAGTTTAAGGCAAAAGCACCATCACTTGGGGGAAAGAGGCCTGGAAGGAACTCAGCAAGTTATCTACTCCATCCCCTTGCCACGAGGTAGCATCAGCCAAACCAACACTGACAGCTGTTTGTCTAACCTGTTCTTAAAAACCCAGCCAAACTCCAGCTTTCCACAGCCTCCCTAGGCAGTCCATCCCAGCACTGAACCATTTTCATCACTGGAGAAGCTTCCCCTCCTCCAGTGAGTCACTGCAGATAATTCAGATCATGAGATTTCACCCAGCTACACTTGTAAGGTCTGAGGCTCCACAACCTGTACTTGTATATGTGTCTCTCTCTATATATATGTATTACTTCAGTAGGTCTTTAGCAAAGCATGGTGATAACAGAAAAATCATACTGCTGAAAAATACAAAATTATTTTCATGTGGTAGTGCCTCCATTCATGAGGTGAGGGAGAAGAGTGCTCAGGTACTGCTGGTTTCTTCCTCAAATATTTTACACCTTTCTGACCTTCAAAAGGCAAAGTTAAAGTAAGAGCATTAGTAATCTACAGAGGCATGGGCAAGCCTAATTTGACCTGATAATAAAGCTGGGGGGAATTCTTAAAAACACGATTTTGTTCGGGATGCATCTCCCTTCAGCTTAAACTGCTGCAAGTGGCAGGAGAAGGCTCACATCTTGAAAGACATCAGCCTCCTCCTAGAGACGTTCCCACACAGTCCTGGGATGAAAATAAATTTGCATTTCAGATCTAATTGTTAGTGAATGGAGAGAGACCAAAATACTGTTTATAGTTGAGACAAATTCAACAGCTCCTTATGGCTCTCGTAGAAGGAGGCTGTTTTTAATCTTAAGTGTGTGGACCTGTTGACTGTGAGCTGCAAGATTCTAGTCGGAGGCCTAACTTGGCTGAAGTCATATGTAGGATGAAGAGATACTACAATTATGGGAGACAGAAAACAAGGCACACACCTATTTGATTGTTTCACTAAATATGTGGGCTCACAGAGAAACCTATGGCTTGCCTAGAGAGCTGGAAATCCTTCCAGTAGCTCTTCCGTGTAAAACCAAGGGATTGCCTGCAGCCCGGTCCATTTACAACCCTAATGAACTGACCGTTGTCTCTGACTCTGGGGAGTTTCCTTCCAATGCCAGGCCGAGCAGAATGCGCTGGGTGTCGAAGAGAAGCGCTGAGTTTCTCCATGAAATTCAGTCTAATGGCAAGCAAGTGTCATGCACTTTGTGGCAGCTGGTTGGCACCTCTGCCGTGTTGGGCTGGCAGCCTCAGCCCAGAGCACAGCACAGCTCTGTAACCACCAGAGCTCCCTCCATCGCATGCACACATGGGGAAGGCTCAGAAAACAGCCCAAAATGCAACGGCTAGAGAGTCTCATCCAGCTTTCCCAATCCCTGCATCATGGTGAGCAAGAGACACCGGTAGCACATAACAGTGTACTGCAACCTCCTTATTCCATATTTGCAAAACATTTAGGATAACAACACTCTGATAACCACTCCTGGCATTATCACAGTATAAACAATAAATATTGAATTTGTGCATGCGGTAGCTGAGCTTCTCCTGCCCCGCACAGCTCTTGCCGCTTGGAGGTGGAGGAGTGAGGCTACCAGAATACACAGTGGGCAAATACAGCAAGGGAAGAAATAACCGGGCGCTGGGGAAGAAGAATAACTTGGGCCGGGCCCCCCCACGCACACCAGTGTGGGGAACAGGCACTGACTCGCAAACCAGCAGCGAGCTGACCACCCTGCTGCACACTGTATGCACGCACCCTCTCCCGAAGCTTATCTGGCCGCCCAGTAAACCATCCGACACTCCTCCCCTCCGCTATTTGAAGGAGGAAGGGAGGATGCAGGAAGGGAGTGTTTTAGGCGAAGTGTCTGACACCCAGAAGCTTGACCCTCTGCTGACTCAAATTGCTGACTAAAGGCTGCTGTTGCAGACAGCCCTCTGGTCCTTTTCTATTTGCCACAGATTATAATTGTGTTTGCTTAAATTTAATTCCTGATTAATAATCAGCTCTGGTTTTAGCAGTTGCCTGAAATTCAAGAAAATGCACAGGAATCTCATTATTGCTTTTTTATCCTTTGTTCTTCCTGCCCCGTACGCTCGCTTTAACATGCCTACAAAGCCCCACCACTCACCCTGAAGAGCCATCAGGATGTTCTGGGGCCATCCTGGGAGTTTACTGTTCACATCCTGTCCTCCCTCATCTCTCCCCATGCTTTGTTCAAGATCCTCTCTTTCTGCATCACATTACATATAGATTGCATACGTTTTGAGGGAAGGAATACCTCATTATTTGGTTTTGTGATGGCCTTAAGAAATTCTGGGTAACTAAAAAAATACCTTTTTTTTTTTAAACTAAACTAATTATGGCTGTGACGCTGATATAAATGATATGTACTGTTACAAAAAAGTACCGTTAATGTTATTTATGGTTTTTATTAACAATGTGGAAAAAACACTTGTCTTTTCTATTACTTCTCTGAGCAACTGCTTTCCACTGCTGGCAGGCTATCCTACTGCTGGCTTATCCATTCATGATCACACCTGCACCCTACCTAGGATTTATCCTGGATCTTCAGCTATATTAAACTGGCTTTTACCTGTAGCACATAAATCACCTCTACATCTGACTCTCCACTTGTGTGCACGCAGGGGTACAGGTTTCTAATACAGTGGCTGAAAGCAGTATTGGGAAGGAAAGGATTATTTTCAGCTACCCGGTGACCAATAACAAATTGTGTTATCCTCTGCAGTTTCATGGATGCTCAGTTCAGTTATGGGTTTTATCCAATAGATGGCTCCTCAGTAGCAGGAAGGATTCTCCCACTGCTCTCCTTTCCTTCACAGAGTTTCAGTACGACTTTCTAATATTTACACAGCCATTATCTTGCAAATATAGGCATTTTGTGCACACTGACAAACACACAGAAGAAGCATGTGTGCGTGAATGACAGAACAAAAGAAAAATTAAATGGCATTTTATATATTTCATGCCACTTTGTCCTCTGCCAGTACAGGGATGCATGAAAAATGACAGTCAGGCAGCCCTGTGGTCTGAAATGCTTTCTAAAGTCAAACTAAAAAAAAAAAAAACCAACTTCAGAAACACATGAATATTAACAGCATGCCAGAATACCAGCTGTCTTTCTCCCCGAAAATATGAGGACATCTCCCACATCTTACATATCCCTGACTGAGCAATACTTAAGCAACTTACAGGCATCATTACTCCTCTGTCAATGAAAGATTTTTCACACACACACACAAAAAATCCTATGTGTAATTATTGATATAATGAACCAGGAGAGCTCTGTGTAATTGGCAGGGTGCAAGTTAACATCATTATGAGTAATGCTGCCATTTCTGAGATGGGAAAGTGAATACGCTTTTGTTGTTTTGCAGAAAAACATAATCAGAATAATAATAGCAAAACCCTAGACATTAATTACATTCAGACAAATCATGTTTATCCCAAATATGTGCGCTTGTGACTTCTCTGAATCAGAAGAGCAGTTCCCAGTCATTTATGTCCTGAGACCTACCTTGCATGTCACTCAGATCTTGTCAAGATCTTGTCAAACACCTGGCAGTAACCCCACTTTGGGGATTGTGACCCCCTGGTCAGACCACACAATCAAGTGAAAAGTGAAAACAGAACACCCACAATAAATAATAAATCTCACAGAAGCCAGACCATGGCTATTTAAATCCCTACGGCTTAACACTTCAATGGGGCACAACTATAAGCCCACCGTACCTGCTGTTAGCATCTCAAATAATAACATTCCTAATAATAACCTTTATCCTGGAAATATTAAGTGGCTTTGAAAAGGGGGGAAAGGTACCAGTTTACTATAAATATACATACAAATATATAGGATCTTAACATTAGCACAATTACAGTCATAATAACTGTAAAGAAAAATATAAATGTTTTGTCCCTGTTCAAAGCTAAGCACAATCACTGTTTATATTTCAGTGCTCCAAAAGCACTTGCTTGATCCCATACCTCAAATCAGCTTTTTACTAGCTGAAACTTGGAAAATTTGAACCAACTTGCACTTTGCTCGCTCCAAAATAAGCTCATCAGCATATTCGATCATGGGCTGTTACACTATTGCTTCCTTTTACTCCTGAGCAGATGCCCTGAACAGCCCTCCAGCCGAATGGGTATTGTGTGGAGAAAGCACATGTAAAGGTAGCCCAGTGCTCCGGTGACCCCTCAGCTGGCACAAGGGCCCTTCGCGTGCCCAAGGAGCAGCTGGGACATTGCTCTTAAACTGTGCAAGAGGCAGACATAACCCCTGGCCAGTGCCAATACTGGTGAAACACAAAAGCTGCATCTTTCCTCCCGTCTCTCTCTCGGGAGGGTGCAGCCAGCAGAACTTACCCAGACCCAAAGCCAAGCCTGAAGACTTGCACCCTCCTCCCCTTTTTAAGTGGCTAAGTTACAAACATGCTAAAAGTTAAGAGTTCACAACTGAAATACTGACAACAATTTTCACTGTGGAGCAGGTTAACACAGGAAGCAGTGATATTCATTAAGCTGTTAATAATGGATTGTGGCACAAAGCAATTTATCAAGTTTCCATTGTAATTAAAATCACTGAATATTTGGGCACTTGCAATGCACCTAGCTCTCCCTGCTTCTGAAGCTTTACATTTTAATGTGAATTATGGCTCCCTCTCCCCGGAGACCTACTAAAAAGCCCATTTTAATTGGTATGTTTTTAATTGAGATTACATTATTAAAAAGTGTACATTTCTGTTGAAGAGAGAAAGGAGGTGCTCAGCTCCCCTCTGGTCTCTGTGTCTCTCAGATATAGCTTGCTTATCCCAGCGGGAGGGAAAAATGAAGGATAGTCGCTGTGAAGAAAGTGGAGAAAGCCCTGCACAGTCACAGGCTAAGAAGGTTGCCACTGACTGCCGCAGATGCAGGATTTCCTAGACGGATTTTCAGGGAGGGAGAGGAATCGCGACAATCGTCCAGGCTGCTCTTTAGCAAAAGGCAGACGGAGGAACGCCACGCAGGGATTCCTGCCTCGCAGCCAGCTGACATCGAGGGCACGTTTTAGAAAGCCTCTCCTCAAGGTTTCCAGTGACAGACAATCTGTCGTTTTCCATAATAAGTAACTCTAATGTTAAATTATTCTCAAAATCCAGATACGGTCATGAGCGGATGGGGTCTAGCGAAGGCCTCCGGCTCTGCCGGCTCCAGCAGGTTGTGGGGGGAGAGGCAACTCCTGGGGCAGTCTGGGCATGGTGGCAAGAAGAGAATTGCCGTGGCAAACACAGTTGGTTACCTTTGCGCACCGAGATGGCCAGACTGACTTGCCACTGGGTTCAAAACAAAATCAACTTCATGCACTTGGCATCCAAATGCTGGCCGCATAAATGGTTCTCCTGTTGGCAAGACAGGCTGTCAGTGTCTCTTATAAGTAGGAGTATGGATCTGCTAAGGTAAGTAGACACAAGAGAAAAGGGAGAAATATCAAAGGAGCACAAAGTAGATACCAACAGTTGAGACAGATCAAGGGAAAAACCTCCAGAGATCAAAACATGCCAACAGATGGACAAGATGGTTGAATCAGAATGAAATATCATGGAACGGCTCTTTCATAACTGCTTCAGAAAAGGTCATACTGTATCGCAAAAAGAAGGCAGTGCATGGGGCTGAGAGAGGCCACTGTAGCCAAATGGAGACACAGAGAGACTAACAGAGACAAATTCAAAGATCATCCACTAATACCACAAGTGCTGCAACTCCCCTCCTAGTTCTGGGAGTGACTAAGCAAGGAAGGATGGTGAACCAATAACAAATAAAAGAAAAAAAAAAAGATGAAATATGAAAGACGAGACAAAACAGAAAATGTTAAAACTGATAGAGAAACGGAAAGCTCTGCTATTGCAATTAGGTCAGTAAATCTGTGATTTTTTTCTAAATTAAGAATTTAGATGCTATGCTCTAGTTACGTATGTCAGAAGAAAGTCTGTTTGTAAAGGGAAAATACCCAAACATGCTATTGCTCTGAATGGCAAGGTAAAATAAATACATAAAACTCACAGTCTTAGTCAACAGATCCCTTGCAGATTTAGATCAAGAGTAAGTGAAAAAAAAATCACCTATGTAAATGAAGGTTAGATCTTATATCCCACCTTGGCATTAAAGGCCACCACCCTGTTATGCAGAAAATTAATCTCCAAATGATTTCATTTTATGGCAAGATTCCCTTTGTTTGCTGATTTGAAAACCCTGCACCTTGGATGAAGACCAGACTACAGATTAAGCAGGAAAAAGGAAGGGCTTTCAGTGACCTAAAGTAGGATCTTCTGAGAAACTTGGGAGGGATAGACTGGAAGGGTAACGTGCAGAAGAGATGAGGAACTGTAAGACAGAGAAGTTACAAAAGAAAGGGAATTTGCACAACTTCAGGGTGATGTTTTTTTCTTTCAGCCAAAGGGATGAATACCGAGACTGTACCATGAAGAAAAGCAAGTGACAGGAAGAAGGAAAAGACACACTGGAGAAGATTTACTTTATGCTGAGGGAATCACAAAGAGAAATGGTGCTTCCAAGCCTATAGGAAAATGACCCCGAAAGACAGATGTAACACTGCTTAGGCTGGGTATTTTGCACAGATGAGAACATGCAACAGAAAGGCCAGATTACTTACTGATTTGGCATGTATCAACAGATATAGGACTACATCAGATTCTGCCCTGAGTGCTATAAAAGAAAGGCAGCTGGAGATGCTTTACTCCCTTCCCAGGAAACAGATACTCTTTTCTCAGCCCTGGACACCGCAAAGTCTCATTGGATCCGTGTAACTTCTGTGACCCAATACCCAGGAACATTTCCCCAAAGACACACAGTGACCCAACAGGTTGCAACAGCCTTGATCCAATTATTTTCTCTGATTGGAGTATCAGGAGAGATGCTAACTAACCAGGGGACAAACTTTATGTCTAAGGTCATGAAACAACAGTATTGAGTACTAGGTATAAAAAGTATTAAAGCCTATGCCACATCCTCCTCAAACAGATGGCCTTTCAGAAAGATTTAATCAGACATTGAAATGCATGCTGCGAATACTCATTACTAGCACAGGATCAGGCTGGGACAAGTGGCCAGCACTGACGTTATTGCCTACAGGGAATTACCACAGGCATAAACAGGATTTTCAATGTTTGAACTTCTCTCTGGATAACAAGCACAGGGTCCCCTTGCCATCATAAGGGAGGGTAAAGCAAAAAAAATTCATGATAGCGTGGGCCAGGTCTAGTTTGCAGAGGAGAAGGAAGAGACCCCAGGCCCTTATAAGGAAAACACACCTTCTTTTTGGCTTCCTTTTCCTTCATTTTTCACCTGTGATGGTCAAGCCACCACAAAGCTCTGTGACACAGACTAGTGTTTGCTGGATCCCACCTTCAAACCACAATGAGCTCTTGCTCTTCTTATTTTTATGGACGCATAAGATAGAGCTGTCACCACTCTCCCCCCTTCAGTATCAAAACCAGCAAAAACAGGGTATAACCACAACAACCAGCACCTAGAAGGAGGTGTAAACAGAGCTGGGGAAAAAAAAAAAAAAAAAAGCAAGCATTTCAAAAAGTCCTTAAGCTATCTTTTGGCCTGGATTTTCGATAAACAATATTTTAAGTGACTGATTCTACCATATAAACACAATTTTAAAAAGTCACTAAAACCCTTGACATTACCAGCAACGGAGCATGTGGGTTTATTTATTTTCACTCTGGGTGAAAAAGCCTTTTTTCAACACTAAAAATCCCACCCTTCTCAATTAAAAGATGTTTCTCATACGCTGTAGATCAGCAAAGCCAAATGTCCATCTTCACTTCCTGCACCGGCTGGTGAAAACAGGAGGAAAATACATGCAAATCTTATTGACAGAAGCATTTAAGTGTTTCCTCCCTGTAACTCTGAAGGCATCCTGTTGGCCTAATGACTTCCTGTGGATTAATGCTGCTTTAAGGACTGTCTGAACCTCCCCTGTTCTGCCCAGAAAGGGGCAAAAACACCAGCCCTCTGAAGGAGCTCCACCACATACCTCTTAGAAAGTGAGGTTAGCTTTTCCTGCACAGATACTCACATTTTGCCAGTACTGTCTGCAAGATCATTCTTGGCAACTGTGGATACCCGAAAACATCACCAGCTTGATCAGTATGACCACCCTGGTCCTTTGAGTTCATTTCTGTCCTTTGGTACAAGCCTATGTTCTTGCAAACTGAAGCATGTGAGCGGTGCTCCAAGAAGTCAGTGAGGTCGCTCACGTGCATGACGGCAGTTTGAACCCCAGATTGTAGCCGAGGTGGGACATGTGAAATACGAGACAGGGACACCGCTCCTATCACCCCCTGAAGAAAAAATGAAGATAGGCAGTAGTGGTTGAAAAAGACTAAAAGGGAGCGGGGAGAAATGCAGGTACTGGAGAAAGAGTCCCAGATGCCAAGATTATTTTGTTACGGTTGCTGCAGGGTTTGCTGGAGTGGGGCAGATAATATTTACATGATACCATCTGCCTGTTCCTTGTCTAGGATCCATAAAGCACTCTGATCTGTAACCGAGGAGGCAGTAAAAACGGCGCGATAAGAGCACAGGGTGAGTGATAGCAAGCAGACCTGGTATGTGCTTGCTGGCAGCAAGTAACCAAGCCGACATTTGCTATCTTCTTGTGACTGCGGTGCTCGTAAAGCGCTGGTGTGCTGGGCTGCAGAACTGGGACAGATGCAGCAGTAATGCCAAACTCTCCCTGCTTCTCCATCAACACGCCTCAGGGAGGTGAGAAAGTCACTGCTCTCGTTACTTATTCCGTCCTTGATCTCTTTTGAGCAGAAAGGCTGCAGAACTGCATTTCATGATGAAAGTACCTCAGCCAGACACTTCAGCCCAGGCCTGAAACCGAAAGATCGCATTCCGTAGGCCTGCAATTCATCGTTGGAAAGATAACAACAGACGGATCAAGACATTTCAACTGGTGACCAAAAGTAATGGGGATTTCAAGTTCATCTCCATTAGAGATTTTGAGGCCTTGCTCTGTTTAAATGCCCACTTAAGAAATTCTGAGGAAGTTATAGAATTCATTACATCTTTAAGAAAAAGCAAATAAAAAAAGAAGAAAAAGGACTTTCCTTCAAATGTGGGAAGGAAGGAACATAATTTTAAAAGCAAGCAGTAATAGCTTGATTTTTTAAAGAAGGTGGATAATTAAAACGCCTCTTAACATAATGTCACCTTTTTTTCCTCTTAGAATCAGTGTATGCTGCCCAAGCACAGACACCAGATTTCATTTTCAGAAGATTTTTAACATATACTAGACAAATGCTAACCTGCTGCTTAAAACAGCAGCCAGAAAGGTTTAATATTTGGGTTCAAACCCCATATTTGGCACAAATTCCCTCTAGATCTTTAAGACACTCATTTACCTTTCTGGAAAGCCCACTTCACATTTCTTCCTGACAAAGGCAATGGATAATGACACAATCAAACCGTGAGAACAGCCCAGCAGAACAGAATTGCTGCAGAATCCCTCCTACAGGCTTAGAAAAACAAAAGGACCAGGCTGATCCTTTGTTTTACTGACTTGATAAATCAATAAAAATTGATTATTTAATATTGCCGTACAGTGTGTATCCTTAAATGGACACCACCTTCTTTCAAATATAAACAAGTTTTGCTTCGTTTTCTACAAAGGCAGGAAAACTGCAGACTATTAGAAGGTGTCTAATCCTCCCATCTGCTGTTTCCTTAGAAAAATATTTACTTTTTAACATCTGTACTGCATTTCCACAGTTCAAGCACACACATAGCTCCTGGAATGTACACAGTATTTAGCAAATTTTTAACTAAGTTTTCTTAGTAATTGTATAGTTTTCCCTTGACAAGGAGAGGATCAGACTTTTTCAGAAGGATTACCTCTGCTCAACTCATTTCAAGCAGCTCTTGAATAAAATAGTTCATTAGTTCATGAAAAGGAAAAACTCCAGGGAACTGCTGGGGAAGGAAGAGAAAAGAACAGAGTGCCACAGTAATTAGGTTTTCAGATTGTCCCTTATCCTCCAGAATGCAGGTACACACACATATGTCCCTGCTCCCCTTAGGTAAAGCATTTAGGGGAGCTCATTGCAGGTTTGTCCCTGGGAATCAGTGTTGCAGAGATTAAAATTGTAACCAGGCCATCAGTTCCCAGAAAGATATTAAAAGATACCACTTCCTTATAGTACATTACTACTGCTACCCAGTAGTGAAAGGGCAGTTCTCACCCCTTTGCAAGCACTTAAGCAGCTGAGTTTCAGACCTCCTTAAAATTCAGTTTCCTGACCTTTTTAGGCTCCCTTGGCTGATGCTGGAAAACCAAAGGATCCCCACATATCAGGAATCACTCGTGCCTGCCTGGGTGTGCGAGCAGCCGGCGGGCAGCAGAGGCAGTGACTGTACTTAACAGGGATCAGGAAAAGGATTGGTAGGAATAAGGATGAGAAGTGGGGAAAACTGGAGGGGGCTGCAATTGTTCATTGGCAGTTGCTGACCAGAGGAAAACCTCTTTTGATCTAGACCTGGCACAGTAGAGTACAGAGCATCCCAGGGCCATACCACTTCACGGGAGGGCAGATCACCACCAGGACTGCCAGCACCATACAGCTTATTTGTGGCTTTACACCACATGGCGCATGGGCAGGGTGGTTCATAGCAGCACAGCCTTCACAGTCTTCTCCCGTTGCTCCTTCTGTCTGCTCTGCACTTGCACCAAAAGCATTCAGGTAGTCTGTACATCTCCAGCCAGATTGACTAAACTGCCAACCGAGATGTCAATGAATACAGGTCTGGTGATACTTGTCTGTGCTTTGTCACCGTCTCATTTCAAATTGGCTTGAGACCACCAGGAAACAGCTGCTCATCATCACAAACATCATCAGGTCACTACCTGCCTGGCATGGATCAGTGACCTTGGATTATGCATATACAGCAGACCGCATGACTGGAAAAATCAGGAGATGTCAGGAGAACGTGTTGCAGCCTCTATGAACTCTCCAATTCTCCTTGTTAAAGGGTGCATATTTTGAAAATTGGATTTTCCCACAGATATGCTGTGATTTTCCAAAAATAATGTTTTGCAATGTCCTTAAATTGTTACATTCCAATTGTTGTTATTACTGTGGATTACAAATGAAATTCTGGCCTTTCATCTGCTGAGGGGGCTTAGTTTCAACCCTTAGTTTGGTTGAGCACCATGAAAGACTCCTGCATCTAGATATCATAATTTAAAACACACTGGTAGGTTAAGAACTGAGCTATAACATGACATAAAAACAACCCTTACATGAATAATGATTTGCATATCAGATTATTAAATGAAAATCTATCAAAGTATCATTTACGGAAATAAACAAACAGTCTATCTGCCCTGTTTCTGGAAACATTTTGCCTAAGGGAAAAATTTAAACCTGGGCAGATAATCAGGATAAGGTATTTGAACACTTAAATCCTGCTGGAGTCTTCAAAGTAGGTGTTAAGTGGTGCATTAAATTTGTGCTGTTTCTTCTGAGCAGGGTGAATTTGCTCTTCTGTAAATAGTGGGAAAAGCATTTTACAATAATTTGAATCCATGAATAAATGTAATATATTAAAATTTCTAAACTACGACCGCTAAATGTTTTTGTACATAAGCCAAATGAGTGGAATATCCAGGACTGAAATTATTTGACTGACCAAAGAAAGATAATATGTAATTAAAATGACATCTGCAGCACTAACCGATGGGATGAGAGAAAGTGACATCACAGATCTCATATAAGCTGCAAGCGTATTATTAGATCTAAACCTGGCTGTAAAATTACTATCTGCCCATGGGATTATCTTTAGGCATTCAGAACCATTGTTTCATTTACTGATAGAACAGGGATGATAACAGGCTGACTTTGCTTGTCACATTGTTTTTTTGGCCTTTCTTTATTCTTCGTTCACGTTAGTGGCAGATGAGAGGAAGGCAAGCTTCAGCTGCATCACTTTCGTGGCGCTTTTTATTGTTTCACAGTTTGCTCCAAAGGCACGCTTTTTTTTGCCTTTTTTTTTTTCCCCAAACAAAAAAAAAAACCAAAATATTTTTAATGGTGGTAAAATCACTGAGGAGTAAAAGATGCACACAACGTAACATCTAGGAATGTGGCAACCTAAGGAACAGCCATTGGCCTAATGAAGCACAGGGAGATCGTAAGACTTTGTTTATAGCTCCCATTATTAGCACAAAGAACCAGTAGCTACTGGTTATATCTTGGCCTCATTAAAATTCAGTGCCAAAACTCTGAGTGACTTCAGTGGGTACATTTCATCATTCGAGACCTAGGACACGGGACATAATTCTCCTTCAATACAAGGCTATCTGGGACACCTAATCTTTACAGATTACATTTCTGCATTAAATCGGACACAGCTGCATTTTGATCTGTTTCACATACCATTTTTATGTTCCTGGCAAATTATTAAGTTGCCTATGCTTGTAACAAGACCCGTGTGTCACCAACCTAAAATAGTCAAAATTCTAAGAGCGCGTAAGGAGACAGGCGAAAAAAAGGAAGCTCCAAACTTTCCAGTGGCTTTTGAAAGCCATGCTAATGATCCTGAACTGCAAAGGGGACTTAATGCGCTCTCACATGCTGATTTTGCGAACCAGGCAAAAGTCCAGGAGCAGGCGGGACCACAGCCAGTCATGCACTTGTGCATACACTGTTAAGGCAAACATGGACCTTGTACTTTCCTCCACACTGCCCTGGTACTGGGCAGCTACTGCCATGTGTTATCTCTTAGAGCATCTCACAACATCCCTTCCAACACAACCTTAAACCTCTGCTCCATCAACCACTGAAAGCTGCGAACAGGCTGCATACGCAGAGAATGCTGCCTCCTGCTCCTGTCACTACCATCTTGCTTTCTTTTGTGTCTTCTCCTAACCATACCCACCTGCTGTCCTTTATCTGAGTCTGCAGTTTGAGGGAGTGACCACCTCTAGTGTAGTGAAGGATTTAGCCCACGACTGATGCCCTCAGTGCTACTGCCACAGAAATACATTGCATTTTATCAACAGTAGTTAATACATTAACTACTTTTAATCCACATTAGACTGTTTCATTGTCCCTTTTATCCTTTTATAAGTGATACACAGAATAGACTTTTCACGCAGACTCCTTCAGCATAAATCTTTGATTCAAAACTGTCCATACATACAGCCACACCAGTATGCCATTAAAACCTCACACTGGATCTGTGCAGCAGCTTAGATAGACCATCCCTGTTAGAAAATACTCCTCCAGCACTCAGTCTGGGCCAGGAACCATGTTTACGAATCATGAATTGTTTGTGGCCGGTCAGTGGTGCTTACAATCTTCTGGATGTGAAGAAGGACAGAGACAAAGACTAGTGGAGGCAAAGACTCATAAAGGTGGGCTGGAGGAAGGACAAAAAACATGTGGTGATAAAGCACAACAAATACACAAGTGAGACTTCACTGCAGAAGAAGTCAAAGAAAGAGAGCAGAACACACAACACAGTAAAGAGCATCAATATCTTTGAATATCAATTTGACATTTAAATGTGTCCTGGATGTAATGTAGAGTAAACTAAAATCCATTTTTTCCTGCAAGGTGACACCTGTGGGGCAAAGATGTGAGAAAAGGTTGGGAGGATTCATTCTCACCTGTGCTGTTACACCATCAGAATTGCTCTCCATCTCAAAGCGGTAAGAAACATCTCTCATATTTCAACATTAACAGCTTCTTGATGTGTATTTTGTAGCGTGTTTCATGTCAATTGCTATGCAAAACTTGTTTCAGTTACCTTTAAAATGGAATTCTCATTGATATTCTTTATTTCTCACTACACATCCATAATTAAGAGGTTAACTTATTTTTAGGAATGTTATATGCAGTCTGCAGTAAAAAATGGTCCAAAAGGACAGGTAGACCTAAAGAACTTTTGTATCACAGAACTGAAGCACATGCCTATGTTCCAAATACTTTTTACATCAAAAATAGAGAGACTTTAATAAAAATTCATGTGCTTTCAGATACTTCATAAAACAACAGTGATTAAAACAAACCAAAAATCCCAGAATTGCCTTATGTCCAGACGAGAAATACACGGGTAACAAACAATTTGCTAATAATGCATACCCATTATTTTGCATACTTCAGGTAGAATTTACTACCTTTCTCTTTAGCCGTCTCAGTATCAAGTGTCTGCTCCTAACCAGACATTCAAGTTCTTTTCATTTTCCAAAGCAATAGGTACTGTCACGGGACTATACAAAACCTACCTCAGCTCCTAGGTAATGACTGGGTTGAAACACTCAGTGGGGGCTCCTCTTTCTCTGGTTGTTAAGTAAAAGTAGCATAGACAAAACAGCTGACTTTGAGATGAGAAAAAATTCTACAGGGTGAATCCTTCTTTCTCGGTCTAGAAACTGGGTTGGAAAGTCATCCCAGATGCAACATTTTCTGCATCCTTATTTGAACAGAGAAACTAAGAGAAGCAGCCTTTCTTGTTATATGTTAACAATTCTGCATCAACACCAAGCCTGGTTGATGGTACCTAAAGCTAAAAATGAATAAAAACATCACTAAATTGCTTTGAATGTTCAAACAGACTGAGTTCCTTTTTTCAACTGAAGCTTATGCCACTTCCATTTTTCCCTCAAAACATTCACTTATCCATATATTTATCACAAAAATGGTCTTACCTCAGCTGCCTCTTGCTGGTCTCTGAAGACAATTGCATTTTTTATGGTTTGGATAAAAAATCCATTCAGTTCCTTTTGTTTCTTGTTTGGCAAAATCCGGAGCAATGGGATCATTATGAATGGGAAAGAAACTGTAAGAGATTTTAAAGAGGGAAACACAGAATCAGACTGTAAAATCATGTAACATCCCCCTCCCTTCATTAATGTTATAAAATTAATCAAGTGGGATGTGTTACTGTTGTGAAACCTGATTTCTCCTCTTTCTCTCCCTCTCCCTCTTTTTCTTCCACCCCCATGGGCTGGTAAAGGGTTTCCTTTCAGAAATTCCATGTTGGCTGGGACTCCCCTGCCAGACAGATGCCTTCCAAACCTGCTTCCACAATGCTTCAGGATTTCATTTCAGCTTCTTGATGCCACAGAGCCACCACAACAAAGGGGAGAATTATTTTCCCTGCCTACTCGAACAATTACATACAGAAGGTGGGGGATCTTGAACTAGCCTAGCAGCTTACGGCACTGATCCATGAAATTGTGTAGTAGTCATTCTCATTTACATTTCTCCAATATTAGGGTGTTGGTTTGCTCTTTTATTTTTCTCCCCTAAACAGGCCACAGACTTTGGAAGTGGGATGTTATCACAAGGATGGTCCATGGCCTTTACAGTCAGGAAGTAGAAACCTGAGTGAAGTCTTGCATCTTAATAAATCCCTCGTTAGCTTATGAACAGCTTAAGACTAACAAATCAGTCATCAGAAGACTCCTGTGCTGCCAACAGGGCAACACAGTGTGGAAATTCAGACCACATAATGTACCAGCAGAAAGAGATCAACCAAGGAATCCAACTCCAAACCCTACTGAAACTTTCTTTAATGAAAGACATGGTCCTAGACATACAGGGGCACATTTCTATCTCTTCAGAAATTAGTCACAAATTACACTTTGCAATCAGGTTAAACATTAACCCCAGGATATTTTGGATACACAACTCCAGAAGGAAACAGTTCATGTGCTGCTAGTACAGGTGCAATCTGTAATGCCAGCAGGATCAGATGGGCACAGGAAACTTTGCCGCTGTGCCACCTGACACTACTGTGAGCAGCTCTAGATTGCAAGATAGTGAAACCTCAACAATTTTGATTATGCCGTGGCTTCCTCAGCTACGATTCTCACTGCCCTTGCATTAACAATGTCACTGACACTGTGAAGCCTTACCTTTCATGCCCTAGAACTAAATGGCTTTATACCCCATTCTTGGCATTCCCTATCTATTCACCTGAAAATAAATGCATTCTCTTATTCACATCCTGTGCTGTCACTTTTCATCTTTATCCTTTATAGCCATCAACCAGGGTGCTGCTGCTATTCAAGTAAGAATTTGGAGGACTTCTGCTTATGCTTCTTCACCTGTTTTCCTTAGTGGGTTATTAGCCCACTGTTGCTTATGGGTGGGATTTCGATCTCTACCAAGCAAACTGAGTGCACAAAAACTTTACTCTTAGGCTCCGAAGGGCAGTTACTCTGTTTTAATGTAGAAGTGTATTAAAAGAGATACTGTAGAAACTACAGGTTCCAGAAACGTTCCACTGAGATCGACCTGGAGCATTGCCTTCCCAGACTCCCAGTTTCTGGAGGAAGTTGCATTAATGGTGACAAGAGCTGTAGAGCATATGGTGGAAATCTTGAGGATATACTTGGCCTGTAGGTTGCATTCTGAACCCCTCTGAAATACAGTCTGCTATACATCTTCCTGCTCCTGCTTCAGCATGTTTTGTAATTTGAGAATGACTTTTAGAAAATTCCCATAAAGAAGTAGACAAAGGTAGACTATACTCACGGATTAGAATGAGGAGGGGCTTAAACAAAGACATTTCAAAGAATGTTCTGCAATTCTTAACAAAGGGGTCGTCAGGATTCTTCTGAGAATCCACCTCAGTACCAAAAGCTACGCTGCCAACGACATCCAAGGTAAAGCAGTTGTAACACCTGCATTGAGTTGAAGAATCATAAATTCTTAGCTACAGATTACATATCCATTAAAATCTTGCTTCTACAAACATGAAATAACATTAATTTCTGCCTCTGATTTTCTTTTTGCTTTTAGATTTGAGCTTTGCCAGTAAGAGATGTTTCCATCATTCTGACAAATGCTGGTGCTTAATAATGATCACCTTCTCTCTGTCTACAAAGTGAACATATTTTCATATAGCTCAATAATTCCACTAAAAATTTATAAAAAATAAATAATTTCATTTGTTACTACCTAGAAATCAAATGCAACAGGTCAGAGATTCATAAGCATTTTCTTTGTATGCATCCTAAAAAACAAGATCATTCCTTTCTCATTTTAAACTGTAGAAACCACATCTACTACCAGTCCAGTCTAAACTCTCAGTGACAGGAGGTGCTTAAGTAAAATTTCCCATTAAGGACTTCCTTTGTCTTCTTGATAGCTCCTTTGTAATGTAAAATTGTGGCCAAAACCAAGAGGAACTGACACCATGTGAAATCCGTATCTCTGCGGAGGAGTGGCAAATGCTTTGAGAACTACAAATGATCTGTGGACCACGATCTAGAAACTACAGAACTCACTGAATCACTCCCCACATATCTGGCCATCTACCCAGTTGTCTCACCATCTTTATTTCTACTGGGCTTTAGCAGCTATGTTTAGTTTTGAGATAAATGGACTGAGAATGTAAAATATCCTAGAAATTTGGTTCTTCTGATCTGTGGTCAAGTTTGCAGTGACTGTTCTTCTGTGTTCCCTTACGAAAGACTAATATCAAATTCTCTGGTGTTTTAACCTGAGTGAGCATGCATTAAGAGAAGGACAGGACTCGGGCCCAGTACATCCTGTATATATATTTTGATCTTTGGGCACTGTCATTCTGATGACACCAGGGCAGATTTGGAAGTATACAACAGTACTGAAAAGCTAAGTAACTTCTTTGAGTTTTCAACTCTTACACACACACAAAAAGCATTATTAGAAGTTGAAATGTTAAAAGAGAAGGCACTGCAATAAAACAATAATTTCAGAAGCACTCAATCATCTACCTCTCCAAGGTACTGAAAAAGCTTAAAAACTAAATTTTGAGTTGTTGGCAAAACACAAAATGGCTAAAAACAACTAATGAACAAGTCCACAGGAGGTTGCAGATAAAGTATTTCCATCCAAAAAATAACTCCCAAGCAAATTCTGGGAGACTGCAGTGCAGTGAAAATCACATTTATATATGTCAAACCTGCTGAGATGGTAGTATGATAAAACAACTAGAAGATCACACTCTGAGATGGTCAACATCATTCATCTATACTTTCAAAAGGTCTTTTCCAAAGTGCCTCTTGAGAGGTGAAGCCCTATCATGGATCAATAGCTAAAGAACCAGGCAAAGAAAAAGGACAAATGGAAAAAAGGGAAAAGCCTGGAAGGACTCAAAAGGTCAATTTTCATCAGAGCACTAGGCTAAGCATAATACATCTCAAGGTTTCATAGCATGTCTTCAGATATTTAACAAAGAGATCTCTGTGCACACATACACTTGCATATGTACTTGAAAAGAGATGGATGAATTGTGGACTAAATATCCATTTCTTTACATGAAACAAAATTACTTGCACTGCTCCAGGTTGGGGGAAATCATGAAGAACTTAGAGGGCACTGGCCAGCCTAGCAAATGAAGTGTATGCGAAATAGTGCCTATTAGAAAGAATGCATTTGAACTACTCATATGCCATACAGGGTCCTAGAAGAAATGCATCTGCTCAGAGAATGGGCTAGACAGTGTTCTAAACAGTTCAGTGAAGACCTCTGATGAAAGAGCAACAAAAAAGATAGTAGGATATCAAATGCATAACAAATGGTAGAAAGCACAGTATGGAAAATATTAGTGTCATTTTATAAATCAATGGTGCATTCTCCTCTGGAGTACTGATCTCATTGTTTCACAAGAGGCTAGCGTGCCATTAGAAAGGGTTAGAAGGAATGTGGTAAGAATGATTAAGTGTTCAAAAAACCTCATATAAAAAAGCAAGAGGATGATGGACTAGAGGGATTTGATACTAGATCAATTCCTATATTTGTACATTATTGGCAGACTGTAGAGAGCAGACTGGACAGGGACTGATGCAGCTTTCCTTTCTGCTTCCAGCTGTTAAAACTTCATTAAACAACAGCTAGAAATGCATTAGATGCTTTTCCAAAATTACTTTTCAAGTATGCGATGGGTGTCCCCAGGAAGAAAAGGCATCTATCAGGCACATCCTGTATTAAACTATGATCTCCACTTATAAAAGCGAGGGAAAAAAAATCTTCTTTTATACAGTAAGCGCATATTTAGAATAACTGCTGCTATTGACTTTTTTTTTTTTTATATCTGTTACTAATTTCTGGCATGTTGAACATACCTCTGGATATCAAAAGCTTTGCCAGAATCTGCACAGACTTTCAAGTTACACAGCAGGACGTCACAGGCCTGGTTTATTAGCGGTGTCATCTAGAAAGGAACACATTGTATTGTGAAAAACATTAAAATGTTAAAAAAAAAATCATCAATTATTCTAAATGAGTTTTATCAAGTAGATGGGATGGAGCTTGCAGGATCCTCTGTAGGTGTGGCCAGGCACTTTTGCACAGGTAAGATGAAATGTTGGGAGTGTTTGCTAAAAATAAACCTACATACTACAGGGATGCCCTTCTCCAGCTCTGGGCCTAAACATGAGAGGCCCTGTCACTTACCTGACCTTTGGTTCTTGCCCACCTGCGGCTACATACACAGAGAGCTATCAGGCAAAGACACCCCTCTCTCTTTTTAATCATTCCCTGTTCCAACTGATGATTTATGATGATCCATATTTACAGGCCATTACATTTAGGTTACATATACTCCAGGGCAGAAGGAATATCTTCCGTAGTCCCAAAGCCCTCTAAAGATATTAGCATCAGAGGCCCAGCATTTCCATTCTGCTGTCCCTCAGTTTGAGGGATTTAACATTGTCCTGGTTGGAGTGACACAGAACTAATTTCTCTTTCAGTAATTTTACTTTTCAGTAAAGTCTCTTCTAATGCTTGGGAAAATTGTACTTTTAGAAGATTCTAGCACCTGAATTTATGAAAATATTTACTTCATAGCCAGCTATGGTGTGTGGGTTTCAAGGTCTCAATGTTTTCAAGTTATCCAGGTGCAGGGACGAGGAGGAGCGAGACCCGGGCACTTGACCCATGCTGGCCAACAGGATTATTTCATACTATGAACATCACATTCAATATAAGTTAGAAAATTTGCCGAGGAGTTCTCTCTCCTATGATGGCTGTGATTCTGAGAACTTCTTGCCCCGGCGCCGGACCCCTGAGGCCTTCCCTTCCTCCCAAAGCCGTAGCACTGGCAGTGTCCCACATTTGCTGTCCATTGCTGGCAGTGCACAGCTTCCTACTGGTATGATTGGCCGATATATTTTATATTGGTATCGGGATCACTATTGGTTCTTTAGTGTTATTACTGTTAATTACCTAGTCTTACTCTATAAAAACTGTTTATATTTCAACGCTTGGGTTTCCTTGTTTTTTCCTGATTCCCCTTCCTGGGTGGGAAGGGGTCATCAGGTGATAGAATAATTGTCTAAAGGACAATAAACTGTTATGGGTTCCTCAAACCATAACAAACATGTACATTAGAAAAGCACCATGTATACCACTACAAGTTGCTGAGGGCAAACTGCTATTGCTACCTGAGGAAAGGGTTTTCTGGAGTGGTGATGCCATTAAACCAACATTCACAAGAATTTATTCAGCTGATGGTTCTTCCAGTCACTGACACATGATGGTCAGGCAGACTTACCCACAGCCTAGCTGCAGCTAACAGTGCAATAGTTTCCTCTTTAGCGCTTCATGGAAACCACAAAATAGGCAACCATCAAGACCCCATTAAAGTCTCTCTTTCTCTGTAACTTTTTACATATGACAAGCATCAGACACTTGCCTTGATTATACCTACTAGGGGGGCAGAAGAAGGGTGTAGCAACAATCCAGCTGTGACCCTGAAGGCGTTATCTGCTATGGCTCTTTCTCCATATAGACTGCCAAGAGATCCTTATAGCCTACAATTTAATACCACAGTCTTGCCTCAACAATTACGCCAAGCATCAGCAGACATACGCACAGAAACCTGCCTTTCCTTCCTGAACAACCTCTTTCAGCCTACGGATGTCAACAAACATGAGAACAGACTTGTCCTACTCCTCTGCCATTCTTGTTACCAAAAAAGACTTACTGCAGCCTCTCAGCGCACTCCGAGAGCTATGCAGCCTGCCCAGCCAAGTCCATTTTGCTTGGCACTTCTATCTCTGTGAAACTGGCATAACATTTTGTGCACAGGCACACTGCCATCCTAACACATGGGCAAGACTGTATGCAGTCAAAAGGCCAATTCGGGAGCATCCAACACGTTTTCCAAAGGCAGAAGTCTGAGTCAAGAATGTGTCTAGCTGCTCTCGAGGTCCCGTACCTACATGGGACAGAGCAGCTTGTTGCTATTTCAGCTCAAAGCCGGATTGACTTGGGCTTTGCCACAGCCTCACAAGACAATTCTGAAGCCAGATTAGTCTTCGGTAAAAGTAGCTGGTATGTGTTTGGGAGGTGCACATCACGTTATGTGGCAGTTTTGTTCCCCTTTTGGCTTTCTAAAGAAGGTCCCCTGCAGTGAGCTGCTTCTCAAATGGTTCAACAAAATTAACAAATTTCTGTTCAACAGATTGAACCAGAGTGAAATGCTTTATAAACTCTGGGTCCAGCCCCTCCAATGAACTGAATCAGTCAAGGAGAACAAAATGAAAATCCATATTTTAACAGGTATGATGTTTCCTAAACAGATGGTGATCATTTCAGATTTTCCTTTTATTGCCTTATTTTCTCTTTTATTCTTCATCACACCACCAGACCTGCAACCACCCAGCTGGTTGCTATTGCTTTCCAACAGCTGGCAGAGATGGCAGGGGCATGTACGCCTGGCCAGGGCATCTCACAGCACCTCTGCACTTTCTGCATTCCCCCAGCCTTTCAAAATACCATTGCAATTCATTTCTAGCCATGAGATGTTTTTATTAGTAAATCTAACCAGGAAAATGGGGAGGGAGGCACATGGATTTGATTTATTGTTAGTATGATAGGACAAAGTCATATCAATGAGACAATTATTTGCATATGAAAGCTACGGGGGATATCTACTCAGGAATCCTGGGTTTGGGTTTTTATTCCCCTGAGGGACATAAATTAGTCCAAAATTGCTAACTAAAAAGACCACA
The DNA here is from genome assembly GCA_008921705.1 of Burhinus oedicnemus. Lineage (NCBI taxonomy): Eukaryota > Metazoa > Chordata > Aves > Charadriiformes > Burhinidae > Burhinus > Burhinus oedicnemus. The sequence continues at coordinate 178,721 of VFFE01007103.1, read as the reverse complement.
GACTGAAACATTCTCAAGTCCCTTAACGCTTTAAACTCTTTGTTCAATTGTCAAGAAAAATAAAGTTGTGTTGGGGGAGGTGAACTATACCAAACTTCGAAAACCAGCACAGAAAGACATGTTGATCTGCACCGCCTTGGGTATCACTAACTTCGTATACATTTTCTTCTTTGCCAGTCAGAACATAAAAGCTGCATAACCTGCCTGAGATTCAGTTCTTAGTGGGTAAACAAACCCCAGCTGCTCTGTGTTCAGATTGGCTGAGAGTAACAGGATGAAGAAAAATCTAAACAATATGGTCCCTGTAAATATTTGATCTGCCAGTTATCTAATAGCAAGAGTAGCCCAGAGTCCAAATTTCTTGCTTTCTGCCAAAGAAGAGCATTTGGGGTTAGGGTTTTCATGATGCCAGGGGCTTTGCTGTATAAATCCTGCCAATATGCTATTTGGCACATAACAACAATTAGTTTCTGATTCTGCGTACGCACAGTGCATGGGGATGTTTGCACTGTTCAAAGGCATCAGTCACGTTCCTCTAGTTAGATGTGGTCCTCGGTATTCACTATTATTATTCCCCTTATTATTAGCACCCAAACTATAAAGTAGAAGGCTGGATCATATTCACTGTAGACAGACACACTGGAGACTTTACTGTTCACATACAGTACGCAGAACTTGTGTTGGGCCTCTTGTCCCACAAATAGGATGAAATATAAAGGAAGGAGAAGGAAAAAGGATACATCCCTAACATAAGAATTGCTTCTGCACCAGATTTCAAGTCCCTGACTAAAACCAAGAAAAGAGCAGAGCATCAGGAAGATGTTTGCGAGGGGATTTATTGCTATCACCTTACAGTGGGGCCCCGCTATTCATGGGCACAACTTACCAAAGTGAGCAACTCAACCAGACACTGACTCAAGGATATGCACATTTCACATATCGGCTTAGTGATCACATTAGTGATTTGCTTTGTCTCAAGTGAGCACACTTGCTTTGCTGAGTAACAACAGCAATTTCCAGAGACCCTTCCAAAATGCCTCTGACCAATGTGCACAAGCAGAGTACGAGCAAATCAAAGAAACCTCAGTGGCTGGACTGTCAGATCTTATGTCCTAGTGGGACCTGGAAGATCTACATGCCTGAGAGTGACGCTAGAGGATTTTCCTGTGCTATTCTGCCACATTATTACACGTTCTGCTTTGTGTCTCCCTTTGTTTGAAAGAAAATGCCTCAACACAAACTCCACTTTGCAGGTTATTTAGGACAATGCTACATTATGCTGTGCTCTCTTCTTTAATTTTTGTGTTCTGTTTTGTTTTAATGGTTGGTTAATGGAGGAGAGGATTACCGGCATACTGATAGGAGATGACAAGACTACTGCAGCACCATCAGAATAAATAAAAATCAATAGGTTTTCTGCTGGTGTTGGCTGTAAAAGAGAGAAAAGCTATTTATCAAGTCTGACAAGGGGTCCAGAACTGCAGGATCATCACAGGCACCACAGCAAAAAGAAGAGGAACAGAGTAAGAAATGCTAAATAGGGAATCGAGATTGGCACAGCAAGATTACTAATGTATCAGCTTGTTTCAATACATAATAACTGAGGAGAGCATGACAGGAACATCAGGAAATGCATCTTTTACCTAAGGACCTCCAGGTATTTTACTTCACCAATTCCTCATGAACTAGATCTTGGATCAACTTTCAGTGGTCGGTATTATTCCCATTTAACATAAGAAAATCATTTCTGCACAGAGAATTTAAGTAGTTTCTGCCAGATCACCCACAGGCAGTCAATGGCAGAGCTGGAAGTGAAACTTCTTGAGTCTCCTGCCTCCTATTTCTCATTTCTTGTTTTTAGTGCTCCCATAGCAATGGCACTATGATGTCCATTCAAAGGTCTCACTGGAAAGAGTTTATTATCAGATCTGCTACCAACTCCAGTGGCATTTCATGTGGGATGCTACCAAATCTTACTGCAGGATCAAGCTTAGAAGTCTATTGATTTATGTGATGCTCACCACTATAGTATTTGAATTTAATGTTATCTGGAGCCAAATCTTCCTTTAGTTAGAGTGGACTGCTTTACTAATCTTCATGCTTGTTAGAAAATTAAAAAGGGAGAACACACAATGTATAGAAATCCATAAAAGCATCAGTGAAACGGTGCATGACTTTTAAAGAGAAGTTCAGGAGACAGAGAGAGAAAACTGGAGAAGATGCCAGAAAATCTTGAAAAAAATCTTGGGAAAAAAATTCTTTGCATACACGCAGCAATCACTACACTGCCTACCCAACAGCTCTATAACCTCTAGCTTCAGTGAATTGCTCGTAACTTTGCAAATTTCAAAATTTCTGGGATCAACTTTTCCTCATTTGGTGACTGGCTGTTGGAGATTTTTGCCAAACTAAGGGGAAATTCCTCAAGCTTAGTGAACTTCTCAGTAATACTACAGAGCTTCTGTGGAGAGACAAGGGCAGTATGCCTCTGCCCCCAGCCACAGCAGCTAGATGCCTCTGTGGGGCATCACGGGTCAAACCTTAGCAACACACATTAGCTCTGTCTTGGGTTTTGTCCTCCAGCAGCCAGGCCGAAGAGTGGCTTCTTGTTATTGCTAGTGCTGAAGCTGCCTAGTAGTAGATTCTTGTGTTTCCGAAATGGAGATAACGGGAACCTACGCTCAACTCTGCGGCCCTCTGTGCATCTTTTATCTGAAGTGATTGCACAAGGAGTTGTTAACATTTATTGCTTTGTCACAGGCTAATAGCTCCCAATTCTCTCAGAGCATCCAGACAGAGAAGTCTATGTTCAGAGTGGCATTAAGGACGGCGGTGCTCAAGGGGAACCACTCTCCAAAGCTACTCGGGAGGTCTGCAATCATCACTGGGGAACGAAGGCAAGGCAGACATGCAGAGTGAACAGACAGCAAGACTTTGGTGTGGGGTTTTGTCAAAGCTCAGATCTCTGTGGCAAAGGAAACAATGTCTTAGGAGAAGAAATGAGGAATGTGTCTAGCAGTATTTATAAATATGTATAAAACAACATATCCAGGTTCTTACGCAATAAATTAATACCAAAACTAGCTTATTTGTAACTCCTTTGAGGTAGAGGAGAGTTTACTATAAACAGGATGTCTTCTACAGAACTCTGAATACTCTAATATGGCCAATACTAGAACATGGTATTTTTATTTCCAAGCTGCTGTGGAGGTTCTGAGAGAGTACTAAATATGGGAGAGTTAAAAAGTGAGATCATAATTAATGAGCATTGATTTCCTTTGAGAAGTGTTGGCATGGCTTCTAAATTAAGCAACAGCAAGACAGGCACATGGGCGAGGACTTAAGTTGCATTAACTTCAAATCCCAGGACTGTTCATGTATTTGGGTAGAAAATGAAATGCAAGGCTGAGGAGTGCATCCATCCAAAAGAGGTTCTTAATCTCACATGGACTTACTGCAAGTGTCTCTCTGTGTAGGGACAGACAGTCTTCTGGTGAAGACATGGAACAGTGGAACAAAGTTGGGCCTTTCAGAGACCTTCCCTACTCCTCATTTTCCTACTTTCTGTAGACTGGGAGGAGAAAGTGACCATTTCCAGGCCAGCCCTCCTTTTTACTTCCTACCACTACCCTCCTCCTGCGTTGCAGCTCTGCAACCAAGCAGTGCACAGCGAGCACGGTGACTTCTCCCACCTTGGTTTAACTGGTCAAACCCTGCAAACCCCTGCCTGCCCTGCCCCAAGGCACAACACCCAGGGCTTCTGCCTGCTCGTCCCCACCGCTCTCCTCCATCAAGTCTGCCTGGCTGGTGCTGGCAGAGGTGGCTCTCCACAAAGTGAGGGGAGTGCGGCTTTATCTTTTGTTAGTCCACCAGCAAAGAGCTGATGACCTGCAGTGAGGTAGATTAATTTCCGCTAGGAAAATGCAAAACTATCCTCTCCCCACAATGCCATGAGCAACTAATCGCTTGCATATTTAAACATCCTCACCTTCCTAAAATTTCGCAATGGAGCCGGTGACAGAGCAAATGTCGGGGCGCATAACCAATGGCGTTGTCAGTCGTGATTAATCAGCATCTCTGCCAGGCTGGCGGCCAATTAGAATTTACCATAATAAGGAGGTGACAGCCGGCGTTGCTAAGCGACCACTGTCTATAGAGCTGGGAGAGCCAGACACATTTAGATGTTACTGTGGATTTCGACAGCGGCATGTCAAAACAACACAAGCGTCTGCCCAGTGGAAAATTTTACAACCCAGGACTGGGCACCAGAGTGAGGCATGGTTCCCTTTCAGAATAAAATACAGAAGGGAAGAGGTGGTATTTTTGTTGGTGGTTTCTTTTCCCCCCTTGAAAGAAGACTTTAAGCAGTCAATCATTTATCTGTGTTTAATTAAGAGATATCGTGCCACTGCAATAGGACTTTGTTACCCGGTAATGGGTTCCCATGGCTAAGTAAATGCTGAGACATTTATAGGAAATTAGCAGCAGGTCAGCACAGAGACATTTATTTTCAGTGAGGGGTATTTATCTGGCAATGACATTCTGTTCCAGTGACTTATTTTATTATATGAAAGGATTAAAGAATAAAAGGAGGAGGGGGGAAGGAGATGGAGAAATGAAAATAGACTGACAGCAGTTCCCGTGTTAACATGAGAGCTGCTGACTCTGCAAATCACGAAAAGCTATGTTCCAACTGGGAGCAATAACCTTTCCCGTACTTTAGCTTACTCCTAACAGGGCAGGGGGAAGGAAGGTGTAAGGCTCCTTTTTGAGTCTGCTGCACTTTCATGGATAAACTGGTTTATATAAAGACAGTGGATCATATTCTCAGATGAGCTATTCTGATTTTCACCGATCTCTGATCTGGACCACAGGGTACGTAGGCTTAACTGCATGTGTTCTTCAGGTCTAAATAGACTGGCACAAAATAGCAGGTTTTGACCTGTTCTTAATCTAGAGAGATATAAAGTAGATGCTTGCACGAAAGAAAACTATTATATCTTCTAAATTAGGAAAGCAACACAGCCTACACCTTACCTCTTTCAGTTTGGTATCGCTGAAGGCTGGGGTAAGGAGGCTCCGGACATACTTCCATCTGTCATCACGAAGACAAAGGATGCTGTCAAGCATTGGCTTGGAAATCAAGTTCGGCTTCTAAGTCAAAAGAAAACATGGTTCAGTTTTAACACTAATTCAACTACAGCTACTCAAGACTCTGGAAAGATTGGCCATGGATGGCGTTGCACTGCTGTCCCACAAGGAGAGAGGTTCAAATCAGTCCCAAACACCAAGCTAAACATGGATGAGGCTACAGAAAAATTTCTCTTCTGCTGCACGCATTTCCTCTTGGACTTGCAAAAAAGCCCCGGGCCAGTCCAGTAACTCTTTGCTCAGACTGTTCTGGTTCTGCCATTCCTGGTGTTCTCCTTTGCTGAACCCTGGCTTCTCTCCTCCCTTTCTAAGGTGACTAGCAAGAGGACCTGTCAACACTCCCTCTCCGTGTGACATGAGTGCCAACGCACAGCACGTGGGTGTCGGTGGGGGACACGATTTCTGGTGACAGCTGGTATGTCAGACTGTTACATGCATTTTAAGAGTCTTCAGAAAATACGTTGATTAGAAAGCAAGTCCCAGTCCTTACTCTGTCTACAAGGAACACTCTCACTACAAAGTTGTGGCCTGGGACTCCTACAGCTTCAGCAGTTAGTCAAATATAGTAGTTTAAAGCACTGCCCCATGAAGTTATGTACCAAGATGACTGCTGTGGATTTGCTAGACTTTAATCCCCGCCCCCACCAACTAAGAAATCCCTATCCAGACAATAGTGTACTCACCAAGGAGTAAAAGGATAAAAAAGATGAAAGAGGAAGAGCATGAGAAAACAATGCAATTACACCTGGGAGAGATGTCAGGCGATGTCCAGTCCCACAGCAGAATCTGCTACAACTTATATTATTGCCAGAGGATGTTTCCTAATTGTTCTTGAAGGCCTCCAACAATGGAGATTCAATAATCTCCCCATGCAAACTCTTCCAGTGCTGGATCGCTCTTACCTTGGTAGCATCATCTCTCTTGCTGGAACTTATGGTCTTTGTGCTATCACAGGCATAGAAAACAGGTTATTCTCTCCCTCTTTGCAGCAGCCCATATGTACAGAAGGCTACAATAAACACTAATCATATTGCTGCCATCTACCCCAAATAACACCAATTTGCTTAATACATATGTATCAGTCATGTTATTTGCGACCGTTTGTTCAGCCTTGTTTCTGACCTTCTGCATAGTCTTGTTGATTCACATCTTTCCCAAGGTATAGTCCCTGCGACTTGACATGTACTCCAGCCAAGAAGGGTTTTTTTTCATGTGTTCTGCAGGCTACATTCCTCTCTATTCACCCCAAAATACTATATACCACAGCATGACAATGTAGACTAGTGTACTGGCTTGTGGTTCCCTGCAACTCTCAGACTTTTTTCTGAATAATTACTCCCTAGGAATTTATTCCCCAGTCTTTATAAGTAAAGTTGGTTACTCCTAAGAGTCATATATAGAACAAGTCCTTGCTGAACTGACCATTCTTTTTATGATTACTTCTCCAACTGATCAAGGCCACTTTGAATTGTAGCTCTTTCTTTCATAGTGCTTTTCATCCTTACCAGCTTAGTGCCTTCTATACAAATTCTCGCACTCAAGTGTCATCATCTAACCCATTAACAGAAGTACAGAATAGCAGTTGCAAAGAAGCCACCTCTGAGATCCTCCCAGCTCATGCTTCCCTTCTGACAGTGGACTGCTCCCAGACACTTTCCAAGTCATCTTCAATCAGTATTTCAGGTACTGTACAGCAACGTTCTCCAGACAAACCATCCTAAAATTGTTGGGTTGGGGGGGAAGGTGCACAATTCTGTAGATATCAGGCTGTACAGGGACACTCAATTTGTGCATCTGAGATCTTCTGGCACCCAGGCTCCTGCTGATCAGGCCAGGGTAGCAGTGGCAGTACAGTCCCCCATGTTATCAGTAGCAGCAGTACCCACTTTACTGGGAAAGACCCAAACAAACCAAAGACACTTTGGCCTTCCCAATGCTGTCTGTTGATCCTTTTCACCCTCTAACATTTTCTTTCAGTCTTTTTTTCATTACTAATGTACATGAAAAATGAGTTCTTACCACCTGTTACACACCTGGATACTTTCAACTAATTTTGTGCTCAAGATTTCTGATTTTATTGTCCCTACATGCTATTTTTTTATCTGTGTTCTTGGAAATTTGACCTACTTCCCACTCTGTAAAAAAACTTCTTCTCTTCAGGGGCCATGAAGAGCTGACAATTTAGCTACACTGGTCTTCTACTGCACTTCCTTAACTTTTCTCCTTATTGGAAGAGTTTGCACTTAATATCTTCTCTTTAAGGAGCTGCCAGCTCTCCTTAACACCTTTTTCCTTTACACATGCCAGAATCTCGCTACACCGCATAAGCTTGTAAAACGCAGAACCCTATTTTATATTGCAAACAGGCTAATGGGATAGTTTTACATTCTCAGCAACACCACCCAGTGTAGTAAACTAATGTCACTGAGCTGACACTACAGACCAGTTTTGAGCAAAGATGAGCTGTTTTCAAGTAGAAGAGTATGTAGCAGGATATTTAGCTGAAGGAAGAGACTGACTCAGGTACTCTCATCAGCTGGCTACTGTAAGATAAAATATGGGCACAGTTTTAAAGTATACATAGACTATCCTATTTTGTGCAATAACAAGGAAAACTTGGGACAGGCTGTCAAAGCTGAAGTGGTTTGGACTGTTTTCTCCGAGTATCCTCTTTAAATAAATGATCTGTTTTCTAACTTGCCAGTAGGTATCTGTTCTGAGAATCAGAAGTGCAGCTAGAGAGACCATGAATCACTGGAGCACTGCCTCATTTGTTACAGATACGCAAAGGCACAGTAGAATCAGAAGATAGAGGCTCCGGACAACTGGAAATGAGCATCATCCTTGAAGAAAGTACTGTATGCTAGCCTCTACTCCACAGTTCTTATGTGCTGCTAGGGAAGCCCTTTACACTAAGTCTTGACTCAGCTGGTCAGCAAGTATGTATTCCTTATACCTTTGGTCTTCAGTTTGAAGCCCTGAGGCCCAGATTCCAGAGCTCCTGAGCACTCACTAATACCACTGAAATCAACAACAGGGAATGTGCCTTGATCATACAACATGCATTAGTCCAAGAAATCGGGTCATTGAACAGAGCCCCCAAATTAGCAAACACTCTCGGACCTGTGCTTCAACCACCAGTGTTCACTCCTGATTCATAAAGTGGAGATATCACATGACCTCCTCAGAACTGCTAACAATACATTAACATTTCTGAGGCACTCGGAAACTACAGTGAAAGAGCAGAATAACAATTCCCACAAGGAAATGACTGATTTTGTCTTCCAAGCAAGGTTTTGTACAGAAAAAAAAAAAAAAAAAAAAGGAAAAAATTATAGGGCAACACTTGGACAAGTGTTTTGCATCCAATCCTAAATTGAAGGCTGCCCAATCTGCGCACTCTATAAGACAAATCTCCTCTGGAAGACAAGGCTCCACTTAGATAATAACAGATGCGATATAAATCTGACTGCATTTGCCTTGAAAGAAAACCCCTTCCTAAAACCAAACATTCACCCTAAAAAATGCTCCTAATTGCATAAAGACCATATATAGCACATTCACAGAGAGGGGCTCAGTTACTGAACAAAAAGCCTGTTAACTATAATGCTGTAACTATGACACTAACCATAGCATTGCCTTTTTAGCAGTCTACTTTATGTCAGTAATGCTCCCTTAACATATTTTTGGTGTGTATAGTGTTATATACATATAAATGCTGCAAGGAAGGAAAGACAATATTGGCCATAAATTATTTTACTCTGTCTCTTTAAACTGGGTACACAAAAACATGTTTGTGTTTATTGGAATAGCATCAGCGTGACTGACAGTGTATAGCAGATTTCATTTATCAGGTTTTCCTTATCGTTTCTGCAAACACTTTCCTCCTAATTGCATAACCTATGTTACAGGTTCATATAGCAGGAATGAAAATGGATTTGGTATGAGAATGAGCCTGAAGTATCTTAGTGAAAGATGAAGTGTCACCTCTCTCCGAACAGACAAAGTACTATCTGTATCTGAGAATTCTTGAGCCTATAAAAATCACTAAAAAAATTACCATGGGAGGCAGCTGTAATATTTTCAGGGGTGGGATTTTGGTTTTTAGGCAGGGAAGGAGGTTGCTTTTAAGTCAAATGCAATCAGACTCGTATTCCATCTAGCATTATCTAAATACTCAAAAACTGCTCTGCGCTTCCTTCTGCCGTGCAATCAACCATTTCTGACCATGGTACAGTAATGTTGCATGAAAACTACTGGCAGCATGGTAATCTGCTGCAGCATACCTGCAAGTGCTACCGAGTTCCCACAACCACAGACATGCCATCAGAAACAACAAAGAAAACTGGAGGGATTTGCTTCCAAATACCAGTGCTTTTAAAACAGAAAATAAAATAATGGTTGCAAATGAGCAGCGTCTTTGCAATTGATGCAAGAATTCCCTCCCCATTAAGATGCTCCTTAGGCTGACCCTTCAGACCCAGTCATTGGCTTGTTTGTCCCCGAGTCAATTTGGCTTGCTGTGTATCACTAAATAATTCAGGCAAGCGACTCTTCTCTGGCTCTGAGGCCAAGTGGTACAGAGCATCTCCTGTCCCTGAGGTTAAATCACTTTCCCGAAGAGAATGGCCATATCCAAACTGTTTATCGTCGTGGTGCATGCTCACCTCCTGAACTGTGCCCAGGCCATGCCTGGGGGACAACTAATCAATACAGGACAAAACCATGCTAAGAAGCATGTCAATATGGACATCTGTAGGACCAGCTCATGCACTAATAACCTGTCCCTGGTTTATTCTGGAGTATAACTGTAGCCTTGTGTGATTCATAAACCATTTGCTCCTTTTCTGAGTTTGTCACTAGGAGGCTAGGCTGAACCTCTGGAAGCCAGCAACGACTGTGTGGAGCAGGAGGAAGGACAGCAACACCACAATGTTCCCTCAGAAACCTTCTCTTCTTCCTTTGGTAGAAAAATGAGGGATGAAGGTTTGCAACAAGCAGGCGAAAGTTAATGCAGCCACGCACTCTTAAAATATCCTGAATAGGTGAATCTTCAAAGAACCTAAAGGGCACCTCTAAAGACCTTTAAAAACCTACAAGCTCCAAAGACTATAATATAAAACATTTACCTCCATAGAACCAGCTGCTAATCTATTCCACGTGCTTTGACAACATAGCAAGAAATGAAACTCTATAACACAGGATCTCAGAAAATTTGTTATCTTAAATTTAGACTTAATCATAGCCTAGTGCTAACAAAACTAATGAAAAAAGATTTACTTCTGCTAGAGCCAACCCTCAGCACTGAAAGCCTGGTGAGATTCAAACAAGGAACTAAGCTCTAGAGCACCCAAAATCCCAAATCCTAACAGTAACTCCAACACTAATTCTGGCATTAGTCATACCTAGCAAACACCATTTGCCTTCATGTAAAGCCTCAGCTTTGTTTTAGCCCTGCAGGCTTTGCAGGATCCAACTTTAACTGGAATCTCATGCCCATGCTCCCCCGAACCCTAGTCTCAACCCTACAGCCCATGATAACAAGAGCCATTTGCTCTGCTCATCTCCAGCCTTTCTTCTGTACCCATGGACAGTGCAGTATCCAAGGTTAAGTCTAGCTCTGAGTTCCCCCCACCCCCCACCCTTTTCCCTCTTTGGGGAAGTTTTTGGAGTATGTTCCCAATGTGGGGTCATCCTTCTCCCAGCCCTCGGGCATGCCATGCAGTATCTCTGATACCTCTAGGGGGAGCGGGTCTGGGCTTTCTCTCCCTGGGTAAGCTCCAGAAGTGATGAGCAGGCAGCAGCGCTGGCACATCAGAGGGTTAATTTGTTCATCATTTATTTTCAGAGGGTTGCTGTCCTTGTCTTGCTAAAAGTCCACTTGTGATTAGGTATTGCCATCCTGCTTAAGAAACTGCATTTTTAAACTGAGTTTAATGAAATGATTTTTAATGAAAAAACAGAGAGAAAGTTTGTAGCATGAAGACAAGACTCTATCCCCATCCCTCAGACAGGAATTATTTGTAAAATCTTGTCACAAGATTACTTGTTCAGCCCTGCTTGTACCACTTAATTGACAGGTCATCACCACCAGTTCAGCCAGCAGGTGGAACCAGTATGCCCATGAACCGCTCAGATGGTATTTCATCCAGCCCGTGGCAGTGGCATGACACTCACAGATCAACATAACACTTCCTATTAAAAACTAACAGAAAAAACTCCTGAGATATCTCCTGGAATACACTTTACTAAGCCTGCAGTAAGCAGATCATGGAAGTGGGAAGGCAGAAGATGCCTCCATATATAAGTTTTAAAGATTCCCTGTTGGTAAACTGATACAGTATATTCCTTCAAACTTGCTTTGTGTTTCTTAAGAAGAAAAGTCATGCTCAGACTCTCCCTGCATTCATGACATTCAAAGACACATTGTGTAGTGGCTTCTGGTTGAACCAGGACAGCATTGTGTTTCACGTTACGAAAAACGAAATGGAGTTGGTTTATGTCATATACTCTGTAGTTCTTTATCATTTCTATCTAGCAGGTTCTTGCTGTTATAGCCACATCTCTTCAAAACGTGTACCGCTTTTCTCCTCACAAATCGTCATCACATTAGAGCAAGACTCAACTCCTTACCCAAAGATCACAGCCTTCATGGAGGTCAAAGGCCTGGCATTGCCCACTGAGCACCACGCCCCAGTGTGGGAGACCACTGGGTCTGTCCTACCCCTCTGCTTTGCCTGTCTGGGGCTTCCCACCCATATAACACCAGAGACAATCACTACATGCAGATGTTCTCTCTCCCAAAGTAGGCTCACTCTTAATTTGCCTTTCCAAAACTCCATACCCAAATTCTCAGACGCCACACACCCCACACTGCTGCTCCCAGGTGACTGAAGTCCGTCCTTCCTTGACCATTAAAACTGTGCACACACATTTCTTCGCACTTTCCCCAAAACCCTCCCATTAACCCTGCTGATAGTCTATTACACTTATTCCCCTCTATAAAAGACCATTTAAAACAGGTTTGATTTTAGTATCTCTGATTTAGGAGGTGTTCTTATGGCTACAGAGGGAAAAAGAAAATCATTGAACTAACTCCAAAAAGTTTATGTTGCTTTGCCATTTCATAAAAGTGTCTAGGAAAAGCCTGGGGAGAAGGGGAGAAATTATCCATGCATTATCTATTTCATTAAGCTTTTAGGTTCTCCTTGGTCATTCAGGTACTTCAAAAGTATGTTACAGGGTAGAATTGGTTTCAGTGATTACAGCAATTGTCTTCACTCTATTGTATAGATCAGACTACACAAAAAGGCATCTCCAAGCCCATTCCTTTGTTGTCAAGTCAGGATCTTCAGCAACTAATGGCTACTGTTCATCATTACTCATTGGAAAAATGGCATAGCCAGCACCAGCTTACAAGTAAATACTGGCTCTTTTCCTCTCTGTGGCAAGCAGCCTGGAAACATCTGTTCTTGTCTTTGCAAACATTCTCTTAAGTCATGGTTTTGTCAATAGAAACCAAAGCGAGTCATTGCAATGAGGTAAATATAACCATTCATAAATGCTAAAATAAACACATATGGCCTCCTGCAGCCTGACCCAGACCCAGCAAGTCACACATCATTCCATCTGTTGGTGTAAGCAAGATCAAAATTAAGTCCATGCCTTCATCAGTTTGCATATGGCGGTCAGTCTGCATAATTGGGATCAAAACAATCAAACCAAAGAAAAAAGTATTTACTGTTAATTAATTAGGAGTTTTGGTATTACATACAAATTCAGGTTGAACTAGAGAACCTGTGCTCTGTACGCAGTTTCTGCTGTGCTGAGAAGCAGTTTTTAAACACAGTATTTAAATCTACTTTCCAGATGATGTAACTGGACTTTTAAATGTTGGATAAAGTCATAAGACGATTACAAGCCTCTCTATTTATGCACAATTTTCCTAGAGGAAAGGTTGAGGACCCAAAGGTTCCTTTTGCAGATTGCATGGAGAATTTGGAGAAAAACAGTCCCCAATAACTTTTGCTAGAGATATACTCCCATTCTTTCAGTCATTGGCATACACAGGAATGGCAGGCAATGTCCATAAGAACTTGGGCTAGATCTTTCCATTACACGGGAACATCATATTCCATAATCTGCTAATTCAGAGACATCTATGCAGCACCCTTGGAGATTCTGGAGAATACCAAGAGAGTTTGTAAGTACTACCCAGCCTCCCACTGCCTGTCCTCTAGGCTGCTGACTCCTGTCATAATCCTAACCCAAATGCCTTGGGTGTGCAGTTAGATACCTCAGAAGAGGATTCACCAAAGCCAAGCACAGAGTCGTCCAAGCTGCCGTGACAGCAATGCAGGAAGAGTCCCACACCTCCCTAGGGTCTCGCCACCTCCCTTCTCATGGACATCATAACACAATGAGCTCCAGAAGAGCGGCCACTACAGCTGTGATCAGGGATTACTCCCTTTCTTTCAACTGAAAAGTGAATGAAGTCATGGTGTTAACTCCCTTTCATACCGTCACTGAGGGAACTGAACTCACACATTGGAAAAAAAGTTGTAATCCCTTCCTGTGGATAAGGATGGGAAGAAAAGTAAAGAAGTAAGAATAATGAAGAAGGAAAGAACTATCACAGAAGCAGTACAGGTTAGGGGAAGGTGCAGGGAGGGATGGTCCTAAACCCTCCTGTCCTTTCCAGGGAATACTTAGGAGTGAACTGAGACTGGACTTAGAGCATTCATTCCCCTTATGAAAAGGGCTTCAGTCCCAGTTCCTCTCCAAGGTCTGTTTATACAACGCCATCATTAGATAAAGATAGATGAGTAATACTTTGCAGTGGTATCTGGAACCTTGGCCTCCGTGATCAGCAATATTTTGTAGTAGTATTTGAAACCTTGTCCTCCCTGATCCAGATGACTGCCCTATTAGGCTGCAGAGATTCACTAACTTCTCTACCATGAATGCGAAGGACCACATGGAATGTGGAGTAGCTTCAACACATAAGGCTGCAAGTGCATCTTCCCAAGAATCACCTATTGGTTGCTAGGTAGGGCATTTCCCAGAGAGATGAGATGAGCACCTTGGAACAATTTCCAGGAGAAAAATGCATGAAAGCCTTTCTCTTGCGCTCTGGGCAGCTCTCCTTGTGACTGGGGGCTGTATTGAAGAGGCCCAGTTTGATCACCTTCTCTTGTGACTCAAAGGAACGTGTTTGCTGCTGCTACATTTTCTTCAGAGCCTGAACCACCAGCCAGTTTCAAAGGTACCTGTGAGGTCCCTCTCCTTTTGAAACACCATATTCATAGGTCTCCTAGGCCAGACGTGAGGTAGGTCTCAAAACTGCTAAGCAGTTTGGCACCAAAGTGCTTCTGACCATGCTTAGAAAAAGAATTGCAGGTGCCTGAGAAACCTCAGTATTGAAATCACCAGCTCCAAGGGACTCAAGGCACTTCCAAGCACTAGGTATGGCTGAGCAAGAGTTTTTAATCTGTATTTTCAAATTAAGTTCCTCAAATGAGGGTTAAATGCTTAGGACTTTCTTATTACTAGCAGAGGCAAGCTAGCCATGTGAAGAGGAGGCCTACCAATGGCTTAGTTTAAAAATATTACTTGTATGCAAAACTTTTCTTCAGAGCAGAGTATATATAAAAGATGTCACTTTTTCACATTTTTCATATTTTATTGACAATTTTGGTTTGACCTCTTTCACTTAGATGTTGTAATACAGAAATAAAATTATAAACAGGCCAGTCTAGCTTAAAATCTCAAAGCCCTGAGAAACTCTAAAAGTAAACAAGTGAGTAAGTAGCAAACTATGACCAAAAGCTGAGAGTCTTTTCAAAGGGTTTCTATTAGTCTTCCAAGTTCCCATGTAGCACCTAAAGGCTGATGCCTAATATCCCATTTCCTGTGTGACAATATCCTGATATAAAAAATACACTTCAAACTGTCATTTTTCTAATTTGAAACAGAGCATTTGCAATCAGTACTTCAGACCAATGATATCCAATACGTGCGAAACAACTCAAGGAAAAAGCATTTCACCTTTTTTCCCCCCAATGCCAAAATGAAAATTTGAAAACAATGTCAAAGAAAGCAAATAAAAGTTTGCTTGTGAAGACTCCGCATGGTTTTCACAAACACAAATGGGTTCAAGGTGCTTTTTAAATCAAATCACTGGAAGAAAAGGGCTATTAAAAATTAAAAACGTGGATGCAAACTCCAGCTTAGGAAGTCAGCCATGGACAGTCAGATGTTAGGGGGCTATTCGATAGGAAATACCACCCAGCACTTGCCCTGTTCTTCTGCTCTTTCTCTAAGCATCTGCTGCTAGCCAGAGACAGAGCACTCCCTGGCCAAATATGTCTCTTTTTATGTTAGTCTTCCTTTGAAAAGTCATTTAGAAAGAAAACTCCAGGTCAGCTGTAATGGCAGCACAACAAGCTGTCAACAAATCACATTTGCAATATCCGCTTAACTGAAGAATTTGAATTCCCTGCCTGCTACTTCACAATTGTTTCTAATTACATTAAGTGTATATTTACACATCAGGGAGAAAAAAAAACTTCATGTATTAAGATCTCCACATTTATCTGTCAAAATACTAATGCATTTTCCTGATAGTAGTAGCTGCTTTCATTTCTCATTTATTTGTCCCTCAAGAAGAGCTAGGCTATAAAACTTTGCAAGTAGTTGCATAGCACACTTTCAGGATTTTATCTTCCAAGATTTCATATTTGTGGTTATTTGTCTGGTTTCAATCAAGTAAAAAAAAAAATTCCCTAATTTATCAAAGCATGTCAAAACATGCTTGTAATGCTTATATGAAATAGCGTTTGTTCATTTGACTCTCACAAATTAATTTGAGCACATCAAGAATTAAGTGTTTGTCATAAGATAATTTCAACAATCATAAAGTCCTATTGTGTACAGATAATATTACAGGACTTATCATAAGTTCCCTGGAGCTCACAATTTCAGTGAAACAGCCTCACTTCCCAAACAACCTGTAACCAGCCTGTTCCTCACATCGCTCTTATTTGATTTCTTCCAGGAGAGCAGCTAAAATGCTCCTCTGAGTATCAGCAAGTACCTTGTTCAAAATAAATTAACAGTATTAGCTACTTTTGCATTCTCAAACATATTAGGCTTGTAATAGCAAGCGGTGCGGATTATGAAGCGTGAAGCACACCGCCATATCTTGTCATCTCCTAAGAGTTCTAGGATAAGATAAAATTTTAAAACAACCAAAACCCCACAGATTGGAGTCCCCGTCCTGAAGCTCACCAATCCCTTTCTTGCAAAACAGGCCTCCTTCAGGCGACGCAGTGTTTGGAGGGGCTGTTTCACCACCTTATCGCTTCAGTTTTACTGCCTTGTCACCGTGACATGGAACTAGAGGGATGGGTCGGATCCTGAATTCTCCCCCCCTACGTTGCCCAAAAAGCTAGCACTAGCATTTCAGGTGTAGACAAAGCTGGAAGCTCAGCAAACGCACACTAGGACAGAGCAGTATTTGGGATGTATATTCTCTTTTAGCAAGTGCCCAGGGAAGGAGCACGTGCCAGCTGTGAGGATGAAACACCTGAAAGCTTTCGCTGGGTATTAACCCCACAACAGCCAGGTGCACACGGAAAGACAACAAGGAACTTGAGTGGAGGTTGCCATAGTCCTGCCGGCTGCGACTTCCCATTTCAAGGAGAAAAGAGGACTCGCTCTCTAGAAGACCACGCATCCAGTGAAATTGCCAGGCTGCACCCCTGCTCAGCACGCACATCACACTTGATTGCACGCACCTCGCCTTTTTGAAAGTTACCGGTATCCGCACTTCCAAGCCCAGCTTTACTGGTGGGTGGGAGAGGGGGAAAGGGAAAGGAGGGGGTTTTAGTTTCCAACCATCAGTGCTGGCCAGTGCAGCGCGAGCTCCCACATCACAAGAACTCATTTTGCATCTGCTCAGCTGCTTCTCCCACATCTGAGGTCGGTGCTGAATCCCCCCAGCATGCAACAGCCTGATAAATACAGGCGATCATGAAATGGGAAAAAAAAACCCCAATCCTCTGTAACATGTCTAAAACTCTGCTGAAATCTTTACTTAGAATAAATCTTAACCCTGAGGCCAGCCTGAGCTCTTAGAGCCAAAACTGACTGTGCACTGCCAATATAATATAAAAGCTACCAGGAGCGCCAAGGGAACAGCTGGAAGAAGTGAGGAAACGAGAGCTGCCCCGCTTGACCACTGAGGAGGGGAAAACCAAGGCTGTGCCATCCAGCAGCCGGGGCATCCAGAGAACATCTAATCTGACATGGTCAAACACCAATTAGAGAAGGGGCGTCCCCTCTGAAAACTCAAATCAAACATTAAACAAAATAAAACCAGAGCCGGTTAGAGAAAGTTGGATAAAGCCGCATGGTTGAGAAAAACTGGAAATACTGCAAAATCATTTTGTTTTTCCAGGCTTTCTGGAAGAAAAAAATGGAGAAAAGTTCCAACAAAATATCTTGTTATATATGTTTTTGGAATAAAATAACTTTACTTTGCAAATTGAAACAACATTGACTTTACATTAGAAACTGTAACGGAAACAAAATAATCAACTTTTTATTTTTATTTTGGCTTCTGACTCTTCAAAATCAGTCACAACATGAAACTTCTATCTTCCACATATTTCCTAATCAAATCTCTGAAAACATTAAAGGCAATGTATTTTTTTTTAATTCTTGATGCTGGCAATACAGCATGCCATCTATTCCTACTGCACTAGATTACAATTACATTAAGAAGAAATTAAGAGAGCAAAATAAAGCATTAAAAGGTTTGAAAATCTTAGACTGAGTGCAGCCTTTGTATCCTAAAGCATATGCAAAAATGAGTCCAATTCTTTAGTTATGTTATCTTATACTATTTTTTCCCACAGGATCTCTATTTGATTTTGCAAATGTAACATTTATAAAGAAAATAATGTCCTGAAAGGTTTTAACATTACATACCAAAAAAACCCCTTTCATGTGAAGTGAATCAGTCACAAACTCAGGATTCTCAACCTTTAGACATAAAGCTCACGTGACAACTTGTAGAAGTTAGTGAGCTGTAGAGCCCTGTCACCAGAGAGCGATACCAGCAAGTGAGTTTCCTTGTTCTTTAATAATTTTTGTTGAGTCTATGTTTACTGAGATTCTTCAGGGACTTATAAACTTAAGCAGTTTGGTCAGATTTTCAAAGTGGTTTTTATATCCAGCCCTTACACTAGAGGGAACAAAGCCAAAGTTAAAGAAAAAGACTCTGGCCTTATTTTTCCCCACAATGGTTAAATAACCCTATCTTTTCCCTAGGCGGCTTCTCCAAAATAGCGAGACCATTTTGACTGAAAAATTCTAAATGGAAAATATTAATTAAAGCAGTTAAAGTTTGATAATCTACTGAAAGGTAAACATTGTAATGGAAAACATTGGGCAGCTTTAATTATAGATATCACCATTGCCTCTGCTACAACACAGCTTCTTTGGAACTGATGAAATACCAGTATAGTCCTGATGACATTAAACCGTGACTGAAGGTCAACGACTGGTTAAACTGGAATGCTTCTGAGCCATTGTTAAATTATTCAGAATTATTTTAGGAAAGCTGCATAAAAAGTGCAAGAGTGCAGTTTTAGCTTCATCTAAATGCGCATACTGAAAATGGAAAAGGAAATGGGGAAACTGTCCTTTGCAATTGCCTTGAAGACAGAAAAAAAAGAATATCTTGTGTATCTTCAACTTACAATTAATCTAGCAGAGGAGAACAGTGCAAGATAGTTCTTGTTTTTACTACTTATTTCCCCAAACCCTTTTCTGCAAGAGCAAGCATGAAAGGAAAAGAAGAAGAATGGGACATTATTTCGGTAAAGAATGTAGTTATTTTAGTTTCTATTGCTTAACACCAGTGAGAGGAGACTGGCAGGAGTAAATAATTAACAATGATCAACAATCCTTTTCTTTTACTGCAGGAGAGCCGTTTCCTGATCCGTGTCTATACCTGTTGCTGCGTATGTGTCTGTGGGGCTAAATGGAGCCTCCTCTAGCCATCACCTAGCCTTCAGAAACAGGTGAATCCACGTGAAAATGAGCAGTGGCCAGGAGTGCTCGAAGCAGGGAGCACTTGTTACGCTGGAGAGCTGGGAGCGAGCCATGCAGTGTGAAGACTGGAATTTATACGCGCCTCCTCCTCCTCTTTCCTTTTTCTTTTAAGGTTGGTGAATTTAAGGCTGACCGAAAGTCAGCAGCACCGGCAAGCGCTCTGCGACTTTCCTTGGTCGTGCTCAGGAGCACTGCGTGCACGGCCCAGCGCTTCCCCAGCACCTGCGTGACACGCTGCAGCCTGTCCCCTTCCCAAGGCTCAGGCCAGCCAACTATTTGCTATCAACTATTTACAACGAATGGTGCCAAGGTATGTGGTTGCTATTTAAGCAAAGAAGGTTTCTCACTAGAGACTAAAATAAGACCTGCCGACTCATTTTTCACTTACAATCCATAAGATTTATAGCTGCGACACACTGTCAGTGGTAAGGAGCGCATTGTCTCTAAGCGCCCTTTCCCATGGAGTTTTTACTCTTGCAGAATGAACATTACATAGTGTATGGTCACAAGCAAAGAAACAGGATAGCAAAAATTTTTTGCTCAGAACTAATTTACTGGAGTTAATTGCTAGGTAATTTTGTAAAGATCAGAAGACAACTTTCCAGGCTTTGGTCAGAGAACCACTACAAAAACAGCTGCATCAATTTAAGGTGCTACTTCCCCATCAGCTGTTCGCCACTCCTCATCTATTGGAGATCACCACCATTGAAATGGAGCTGGTGGAGAGCCCGTGTGAGCACTCATCATCTGCTTCAGCACCAAGTCAGTTTTGAAAAAGTCTGCATTGATACATAAACTAAGATGGATTAGCTTCTGAGCTGAACCAGATGAGGAATGCTCACATGATCCATTTTGTAGGCCTTGCTGTGGGAATGGTAACTTCAGCTAAGACATCTTAACAAAAGGTCATTAACATTGTACTAGATAAGAATATTATCATTATATATATATTAAAAAAAAAAGGAAAGGAAAAAACCTTTCATATGTTTAAGTTCAAATATAAAGGCAGGTAAAAGGATTAAGCTATGTGAATGAATGACTAAAGAGAGAATTATTCTCACTATTTTGGACATGAAAATACTACTTTTAAAAGACTTAAAATGAAGACCAGAGGCTTGCAAGGATTAGGATAATAGCGCCCACATGTATCACATTAACTCTCACTGAAGAGGAATGAACTTCACTTGCACACACACAAGTCCCCAAATATAACTCCTATCGCATTCGAAACAAAAAGCTCATACATGAAAATGTCACCTCCTTGCATAACAGTTAAAAGAAAGGATTCAAAAGTGGTGGGGGAAAACTGATTTGTGGCCAGTGGAACCATTAGGAGAAATGATGCCCAGATGCAACCTCTGGCACTGGAAGTCACCACAGCACTCGTTGCTGGAGGCTGGGTGGATAAGCCAGAAGGAAGACTACTGTCACTGTCTGTCTTGCTATTACGCTAGTCTTTTGACTTCTGCTGCTGGCCACCTTTGAAAGAGGACACTCAGCTAGGCTAGACAGATCTTAGGCATGATACATGACAACCATTCAAAGTATCATATATTGCCGTGTCACATCCGCTCCAATGCTCAGTGCTGAACTTCTAGGCTTCTGGGTAGCTGCATGTAAATCAGTTCTCTGTGCTGTAAAATATCAGTTGCACAGGCCTGAATGGGTTCCTCTATCATCAGATGCTTCAAAAGGGGTTTTTGTTCATGAGCAGGTAGTTACCTACAAACGTGGATACAGACATGAAAACAAAGCATGTTACTGGGTCTGAACTCTGATTGCTCAAGTATGTAAAAAGGCCAACTCGAATGCTGTGATCTGAGCCTATAGCAATTCTGGAACAAGTGACAAACTAATTACTCTTCTCCTAACAAAAGCAGACTGGGAAAGGCAGGAATCAAAGGACATGGCGCTCTACTGTATGTCAAGAATAGGGAAAAGGGAGAAAACTGTAAACAAAACAGCTAATCTGCTACTGACAAATAACAGTTTCAGAAGTCAGAAATGAGGGATTGTTGAAAAACCGTGCTATTAGACTGAATAAGCTTCAGAAAAAAATATCCCTATGGCATATGCCCAAAGAAGTAGGCAAAGTTGAACTTCCCTTAAAGAACAATGAATCAACAGAAATCAAAGGCCAGGACCAGCAAAGACCAGCACGAACTGCATCTCCACTCCACATGTATCACACCTACTCATAACACAGTCAGCTAAGGATAGGATTAGATAAGGAAGCAATACTGTATTTAAACAGGAAAAAATATTTATCAGCCTTAAGATTTCACATATTTTATCCAGCAATAAAACATGTTCTTTAAATAAGGAACAGAGCCCTGGGAATAGATAGTCCGTTCCTGTCTATAAGTGTTGTTTGTCTTCAGCATTGCAGCATAAAAAAAATAGTGCTGCAAAGCCAGTAAATAAATAGCCAATGTAAGTTTGATGAAAGATTGGCTCAGAAGACTGCTTTTGGCCTCAATAGAAAGATATGCTTTCATCCTGTTTTGACTATACTCATACGTTTACCTAACATAATTGGATGTAGTTAATATTGCAGGAGCCTTCAAGCAGTGCACATTTCCCTCATTAGTGGGTTTAAAGCCTTAATGATATCTCCTGTGCTGCAGAAAAGCCCAATGTAGGCTTTAAAAGTGATTGGCAAGTTTCAACAGGAGAAAAACTGGGGGAAGGGAAGGCAAAACCTAATAAAACTCTGATCTTATTTTCTTCAGTCATTTAGAAAAGGAAATTTTGCAGAGTGATAGAAGAAAGGAAAAAAAAAAGGCTAGGATAAACACGCCCAAAAAGATAATTTCAAAAGTTGATCTTACAGTAACTCAGAGAAACACGTGAAAGAAACAGGGAGTGGGCAGAAAGAGGGAATGTCCCTTCACACACTTGCAACATACTAGGACACATACATACTTAGTCCTACACAAAATCATTCTGACATAAACAAGTGCATACGCACAGAGTATTGTCAAATCAGCATCTTCCTACACCTGCAGCAAAACCACCTTTTTGTAGTTTCATTATGCAGCTTTTTTTTTCCTCCTTTAAGTCTCAATAGAGTTGGCAGGGAAGCCTTGCGTCTAAGAAAGAGAATGTCACAATATACCATTAACTAAGTACATGCAAAGGGTTTGGGTTTTTGTGGTTTGTTTGTTTTGTTTTTGTTATTGACTAATTTTGACCATTTTCCAGGAACAGAAATTTCACAGGCTGGTTTAGTTTCAAAAGAAGCGTAATTATGTACAGCTGTATTCAGTATTTCTTAACTGCCTTGAACAATCAGTGAAAGGGAGATTTGCACACATTATCAGCCACTGTCATTAGTGCTGTAAAGTACGTAATCCATCTGGTGTTCTGGTGTCTACCTAGGAGCAGGTATTGAACCAATGATGGCTGCAGTATAATAGCATAAAGAGCATTAAAAACAAACAAAACAACACAGCAACCCTAGTCATTTCTCAATACCAGATTGTCCTTGTGTTTGTGTTCCCCCATGGTTTTGCAAACCATTTTTATACGTCTAGGCATGGAGAGTGGAGAATTAAAAATGTAAATTTCCTCAACATGCGGTTTTGCAGTCTTCACAGGGGAAGAGGTAGCAGGATACCATGGTGATGGCAGCACTGCAGCCCATTAATAAACCAGAGAAAGAGTCAGGGATAGATTCAAATACTTAGACCCATGCTGAAAAATAACTCACTTCATAATAAATCCTGTAAAAGATAAGATGACTGTGCATCTCAACATCAGCCATGGTCTCAACCTACTGATTCATCATATCTTGATGGGGGGCAAGGGAAGAGGAAACTTGTTTTTAAGCCTTCTAGCCTCCTTACAGTCAATTGCATTGCTTTTATATTGCCAGGGTTTATGGCCCATAGCATCTAAAAACAGACAACCCATGTCTGGAAAAGAGAAAAAGTGGAAAGTTTTTATTTTGTATTCCATCTGTGTATAACCCATCTGTTTCCACCATCACTGCCAGCCCTTCATACAGGAGGGATCAGCCGGTTTTATTTGCTATCTTACCTGGAAAGGTGAGCTTACTCAATTAGAGATTCATAAATCTCTAGCAAACAAATTCACATGACCTACCTGGACAACAATATATTAGCCGGTTAAAATAGCACCCTTACAAGAAGCGTGGCTTTCTCCAAGCCCAACTATGGTCTGACCACCACTGCTGGGGATATGCTGACCCCTTGCAGGAGAGCTCCCTCCAGCCACGACAACACAGAAAACCTTCCTCAAACAGCAAACCATCTAAGTAACCGCTCAAAAGAAATAAAACATCAGTTAGAGGTTCCCCACTTTAACAGAGGGTCTTTCCAAGTCAATCAACCAGACCATCCTCAAACTACTTGGACTTAACTACGCTCAGCATTTTTAGATTGATTGCTTGTAAGCTGTTCTGTGGCGCTCCAAAGTATTGCTATCGATATCTTCCTAAACTTTCAGAAGGCTTTGTCAAATACTTAAATGTGTGAGAAGAGGCTGTGTTCACCCTCTTTACCACACGAGGCACAGAAAAAAGGCTCCTAGTTAAGGGAACGTTCCCAATCTGGACAGACTATTAATAAACATAGGTAAATACACACTCACGGCCCACTGAATTAAATGAGACATAAGAATGTGCAAAGAAGTAAGTAAATGCTAACATCTTTTTATGAATAGTAGTCAGCAGAGGCACATGCCGGGTGTTCAAGATAGGTACAAATGAGCTTCCCCAACTTGCAGTACAGATTTCACTTGGTTCTGAATTAGAATTACAAATAAAAATGACAAAAGAAGATAATCCTCAAAATTCATTCAATTGAATCTGTTAATATTAACTTTACTACTTCAGTTTTTTTTTTAATACTTCAAAATAGAAAGTTACTTAAAAGGAAAAAAAACAAAAAGAGCTTTTCAATAAACCTTTTTCCTCTACCTTTCTGAAGCTTCTTTGAAGAATAAACAAAAAATCCCCTCCCATGACAACTATTTGAATTAACCGATAAACCAAATCCCAACCCTTTGCCATCAGTTCTGAAGCACTAACATTCACTAATGATAATGTTGAGCTGGAAATTCCCAACATACTCTTTTACATTTGTTAAGGTGACAAAGCACTTCCTAAATGATTTGTCCTTGTGAACACAGGAATTCTGTAGCAAAGCCAAAAACTGAGCTCAGAGCTCCTAAATCCCAACCTAGAGCCCTAATCACAAAACCAGACTTCATCTCACTGGGATTCAGAGGATCAGGTGGTTCCTAGAACACGGTCTACTAATATGTCAAGTCTTTCTTTAAGGCTAACTGAAGCCAAAGTCTGATTAATTTTACAGTCAATAGCAGTGATCATTTGACAACATTAGTTTTGTGCTATTAGCTTCAGGATATGGGGAATAAAGGGCAATTTGTTGTGCATGCATAAAAAGACATACACAGTCTGGAAGAAATGACCCTCTCAATATTTATTATTTTAATTTTAAAGTGTCTGTTGCGAGCATATGCACTGCTACTTTAAAACATTTAAACAAAACTGGATTTAATTGCTCAGAAAAATTAACCAGCATGCTCTGAAAGCGAAAAGAGGAAAGAAAAAAGAAATCCAGAATTAAAAGCTATTTTACCAGGTAAAGAAGGCAGCAAAATACATATACGTTGACCAAGCTAAAAACGTATCCTAGTATGTCTAGAAGACAGCCATGGAGGCACACTGGGGACGGAAAGCAGATACATCATTACGGTTGTTGAGCCTTGGAGCTCCTGCTCTGGCACAGCTCAGTGAGAACCATCAGGTCAAAACAAGGATAAGAGCCCTTGCTCGGCTCCCTGGCAGGGATTGGCACTGGAAAATCACTCAGGCATCTGGGTTCACATGACTGTACAACTGCACCCACCAATACGCAGTCAAACAGATTAATATTAAACAGTTAAGTGCTATACAGCCAAACGCATTCCCTGCTAGCATAATTCCCTTTCTAGAATGGTGCAGTACCAGCCAAGATTTCAAAGCAACTATGATCTAGCAGCTGTAGCAAACTGCTAGGCAAAAAAGTAAATCTTAATAAATTCACTGCTAGAACACCTTTTCACTTATCCTTGTAAGGCACAGAATGATTTTTGGAAGCACTGAATATTCTCAGCTCAGTGAGACTGAGCCTTATTGTACATGTGGCGGGATCAACACTTGCTTGAATTTGCCCTACAGAGGGAGGGAGGAGAGAACATCACAGCTCTGTGTCACAAAGAACTGGATGTTCAAGGCACGACCTGACATCAGGTGTGATGGCTTTGCTGCATCAGGAACTGAAATGTCACCACGGCGTGCACAAAGAGGCACATTTTGTGAAGTTTCCATAATAAGATACGGCACAATTGACATCCACAAGGCTCTAGTGAGGACTAGAGATTCAGCATCTCCTCAAATCACAAAGACATCCCAAATCAATAAGTGTGCATCTGTATGCATCCATAAATATATCCAAATATGCACGCCTGCACACACATGGGACATGTTGGCTCCAGAAGCGTTACGCTGGTCACCTTCTACGTGAACCCAAAAAAACCCAAGATGAAACAAGATGAAAAAATGTGAAAACCAAAAAAAAATATATCTAAAAAGACTGAGGCAGTGAACAAATTTAAAGCACGTTCCTTCCCTCCGCTGCCACAAAAACCAGCTTGTTTTTAAAACTAAATATCACAATCAAATTACTAGCACACACTGGAACATCACTTGTGTACTAAACCATCCCACTGAACAGTCATTTTAAAGGGTAGAAAAATGAGGATCTCATTATATATAGTTCACCTTTTTTTCTCATTTGTTTGAATCATTTTCCAAATATTGACTTGCCCGCTGTCATACTGTGCGTCACCAGAGCTCCAAACCATGCGCCCATGAGAAGGTGAGCCTCCAACAAAGCACACTCATCTGTTTACAAACCGAGTTCATTGCGCTTTGCAAGAACAATTTGGAAACAAACTAAGAAATTCACATGAAAGGATGATGATGGTGGCATTGACACAACCGGAAATAATCATAGAGCATTTAATCAGAAGAAAAGAAACATTTCTAAACCAAACAACCAAGGGTACAGGGTCAAGCATGTATACGCATTTTTTGGCAACAGTACACAACTTTTCATCCCTTAACTATTTTTACGTGACATGTCTCCAAATGAATATGTCAGGGAGTTTTCAAAACAGAAACCATATTTGTGAGAGAGGGACCGAAGAAACAGCCCAGCCCATAAGCTGGATCAGACTATGGGTTTGGACACACAACTGAATTACCACTGTTTACTGAATGACAGCACATCAGCAGGGCTGCTGTGTACAACCAATGCCTGTACTCTAAAAATCAAGGTGAAAGGCATCAAGTAGGATCTTGAAAAAGACACACAAGTGACCCTTTACCTGCAAAAAGCCAAGAACACGCACACACACACACAGAGTCAGCTCCTGAGGCACCACACTGAGCTGTTTGAAGCCAGTTGTGCATCCCAGCCCCGCTCTGGAGATGCATAATCGCTATCAGTTGGTGTAGGGTCGCCTGAAGTTAATGGAAGCATGCTGATTTATGCTGGCTGAGGGCCTGACTCAAAATTCACAGAATTACAGGATGGTTGAGGTTGGAAGGGACCTCTGGAGGGCATCTTGTATCAAATTTGGGTAGACCTTTTGATAGAGCAATATACACAGACACTTTTCTTGCCAGTACTGTGTCCACTAACAAGAGACCAGAAAGAACAGCCGATGCAGGGGTAAAGCAGCCGTCCTGGACCACAGCTAAAAAAAATGCGGAAAATAGGCTCCTTCCTATTTGGTGGCTGTATTTTATTTGTTTAATGCCGCAGGTAGGCCTAAAGCTTTACAGATTTAGCAAAATAAAGATGAGGCCAACAGCTTAGTGTAACAGGCAAATTCTGCACGTGAAAACAATAATCATGTCCCGCACAGATGAACTAGGAGGCCGGGAAGGGGAAGGACAGACAGAAGCAAACAGAAAAGCAGCTCGGGCATCTGTCTTTTCCTTCAGGAGGGATACAAGGAATTTGTACTGCCATGTTATATCAACTTCCATGCTACTTTTTTGTTCTTACTTCTACCATTTCAGTATTATTTGTTGTTAATCCCTTGTTACTTTTTCCACTGTAGCAGCAAAGCTCCTGATGAGAAAACAATGATGTTTTCTTACAGCTATTGGAACTGGTGTAGGTTTTTGTATTTTAAAATGTCACCCTCCTCCAGCTGGTT
This sequence comes from Burhinus oedicnemus, assembly GCA_008921705.1. Lineage (NCBI taxonomy): Eukaryota > Metazoa > Chordata > Aves > Charadriiformes > Burhinidae > Burhinus > Burhinus oedicnemus. The sequence goes on along the minus strand of VFFE01007103.1, from coordinate 151,190 downwards.
GGCATGCAGATTTAAGGATTTGGTCTGGATCAACGACTTGTTTCCACTTGTGATAGCCACATGCATCCTGGCAGAGCACTGACTCCAGCAGCCTGACAAACCTTGACTAGCCAGTGCTGTCTACATTTTTAGCAACTACTTTGGCCTACAACTTCTGAATCATTTAAGTTACATACCACGTAATATCTCTCTTCACATTGCTCCATCTTAACATTCTGCTTCTACAGTTTTAAAAGTACAGTTTAATGATTCCCAAGTACTAATTCAAAAACAAATTTTCAATGCAGAAATTAAAAACAATCTCAAAACAGATTATGTATCATTATCCCGCCTGGCAGAATGCAACAAACATCATAAACCTATCTCACTCATAGCACAGTAATGCAGCTAAAAATGGTCTCGGTGCTCTTAAAAGAAAACTTATATTCAAGAGACGACTCACCATAGTTGCGAGAAAAAGGTATCATTTACTGCAACACGGCCCTGCCTAGAATGCTGGCTGAGGTTTCCATGGTTAACCAAAATTAAAATCAATTCCATATTTTTTGGCAGAAGGTCTATAAGCTAATTTACATCTTTTCTTCTGCAACTGTAATTAAAAACATAGGGAAAAGGCTTCATGTGCCTCAAGTATCAAGGTACATTACAGTAGACATTTTTGTTTTTAAATGGCTACAGTGCTCACCTTAATCAAGTCAAAATTAAGTGGGAAAGTAGAATGTCATTATTGCCTTCTTGTGATTATATAGTTAACAATAAATACACCCCATGCCTACAGGGGAATAACACCCTGCATGCTAGACTTGGTTGCTTGTTCTAAAAGGAAGTGAACCTTAATGCAGATTTGATCTGCAGTCACCATACACTTCTGTCACAAGAATTACTAATCAGTAACTCAGAAACAGCAGAAGAGGGCAAGGGAACCTAAAAGGTTTTTTACAGCAATATTCAAAAGATATTCATAGTAAAGATGTGAAATGTATAATATCAAACAGAAACATAATTGCATAAAATGAAGAGGAGTTTGGCTTCTGTTCACATGCAAAATCTACTTTGCCCATATAATGAGTGAGCAGACAGGTTCAACGTGAGAGAAGTGTACAAGTGGTCCAGGTGCCTCTGGATGTGGAGACAGGACACAAGATGCTTCCAAAAGAGTTCTCTCAGCAGTTTTAAACCACCCTGATTCCATGAAAGTCTTCTGATGACTTCTCAGCAAGTGCACAATTGCAGATTAAGGTCATTCTTCTTATGAGCACTCAAAGGCGTGCCATCACGTTGCAGACAGCTTTAATAAAAGCTTGGAGTTCACTGAATCATGATCTTATCAATTTCTGTCTATCAAGTACACCATCCACTGTTTGCAATTCTTCACAAGTTCCATTTCCCATTGTCTCTTTCTCTAATATATACATATTTTCAGATTAATTGACAGAACAGCAAAATAAACATGGAATATAAACTTTTTCTACCCCCTAATACACTTAGCTTTTAGAATTAGTCCTGCACCCTGCAATTTAGTGACACTTTGTTAACACAGGATTGCTACAACTGCCACAGAGTGTGGTGAATAATCTGCCTTTGTGGTGTTCTGGGTTAGATAACTCACACTACATTTCACCACTGGTGGATGAGGAACATATCCACCATTATGTGGCACATGCAGGACAACCAGGTGATCAGGCCCAGTCAGCACAGGTTCATAAAAGGTAGGTCCTGCTTGACTATGCTGATTTCCTTCTATGACAAGGTGACCCACTTGGTGGATGAGGGAAAGGCTGTAGACGTTGTCTACCTGGACTTCAGTAAAGCCTTTGACACCATTTCCCACAGCATTCTCCTGAAGAAACTGGCTGCTTATGGCTTGGATAGGTATATTCTTCGCTCGGTCAAAAACTGGCTGGAAGGCCAGGCCCAAAGAGTGGTGGTGAATAGAGTTAAATCCAGTTGGTGGCCGGTCACAAGTGGTGTTCCCCAGGGCTTGGTATTGGGGCCAGTTCTGTTCAATATGTTTATCTATGGCCTGGACAAGGGAATCAAGTGCACCCTCAATAAGTTTACAGGTGACACTAAGTTAGGTGGGAGTGTCGACCTGCTTGAGGGTAGGAAGGCTCTACAGAGGGATCTGGACAGGTTGGATGAATGGACTGAGGCCAATGGTATGAAGTTCAACAAGGCCAAGCGCCGGGTCCTGCACTTGGGTCACAACAAGCCCAGGCAGTGCTACAGGCTTGGGGAAGAGTGGCTGGAAAGCTGCTCAGCAGAAACGGACCTGGAGGTGTAGACTGACAGTTGGCTGAATAGGAGCGAGCAGTGTGCCCAGGTGGTCAAGAAGGCCAAAACCATCCTGGCTTGTATCAGGAACAGTGTGGCAAGCAGGACTAGGGAAGCGATTTGTCCCCCTGTACTCAGCACTGCTAAGGCCCCACCTCAAATACTGTGTTCAGTTTTGGGCCCCTCACTACAAGAAAGACATTGAGGTGCTGGAGCGTGTCCAGAGAAGGGCAACAGAGCTGCTGAAGAGTGGCTGGGGGAACTGGGGTTGTTTAGCCTGGAGAAAAGGCGGCTCAGGGGAGACCTTATCGCTCCCTACAACTACCCGAAAGGAGGTTGTAGCGAGGTGGAGGTCGATCTCTTCTCCCAAGTAACAAGCGATAGGACTAGAGGAAATGGCCTCAAGTTGTGCCAGGGGAGGTTTAGATCGGATATTAAGAAAAATTTCTTCACCAAAAGGGTTATCAAACATTGGAACAGGCTGCCCAGGGAAGCGGTGGAATCACCATCCCTGGAGGTATTTAAAAGACAGGTAGACGTGGTGCTGAGGGACATGGTTTAGTGGTGGTTTTGGCAGTGTTAGGTTTATGGTTGGACTCGATGATCTTAAAGGTCTCTTCCAACCCGGGTGATTCTATGATGAAATATCTTTTGGGAAATGCATTTGGGGAGGTGGGGAAGAAAAGAAAAGCATGGTGGGTTTTCCCAAGGCCTGTTCAAACCCAGTGGTCTCACCCCCTTTCCCATCCTTCTCACCCTTAAAGACTGACACTCTTAAGCTAAAAAAAGGCTTTGGGTTGAAATAATAAGCATGTGCCATGTCTGGACTGAAAGATAATAGCCTAGCCTTGTGAAGAGTACTGACTCCAAAGTCAATTCTATAACCACTCATCAGTAGAACATCTGGGGAAGGAATGGGTAAAATACGGTAGGGTGATCTGTTTTGCATTTTGAATTCTCCACTGGCAAAAAGAAACCCTCACTTAAAGTACAGGAGCTTGCTTTGAGTAATTCTAAAATATACAAACAGAAGCAACCCTATTAAAAGTCTTAAAATGACATTTATTCAGTCAATATGAAAAGAAAGAATTCTATTACTTTGAAAGTGCTTTTCTCACTCTCACCTTTCAACCATTATTCACATACAACCAAAATCACATCTGAATAAATTCCACCGGCCTTCATTACATACCATCCAGTGTTATTTATTTTCATATAGAATCGTTACTGTACAGGCTAGCTGAACACTTCATTGAGAGAGCTGATTGTGAATTAAAGAGGAGAGGCAGCTTCCAGTGTGAAAATTCAGGTGGGGAAAAAGATCTCCTGGTCAGATGTGGAAGGACCCAGAAACAGAGGGCTGCTTATCTTCAGTAAGTGAAAAGCAATGGCTGGAACAGGGGAACAAACTGGAAAGTGAGAAATAACAACGCTCAGAGATTGCAGCTGTGTGAGAAGACCATGGAACAAGCAGATAAAAGCATCTAAGATGAAGCAAGTTCATTTGAATTAGACTCATGGACATTAAGCAAGCCAGAAATAGCAACAGTGCACAGGGGGGAAACTGTTCATTTTGTTAGAGGGCTAGGGGTTAAATTTTCTCATCTGCCACAGGCTTTCTAGTTAGTGACGGCGATGTCACTCAGTCTGTGCCTCAATTCCTCATCCATAAAGCAGGATGTTGTGCAGAAAAGCCACAAATGGTTCAGGGGACAATCAAGTGGTAAGGGCAAGATATGAACCTACACAGACAGCTCTACCTAACAGATCCCTGATGAAGGAAAAAAGGGGGAGACAGAGAGAGACTGGCTATAGTGACCTGACCTACCTGAATTTCAGAGAGGAACACAAATGTTACAGACCACGACAGATGGATGTACAACCACAAGAGAGATAAACCTCTGGCCATAAAAGCCTGGAGAGAAAGAAAAATTTTGCCAAATAAGAAGGGTGACAGTGCACGGACAGATATAGTCAAATGACAAGGCTGATTAGCATAAAGAGCAGAACAAGTATCTGAATGAACCCTCAAAGGAATGCTCTGTAAATTCAGCGAAGTGTTATTTGGGCACCAGCTACTGCTACGAATAGTGGGTACAGTCTATTCCTGTCAAATATACAGGAGAAAAGCATGGGAAAGTTATAGACAGGAAGAAGTAGGGTTCCTGCTTGGGGGTGGAAGAAGGGAAAAGTGGGAAATTCCTTCAAATATAGAGAAAATGCGGAAAAGACCCTTGCCACACACAACTTCAGCCTAAGAAGCTTGCACACTGGGATTCTTCCATTCAGATGTGAGTTATAGGCAGAATGGAGGGCAACTGGTACAAGTGGTTATTAAATAAGATACAGGTAGTCACAAGATGCACCTCATGTACCAAAAGAAGCACGCAAAGGAGACAAGCAGTCTGCAGACTGTCTGGTTGCAGAGAGGAACAGAGGGGCAGAGGAGACAGACAGCTGATCAGAGATGAAATTTTCCCTGAGGACACAAACAACCCTCCTGAATACATGTGAGTTTATTTGAGCAGGTCTGAGCATACAGAGGGGCCAGGAGGAAGCAGGGAATGGACGGCGCTGAGGCAGCGTGTGGTCACAGTGACAGTAATTCCTTGTAAAATGCTGAGGAACTGCTGGAAATCTTTACTATCCCTCTGGCCATCCCCCCCTCATTATTTGTTCTAACCAGTACTTGAAAAAGAGCTTCTTAATATAGATGTGTATATAGATAAGTAAAATAAGTAAACAACAGCATATGTATAAGTCCTTGCTAACCCCAAATTCATTCTTTGATATTTGTTATTTTCAGAGTGCTAAGTATGACAAAGCAACACGTTAGCTGCAGGACACATATCCCTGTCCCAGGCAGCCTGCTTCTGCCTTAGAGAGTCTAAAAACACAAAACAGATCACAGATGGGAGAAAGCAAATAACACTGTCCCCACGTTACAGATTGAGAACAAGGAAGAGAGCTACTAAGTGATTTTCCCAGGATTTCACAGGAGGTCAGTGGCAAAACTGGATATTGAAAGCCTCTCTTTTCAGCATCCATGTGGTGCCTCAGTCACAAGGACATTGTATCTCTTTTAAGGACATTCTCTTTCATCCTCAGAGTGTCCTGGTAAGAGGAGTCTGACTGAAATGTATACAGTGAGTTTATACACCTTCAAGTTTCATCGAACCATGTACGTTTTCCCCCTCTCTATTTCCAGCTCCCTTGCAGTCACTTTTGGTCAGAGCTCAAATTAACAGTACTACCACTTCTGCCCACAAAGCCAACCTTTCTATCTACTTACAATTCTGTTGGTGAAGTTACTGAAGTCTGTCACTAAGATTTGCTTGATCATCTCTGGTGTGGAGACCACCACAAACATCTGGCGACCAATGTAGTACCTACAAAGAAAGAAATTAGAGAGTCATTTCAGCAGGTAACGTCAACCAGAGAACCATCACCTTCCCTAAAATACCTCTGTTGGCTTGAAAAAGTTATCATGAACAAATATCGCAGGAAATATATTCCCCTGGGTAAATCAGTATCGTTCCTCATTCCTCCTTGAATTAAGATGCATGGTCCTGGAATTTAAAGGAAACAGCTTAAAACCTTTCACTGATTAATCGATTCTCAGCCAACATTTTACCACACAGGTTTACACACTCTATGCTCACTGTGAACTCTGTACAAAGTGATGTAGTATCACTAAACCAAACTACAGTGGGGCAAAACATTAGTAACCAACAACCCAAACAATCATGAAAGACCTACAAAATCAATTATCCTGCAGTTAGCCACATTAAATGTCTTCTCATGGCAAAGCCCTGTCTACAATGAGCCTTTCCAGAAGTCCCCCTGGCGAGGCTGCCGTAAAGGCACACCTCCTCCACTCCTACTAGCACTGGAACCGAGTACATCTCAGACCCCAGGCTCTGCATTACCACAAACATAACCGTCTAACAGATACCGTCTGAACCTTATATAACACCAATGAGAAAAAAAACCCCACAAAACAAACACAAAAAAGAAAAAAGAAAAAAAAAAAGAAAGTCCACCAAGTATAAAGAAATTAATAAAACTTTAGAAGAAGACTGGGTTACAGGGGTCTCTCACTCTCTGCTCGTACACCCTCTGTCTCCCGCTTCCAGTTGAACATGATCTTTGGAGCCAGGGTCTGTCCTTGGGGGACTTCACACCATTGTGGATGCTGCAGAGGTACTGGGACCCCCCCCAACCCCCCAACTCCTAGGAGTGCAGAGCTCCCTTCTCCCACAGCATTCCCCCCAAGGCCCATGAGCACTCCATGCTTGGCTGCTCTGCAGGGGCAGCAAGGAGTACCACCAGCAAGCAGAGGTTGCCTGCAGTCCCTACCTTTGCCAATTGCTGGACCAGAAAGACTACGCAGGCGGTGCTGCCATTGCTCTGCCACAAGAGAGGAAGAGGAGGCTGGAGGCGGGCGCAGGAGGGCCAGGCAGCTCAGAGCAGAACACAAGAGCAATACCACAGATGCTGCAATACCTTGGTAATATCAATGCCTAATCATTTTGGTATGATACAGCTTAGTATCAATATATTGCTTATCACCTGTCTACATTGCAGCAACAGAACAGACAAGCAAACTCTGGGCTGAATTAAATTTAGTAACTGGAGGTTCCCATGGCAATGAAGCTGCAGCAGCACTGATTTCACCGGGGGCAAACAAGTCAGACAAATATCTTGATTCCAAAGCAGGGTTTCACAGTCCACCTTGACCCCCGTACCACCAAAACTCATAATAAACAAATGGCAGAGAAGAACAAGAAAATAATTTTCTTCAGGAAGGAAGAGATCTTCTTTTCCTCTCTGGTGGGTTTCAAGAGGGAACTGTTATTTCCCAAATCCAACCCACAGACTCCACTTGAACCTTAGATACAGGTTGTACGTTCTATTAAAATAAACCTTTTTCACCTCTCCCAGTTTGCTACACCACAGCAAAGTAGCTGTCTGTTAATGGTCCAACTTTTCTTCAGAATCCTAACAGGTGCATAAGAAAGAGCTGAGGCCTCATTTTAAAGAGTGCTTTGACCACAGTCTTTGGCAAAAGAGGATAATGCCCTACATGCCCCTTCTAATGTACTTTGTACACTTACTCTGGCATTAGAGAGGCAAAGCAAGATCCCAAGGCAAAGACCTGTGCTCCTCCAAACCTACCTGAGATTCAGCCATGAATACTGACCCCTCACACTCACATCTTGCTTTTCTCTTCCCTTCTCCAAGTTTATCACGTTCTGTCTCATTTAATGGTTAGTGACTGATAGTCCTCCAACACACAGCTTTTCATAGGGACCAAATCTCTAACCATCAGATTCCAAATCTGAATCAGAAGCTGATGATGTCTACCCAGACAGCTTAAATGCGACCACCAAGAGGCACCACATGATACATCATGCAAAGCATGTGTGTGTGTGTCAGAGAGAGACACTTCCAGTTTATTTCAAACTTGGGAAGCTGCAGAGCTCCAGCTCCAGTCCACGGGAATAACAGGACAGTACTCACAGTCAGAGCCCTTATGTCACAGAGCACTTTGTGCTTGAAAGCATTCAGGACTAAAATTTGGGACAGGAGCATCTCCTACTCAAGCTGCTTTTATGAGAAAGTGACTCACAAGCCAAGCTTGTGCAAACAAATCTATTCATCATCCTCCAACTCAGACCAGTCACCCGAACTCCCAGTTCTGCTTCCACAGCTAAGCTCTTTCTTTTTTATTTACTCTTCTCTAACTTTCTATCTATAGGCAGCTGTTTTTCCTTTCCTTATCCAGTTATAAATAAGGGCAGAGAAGGAGAACGAACAGAAGGGAAAAAAATCTCCTAAAATTAATAAACTGAAACTGAGAAAAAATATCTTAAATTGCTTTTTAAGCAAATTTCTGCCTGCTTTTAAGGAATGCCTGCTGTAAAGCACACACAGACTACCATCTTTTATGGTATCCCAAAGAGTAAAAGCTCTCTCCCTGTTTTTTTTGCGTTCCCCAGCTTTCTGTATATAATCTTCCTAACCTTTTCTAGGACACAAGAAGAAGAGGGGTGTGTGGACATCCTTTGGAAATCAAAATCCACAGGCTAGGAGTGTGACTTCCATGATCTTCCCCTGAAGTTAAGGAAAAAGGACAAGAACAGCTAAGTATGAAACAAGATCATTTGAGCTATTCAGCTATTTCATTTAGCAAACACAGGTCAGGAACCTGCAAAGCCACCAGAAATACACTTAACTAAGTTTTAACATATTTAAATGACTTTGCAGGATCAAGGCCTTGGTCACAAACCAAGAGGGTATCTCCCAACTAGATTTTTTTTTTTTTTTACTTCTTCCAAAAGGGCACGTAAAAGATAAAATCCTCCTGAACAATAATCTATTCTTCCCAAGTAAATAACATATTCACCCCTGCCATGTAACTTCATTTTGATTCTGTATTACTACATGAGGATATCACCAGCCTCACATAGACTTAGATTTATTATTGAACAAAACCTGATATTCTTGTCAGATTTTAATAAATAAGAGTTTGAGAAAAACAAAAGCCTCCCAGCAAGTGCATTACAAATGGATTAATGAATAATTTAGGACAGCACTTTTTATTAACTTTCTCTAGGTTAATCTTTTCACAGGGCTTGTCCACACACAGAAGTCCTACCTTTAACTACAGTGATACGGTACCATTATACTGTTTGACCCAACACTTTGCAATATTTTTATGTAGGGCATTCAGGGTGTAATACACACTCTCGTGACTATCTAGCTCACTCCTGCACAGAAACAAGAATGCGTGGATGTAGTATGGCATCTTCAGAGCGATGTTACTCTGTCCACGTGGGAACCTGTTGTAACATTGCCATACTGATAAAAATAAATTTCACGACCCATGCATGAGTGCAATTTTCCTGTGTAAATGAGGCTTCAGTTATTTAAGTTATGCTGTTGGAGCAATTTCTACTAAATTTCAGGTTAAACTGCAGACCTCCAAAAGAGAAGAAAAAAATCCACATTTTTAGACCAGCAGCTTTAGCTCCATTGGAATGTGCGACAGGAAAGACCTTCTACCAGTACATCAACAGCACGAGAGCAGCGTTAGCTTCCTCCAGCGGATGAAAGGGCAGACAACGAGCCGTCGTCCCAGTGGGCTGCCGGTGCAGAAGCGGGCAGCCCTGTACTGCACTGTCCCCAGGAGGGCCAGGCAAAAAGTTTTTCAGAAGTGTTCAATGGAGGGCATGGATCTACTCCCAGGAGCTGCGGAAAAGGCAGGCTGCCCTCCAGTGTGTTTACCACAGGGCTCGCAGGTCAAGGGGGTGGTTATGTTATAATATGTTGAGCGAAAGAAGTTAATCTGCATTCAGAGTGTTTTAATAACTGAAGAGGCTACAAGAGGCTACAAACACCCAACACGCTCTGCTGCAACAGTTTGGTTTGTAAGAGCAGACAAACACCACTCTTAAGGCAATTAATGAAAGGGACAGAGACTTCTGCCTTGTGTTCAGGTTTCACCCAAGAGACTGCGGTCCTCTTTGCAAACGTTTAGTCATTTACTAAACGCATCTTTTCTTTTGTCAGCAGGAATAAGCAGCAATCTAGCAATGATTTCTGCTGTTCCGCATGTGCCCCACCATTGCTTTCTGCAGAGATGTGGCCCAGGTGTCTCAACCCTCACCTAGTGCCTGCTGTGGCCACGGCCACAGAAGTTACCCCACGGAGGTAAGAGACACATGAGAGATGAGCTGCCAAGTCCAACCACGAGCCGAGGCAGAAGCAGTGAGATGAGAGGCACGGTGGACTGCCCAGTCCCTCCTGCAACACCCAAGCACACCATCTCTCTTTCCAACAATTGCCAGGGACGCCTGGGGACACAGATTTCTCTTCTCAGGCGATGCAGCGGATCGATCAACTGCTTTTAATTCGAAGCACCGATTTATAATTATCCTTTCTGTGCTCCCAAGATTGCTCTGGTCACGCTGCACGGGTCATCTGCTGCCAACAGCATCCCTCAGGTCCTGAGCCACGGACATGGTCTCTGAGCAAAGCTCCCAGCAACATTGCCTTGCTGAGCAGGAAAAGATGGAGTGCACACACAGTACGTCATGGCAAAGGGCCATATGTTTTTGTATAACACCTGTGTGGGAAACACCTGCAACCCTTTCACCTCATTTATATTGCTGCTGTCAATTCACAGAGGACTTTGATCTCCCTATCTATTATCAGTCCCATGTATTACAAATGCATCACATTAATCATAAAACACATATACGCTGTTAGGCAATAAACAAGGCTTTGTTTTCTGTGCTGCAGTCTGGTAAAGCACACAAAGATCATCTGGAAAGCTAAATGAAAATAGAAAATTTTATTATCTCTATCTTCCTCAGGGAAGAGCAGAGAACAAAGAACAAAAAAAAGCAGGGGAAAAAAGGAGAGGTATGCAAAGACACAGAGTTACAAGGGGAAAGGCTAATTTTCTTAGGAGACGTTTCCTTAAAAAGAAGTTCCTTGATCACTCTGCCTCTTTTGTTTAGAGACGCCCATTCACTACAGGCAAACATGCAAAAAACGAGTATCAGCACCGCTTGTTTGAAATAGGACTCAAGTCTGGCATTACTTGCTTAATTATCTCAGAGGTCAGCAAATTGATTTGTCATGAGCACTGTCCCCTTCCAGCTCTTGCAGGCGATTCACTCTCCGTAGGACTGAGCGATACGCAATGAACAACTGCAAAGCCCAAACACAACCTTCACGGAAAGAGTTACTTTGGGCTAAGAGAAAAGGAAAGGAGGGGACTAAAAACTGTCAGGTACCGTGAGTCCCATTATTATTTGTGTTATATTAGCAGCTAGAGGCCTTCAAGGTCTCCGGGCCCTAATTTGGCAGGAGTTACACATAAGTAGAAGGCTTATTCTGGGCCTGTGGAGTCTACAATTTAAATAAACAGGAGCGACTAACAGTAGGGAAAACAAACGACGTCTCCTCTGTTTTCCATCTGAGGGCCTAGGGCACAGGCAGGTATGGAGGAGCCGGGAATTGCCAGCAATCACCTATTTTCTTTTTGACTCCCTATGGGGACAGAGCTCCTCAGCTGCCATGTACACCAGGAAATCCCATGCTGGCTTTTTTCAGGCAGGCGACGTCTGCAGGAAAGTCGGGAGCTAACTCCTGTGCCGCTTCTCCTGCGTCCCAGGCTGTGACTCTAGCTGGCAGGGTGCCTTCCTGGACTCTTTTTATAAAGCACTGACAAGCTGAGTATCTCCGGATTAGAGAGCTGAGGAATACACATTACCACTTAGGAAAAGAAAAATCAAAAAAAAATCAAACCCACAACACCCTAAAACCAGGTGAACCTATTGCAGGTATTGAAGCCCTGGTAGCACTGAGCAGTCTCAGGCACAGAGAAAAGTTTCAAAGCGCAGCTCTGCCAACACACACACACACATAGAATCATGCCTCAGCCGGAGACTAATCCAACCCATTGTGTAAATTCATGAAAAAGAAGACATGGCCACAGTGATTTCTATTTAAGAATAAATTGTTCCTCATTTCCTTTTTCGATGAATTACACTTCCTTTCATGTCGTGAAAGCTTTAAAATAAGCACATAGAACTATTAATTTAATTCCTGACTGTATTAAAAATATCATGTAACGAGATGCCCAGACACTCACGCGCACTTTCTGTGCTGCTCTGTATTGCTATGCAGCCACCTCTTTGTCCACATACCCAGGATTAAAAATGCTATCTTCTACATACCAAGAACCTCTGTGCTATCTCAAACTTGCACCTTGCCAAAAGACCTCTGCTTTCTGACATGCTTAAGGAAGTATCAAAAAAAGGAAGAAAATTCCGGGATTATTTATATTCTCCCCACCACTAGAAGCACAGCTATTTTTAAAGGAGCTCCTCCTTTGTCAGGTGCAGTAAGAGACTCGTGGTACCAAAGTAATATATTTAGGGTTTACAATGAGGAGGAGGAGGGCTGATTGGGGCCATTACAAGGTACAGAGCTGGTAGAGTCTTTCAAGTACCTTACACCAGGGTGCAAACGAGATCTATTTCTGAGCACCTCTAACCCCAGCTGGGGTTTAGCAACTTGAGGGTGTCACACACATTTACTAATCCCTTCCCCCTTCCAAGGGAGCAGTGCGGGAGATGCAGACTCTGCATGGCTGTGTTAATTCATTCATGAAATGAAGTAGATGACATTTACCCACATATAAGGAATGACAGGGATTAAATTAAGCTCACGAAGTGCCATGGAAAGGAAAAAAAACCCAAAAAACAAAACAGCCCCTCTGAATTATACAAGCATATTTGGCAATCCATGTCCATTTGGTTTTCTGAGGAACTCTGAGTCTAGATCCAACTGCAAGCACAAAATCTCATGCCCGCATTTAGGGGTTGGGAAGAGAAGCAGCAAAGGGGATGGACAGGGATAACAGAACCATTTCTTTTCTTGCTCCAGGTGGGCTGTGGGAGAAGCTGGGTGCCGGAGCAGTGCAGAGCCATGGGGTCCAGGTCTGTGCTTTTCCGCAGCTGGGGAGCTGCTGCTTCCCAGGGCTGGCGGGGGTTATTTTTATCCTGGCAAGTGGGCTAAGATGATTGCCGCCGCCGCTCCGCATGCTTGCATCATACCGCTAGCGCTGATTAGCTACATCAGTATACCACTTCATTAATGCGAAATGAAAGCTGTAAATAGGGTACTGCTTTTATAGGATGCTACTGGAAATGAGAAAATCCTGTGATATTAAGAAGAAACCAGTTGCTCCTCCCGCCTGTGTGTGCGGTGCTACTTGCTACTGGGTGACGCTGAAAGCGCTTATAGCTCTTCACCTCGGCAAGAGCGCCAGAAGAAGGTTTCTAAATCTTTTCCCATGGTGTTTCCCACCAAGCTCGGACCGTGTTAGTCTGTGTTTTGCTACCCGTGTTTAGACTGTGACATTTTCCCCAAAGCTTGTTTTGTCTGCGCTGGTTAAAGCAGGGTATGCCTGACTGACCTCATGTGATGGTGCAGCAGACGTTTCCTGTGGGTTTCAGCATATTTCTGTGCCCGGCCTTTCTGTGGGGTTGCAAGCCGCAGCGCGAGCGCAATCTCATCTTGGGCTCTTTGCACCTAATTCACTACCAAAGTACTCCTTTGCCGTACCCTGAGAGAAAAACCATCAGGTTACTATTTCCAGAACACTGGATTACTATTTCTAGGGAAGGCTACATCTGGGAGATCACAAACTTTCTGTATCTCCAAACTTAACTTGCTCCCATCTACACACTGTTCATTTGTATGGATTTGTACGAGTCTATTATTTATATTCAACAGTGCTACCTATTTTTATCAGTGCGGTGAAGAAAAGAAAAAAGGCTACAAGATGGCTGAGGAGGATAAGCAGACAATGTTACTCGGGCTAAACACGGGCAGCGTTTTCTCCATCTTTTTTTTCTCCCCGTAAGGGAAGGAGCAGGATCTGCTCAGCACTTACCCTGATTTCTAGTCAGAAGCTCTAAGCGGCTTCTCTTGACAGACAGGTAGGCAATTTCTGGGAAACAACAGGCAGTATTACCCTGGCAGGGCTACAGCCATTTCGGATAAGATAAATGGAGACAGAGCAGCGCACTTGAAGAAGATGAGGGATAGGACTGTGATGTTACATCGAATAATATGGCTGAGAGAACACGTAGAAGAGGGGCATGCAGCGCAGGGCTGCTTTCTAGCAAAGCAGAGGCGGGATGACCCATCCCAGCGGGTGGCTGTGAAGCCAGGGAGGATCCTCAGTGTCCCAGAAAGCTGGAGAGCACGCACATGTCATGCTGCAGGCTCCAAGGAAAATTCGGGGACGGGACAAAAAGAGGAGAGCATATGTGCAACCATACGGAGAAAATGAAACAGGAAGGAGGTCAAAGGATTTAAATATAATTTGTGATACTATGACATGGCAAGATATAGCAAGCTATAAAACCGGTTGACTATAATAAAACCACAAGTGCAATAAAGTTGCTAGTTACACAGCCATCGCTAAACTTCGTAGAAGCAAACATGCTTCAAGATGACTAAAACAAAACCTGTGTGATCTGACTTCTGCCTCTCATAAAGTATTTCTGACCACGATAAAATTGAGGGGTTTATTATTTTTCCTCCCTGAGACCTGACATCAGGGTACAAAGAAAAGCTATCCGTAAGTCTGCATTTCTGCAACCTTCATCTCATATATACTTTACATATCATAGCCAGGACTCACATGTGACGAGTTTTTCACATCTCCGTTTTGGGTTAGCTATTTTAGCCCTAAAGCAAAGAAAAGGCTTTCAGAAAACACCGAGTATCTCTATCTGCTGAGAAGTCATGTCCTCATACGCATCTTCAGACGAGGCATTCAAAACAGAGGCATTCAAAATCAGTGGGCTGTTTCTGTTTGTTTTAATTCTGCACTTTATCTTTTATTTCTTTGTAGGCAAGACAGCTCATCTGCCTCCTGTAAATACGATCAGCAGTGGTGGACGATACAATATTTTATTTTGCATGTGTTTGAAATAAACATATACATAATTTTCTTTCAGTCTATTCCTTCTTACTGACATTTTGATCTTAAATCAATAAGAGAGTTACAATATATTGCACACCGTCCCTTTTTATTCCTTTGCTCGGTTTATGTTAATGCAGATGCATGCATTTCTGAAATAATACTGTCTTAATACTAGAAAATTTTAATTCCTCAAGACAGATAGGACTCAATATACTTATTTTTTGCATCATAAACATAACATGATGAAATGTGTGAGCCAAACTGAGTTTTGCGTAACTACACATGCATACACCGTTTTGTTGAATAAGAAACAAGACACTTTGACCCTGTCATGGCTACCAGCCTGAAGATATCTGAAGTTCAAGCAAATGAAAGCAGGGTTTCATAGGTGGGAAGCAATGGGCAACCCATTCATATGGTTTGCATGCAATAAAGACACAGATATCAGCCAACACTGGACAGCCTTACTCGGGCAAGTAAAGGTTTGCCAGATTGGCCACGAGGGGGACAGTCATTGGGACTCACTTTTGTTTCTCCATCTGCCTTAAAAAAAATACGTTGAAACAAAGCAAAAAAGGATAGTAACCACCTGCTAAGCTCCCGGGAATGTACTTTTTTATGCTACAGCATACAAAATGCACACAGGAAAGATTAATTTTTTAAAATCTTTGCATACCTATGGTAGTGTGTACTTTTTCTATACATTCTTAAGATCTACACACATACACACAAAATCATTTAATTTTGTTAATGCATTATTAAATGCACACTTAGCCCAATAAAAGTCATTTCCCAATGCTTTATGCATTTATCATGAAACCACGAGCAGAATTCTTTACAATAAAAATGCTAGCCGTACACATGACCAAACTAAATTATCTTGGGAAATGGCTAATATCTGACCATGTGGAAACATTAGAAAGCAAGGCTTTGTTATAGGACTAGAAGGAAAAAATAAATGTATTTTCTTACAGAAAAATTGCAATGATAAAAATATCTTTAATAGTTAAAAATGCTGCAGCTCCAGGAAATTTTCCTGAATCAATTCAATCTGTGCCGTGCCGGACTTTAAAAACCCATTAAAAATAACCATGATAAATTTCCTAACCTCTTTCAGTGCACCACGCAGAAGACAAAGGAAACTGCAATTCAACAGAGATAGAAAAGAAAGAAAAGAATGGAAGAACCTGATAGCTTGTGCATCAGTGGTAACATCCTGGCTAACAACAACGGGCAAATCTGCGTGACAAAGGACGAGAGGAGCAGGAGTGATGTGTACAGCTGACAATGGCACTCCAAAGTAATAACTTCCAGGAAAATCTGCTGTTACAAATGGACAACACGCTGCTGAGAAGTAGTTGAGTCACGACTATCATAACATGGCAAATTATTTCAGCCTTAAAATGGACGTACTGAAAAATAGGATGTATACAGCTCTGGTAAGGCAACTATGGGAATAACATCCTACAAACCGCTAATATGCTCACCTGATTTAAATTATTAAACCTTGCTGAAATGCATGCACATTCAGGGATTTTTCCCAATATTTAATGCGCAGTCATAAGACACAGATCATGTTTCAAACAGTAATAATAGTAAGAACACTACCTAGTTGACCTATTTTCCATTTACCTCCTTGCACATATTATCAGTTGTAACAAACATGCTTCTTTTGCTGCTCTCTTTTGGTGGGGTGGAGAAGGGGACAATTGTGTAACAAATGGCATGTATGTCACCGCATCCTGAAACAATCCAGAACCCCGAGGATGGAGGAGTACATTTAGCCCTCTCCTCTTCCACGGATGTACCCTTTCACCATGAAGCAACAGGTCCTGTTCACCCACCTCCTTCTTCTGATGGCCAGCCAGGGCGCAGCATATCACACCGATGCTGGGACACGATTCCCACGAGCACATTGCACACGTTTGAGCTCTCTTCACAGCTGCATTAAACAGCTGTCCCTGGCCCGATTCTGGCTGCCCAGGGACATGAGTGAGATGTAGGCTCAAGAACATCTCCTCTTTGTCTCGGCTGTAGCTGCGTGGCTAAAGACCTCAGGACTCCCGTGGACCTGTCTGATTTCTGAGTCATCTGAGTAAATGTCCAACACTGCTTCGCTATGTTACTCCCCAAGCCCTCTGGATCTCTGGAGTCTGCTGGAACGGTTCCCTAGAGCCCTTCCCTCCAAACGTTCAAGCAGACATGAAACACCAGCAGTCATACTCAGGATTTCTGAGGATGCAATTTCTGAACCAAAAACTGCATTTTTAGTTGCTCAAAGTCTACCGAGGAAAAAGGGACACCAAGAAGATATGAAAGCAGACTAATGTAAACACTTCATACTCCTTCTAAATGTACAGGTATTGGGGCAAGATCAAGCGACTTGATCCTCACACAACGACAGAGGTATAGCAGAGATACAACCCACTGAATCTATTCATAACTCCTATAAACAAAGCAAGAAAAACCACAAGCACAACTGTAGGATGAACCATCACTGAAGTAAATATATTGATCTATCAAAAATGATTGAAGACTGACAATAAAAGGGTTATAAAGGCTTAGAAGAAGGAGAAAGCAAAAACAGAAAACCAACCCACTGAAAAACTCCCACCTGCATTCACAGGGAAAAATGGACTGGAACAATAAAACACAATGGCAGTGCCTGTACGTCTTTGGTAGCTGCCCCTCCCAAAAGCTGGAACAATCTTGCTGTAAACCAAGCAAATGAAAATGTAAATGCATGAGCAATCATCTGGGGGATTCAGATGCTTCGTGTCCTGTAGGCAAAGAAGGGAGGAGAAAAAGGTAGGAAAGCAAGAGAAGGCACCACTTTTAATATTTGTAATTATTGATCATGCTCTCCTCTCCCAGAGCCTTTTTAATCCAGTGGAGAACTTACAGTTAAATATGCAACGCTGCCTGCATGGCAGCTTTAGCGCTGCCAGCAACACCCTCTTCTCCTCTGACCACCGTGCAATCCGCTGCTTCGACTCCTCCAGCAGGGACAGCCTGCGGATTTTGGGGGTGCCAGCCGGAGTGAATAACATAAACAGCTGCCTGCAGAAATCCAATATTCAAAATGGCAAGCTCAAAAGAAGCGTGGGATGGGGAAATATGCTGAACACAACGCCCAGAGCAGTCCTGTGGGTATGTATAAACACAGTGGTGTATCAAAGGGGTATCAGGGGCTACTTGCGGGCTTACAAACTGTGTATTTGTTTAAATATTTTGCTAAGAAAATGAACCTGAGGAACATTACAGAAGTTTCACAAACTCAATTCTGTTCTTCACTGTTCATGAAAATCCAGTTGTGTTAGTTATTGGGCAAAAGCAAATAGAACGCGACTGACGTGGGAGAAAAGTTGGGTCTGTAGTAAGAATAAGTTTAGGTACTTCAAGTATT
This sequence comes from Burhinus oedicnemus, assembly GCA_008921705.1. Lineage (NCBI taxonomy): Eukaryota > Metazoa > Chordata > Aves > Charadriiformes > Burhinidae > Burhinus > Burhinus oedicnemus. The sequence continues at coordinate 132,993 of VFFE01007103.1, read as the reverse complement.
AATCTTCCCATTTTGCAATACACTGCCTCAAAAATCAGAATTTAAATTATTTTAATAGAAAATAATTTAATATTTAACAGCTAATGCCTTTCCATATGACATTACATTACCATCTGACCTATTTTAACATTTGCCTCTGTGCTGCACTTGTAGACCTACTTTCTCTTTCTCCTGCCCCATGCATAGCTTATTTCCTACTGGGCCAAATGGACAGCCAGTGGACATATAAAATGGTTAGGCTGCTTTGATAACATTTTATGTTGGCCCTTCACACAGAGTATTTCATAAGATGTTCCATGTGATAAAAGGTCCCAAAGAACCAAGATCCTCTCATAATGTCCCTTTGAAAGACGCTGCAGCAATTCCCGGTGTCCTTGCCAAGATTCTTTTTCAATAAAATAGATTCCAACATTGACAGAAAAGCTTGGATTATTGCTGAGTGATAAAATGTCTACTGCTAGCCCTTACAGAGTCAGAACATTGCTCCCAACTCACTCCTTTTTCTGTAAACTACTTTAAGACAGCTGGATAAGTCTTAAAATTTGCTGTAGAAAACCTAATTTTATTCAATAGGCACCATCATCCAAAAATCGAAGTTATATAACATGAGAGAGACCTAAAAACGTTGGGTCAAGATCCTCAAATAGTCACGGCTCTATGCCTTTAATGGAGCTACACTGAAGTAAACAACAGCTTGAAGGTCCAGACCACTATTCTCAGGCTTGTTTACATCGGGGAGAGAGGAGATTCTGGGACGAGATGTGGTTTGAATCTTAATAAAGTTAGACTAGAAAAAACTCCTATGGGAGCACACCCCTATCAATACAATAATTGCTGGGGGAGGCGGTCATTTTTTTCCCTGGTGTAGTTTGTGTCATTCCCTAACTGCTGTGTCTGTGCATGGGAGGTTTTCCGACATTACTATAGCTGTTTAATTATACCAGTACAATTTTATCAGTATGACTACAATAAATCCTCCTTCAAGACAAGCCTTCAGGTTTAGCCACCAAATTTAATGGAAGGAAAGAAAGATTCACAATCCCCAGGGTAATGGCGGCTCAGCTCATTCCAGGCTCCCCAAGCTAGGGGGAAAAAAAAAAGCCAAAACCAACAAAACAGCTGAAAACAACTTCCTCTGCAGCAGGGTATACTTTTGCCTATTGCCCGATGAAATCGTACCCAGGTCACCAGCAGAAGGTCTGACATAAAGTAGACTCTCCAGGGAAAGAAGAGAGGTAGTCGAACAGAGAGAAAAGAATAATTCGAAGATGGTGCCAAACCAACAAAGAAGAACGAGATATTTTGTTCCCCTTACTACTAATAAAACATAGTAGACTTAAATTGATCCCCAGACTAATAAATTAGAGGAAAAACTAAAACCTATATATGACAAAACAATAAAAAAGTAATGAAGAGATTTATGGAAGTACATAAAAACCTTGGAATGACGTAAAAATTGTCAGGTCATGTTACTTTTTTCAGCTCAACATGGATAAGAAAAACAGGGACAAATAAAAATTAGAGCATAGAGAAAAGATAGCATAGGGCTGAAGGAGAGGGAGAGAAGCAAGAGAAAGAAAACAAAGCCAGAGAAAATATTTAGGAAGGAAAAATGTAACAGCAAGAAGCACGAATACAAGGTCCACAAGACAAGGTTGTCAAAGTAAAAAGAATAGAACAAACCCTAGAGCCAACAAAGTGGTGGCACCATCAGAGGACAACAGACGCCAATGGAATGGGAAGTGCCTCTGTACATATCGGGCAAAGCAGCAAATATGACTATTTCTAAGGGACTAAATAAGAGGCATCCCCAATCCATTCCTGTGCAATTCTTAGGTGTCCTAAGGGGCAGAAGCCTCACGAGGTCTTGTCTAAGGACTCCCCAGCATGGGGAGAGAGGGTTTAACCAGCATCTGTGTCTCCCTCCTGATGCTCCTAGCAAGGTGGGTATGAGGAGGGGACAGAGCCATGGATGCTCCAGCCTGTGCTGGGGCTCGCAGGGAACCAGGACACGCAACAGGCCGCTGATTTGCAGTTTTGTCTCTGCATCATTCTTCTCCAGCCCCCAGTGGGGGATGTGTGTGGAAGGGAAATCCCTTTTGCTTGATGCTTCTTCTGGCACACGAGAAGGCAGTCACAAGCTGCTTTTGGATTTCTTCAGGCTGCCACAAAGAAGGGTAAACCGGCAGTAGGGAGTCACCCGGAGAGGCAGTAATGTGACTCTCCTGTGAAGAGCTGGGTGACCAAGGAGGGCAGAAGTAGCTCCTGAGTTGCAGCATTAGTTTAAAGTCGATCTGCTTCAAAGGCTGCCAAGAAAGGAAGGGGAGGTGGGCAAGGGACATTGGGAGATGATGCATTTTCCTCCTTCTGTGTAGAGCAGGGGGAAATGATTCAGGAACTTAATTTAAAAATTGCCATGCATAGCACTGGGAACACTAGTTCATAATCATATACATATCTGGTGAAGTCAGAGATCATTAATAGCTCCTGGACGTTATATATTGTATGTATCCACTTCAGGTGTGCATCAATACTTCTGGGTGCTGTAGTAAATTCTAATGAAAGCATTTCATAGGCACAGCAAAATCTTCCAAATAGAACTGGTATACTAAAATAATGCCCAGATTTTTCAGCCTTTTAAAAGCCCTCAGCCTGCTTCTTCCCAAATGATGGAAAGGGGGAAAAAAATATAAGGTGGACTTTACAGCCTGTTAAGAAGATTAACAAATGCAGGCTCTGGTAGATGGTGAAGAGGGTAGATCAAGGTGAAGTTAAGTCTAGGAAACTAGTTTTTATAACTGTGGGGTTCACTCAGAATATTCCCTCCCCCTGTCGTCAATTAGGATAACACAGTCTGGTATGCAGGTGCTGATCATAACAGTGTTACATGGTAAGAAGAGGCAATCTGTTTAGCAGTCCCAAACCAAGCCCTTTAAAATGATGATTTTAAGCATTAATTAGCTAAGAAGCAGGCAGTACAGATCAAAGATCACCCATGTTGTACATTAGGTGTAAAACGCTCCTCAGGCAGCATGGTTTCAAAAGAAACTTTGGTTTTCAAATAATTTTAACCTGGAGCTCAGAAGGACTATGCTTTAACAGCTAAGTGTTGCACTACCAACGTTCAAGGAGACAGGGGAACTAAGAAACACCTTCCCGGGAGCAAACAGAGGTGAAACCACCTCTCAGCCAAAGCTGCTACTCGCACATGCAGAAGCAGACAAAGACTGGAGAGGGTCCAGAGAAGGGCCACAAAGGCCTGTTCAAAGGACTGGGAAGCCTGCCATGTGAGGAAAGGCTGAGAGAACGGGGTTTGTTCAGCCTTGAGAAAAGAAGGCTTAGGGGAGACCGTATCACCATGTTCCAGTATTTAAAGGGTGGCTACAAAGAAGATGGAGACTCCCTTTTTACATGGAGTCACATGGAAAAAATGAGGGCCAATGGGTACAAGTTACTCTTGGGGAGTTTCCAATTGGACACAAGAGGAAATTTTTCCACAATGAGAACAATCAGCCATTGGAATAATCTCCCCAGGGAAGTGGTGGATTCTCCAACATTGGCCACTTTTAAGATTCAGCTGGACAGGGTGCTGGGCCATCTTGTCTAGACCGTGCTTTTTCCCAGCGTGGTTGGACCAGATGATCCTTGAGGTCCCTTCCAACCTGGTATTCTATGATTCTATGACTTAATCAGCTTCCTCAAATGCTAAGATTCAGTACAAGAGCCTGCTCTGCTGCCTCCCTTGTCAATCTTCAGAGCTGACACAGTGCTGGCCAATCTCACAGAGCCTTTCTGCATCTGGCCAATGCTGTCTCAGTGGAGCCATACTGACCAGGGAATTTCCCTCTATGTAAACACTAATTTAAACTGCCGTGAGTACAGGAAACGAGCACCAGGAACATGGTGCAGGTGACAGACACTGTCCTTTGCTGCCTTGCCAAGTGCATATAAAATGTTGTCTGTCTGATTTGGTTGGATTTCACACTCTCTTTCCAGAGGTGTAAAAGATTACATCAGGTCTTTGACTTACGTTGGCTTGAACAGCTGCAGTAGAGTCATGGAGCAGTCATGGATGGAGGAAAGAAACTTGGGAGAAAGTGCAGCAGGGAGCACACGCCTGCACCTCAGCCACCCCAGGGCAACATCTGGAGTCTCAGAGTAGAGACAGAGAGCTTTGCACACAGAAGAGTTCATTACTTGCATCAACGTTTTCCATCCAAATGGCTTCGCCTGCACAGAGGGCTGGAACTGTGACATTTTGGTGGGCCTTTGAGTCTCTGTTTGTGAATACCTAGAACATGAGTGTCCCTGGACCTGAGCGGGACAGCAAGAGGCTACAGTGACAAATCAAGAGCCATCAGAGAGTAGACAAGCTCAAGTTGCATGGTCCTCATGGGAGGTCATAGTAAACACTTAAGATTTTGTCCATGGCTAAGAAGAGCTCATTAATGAATGCCTTCAACATTACTAGTACACTAAGCATCAATTCCCAATGTTCCAGAGACCTAAGTACCTTTGAAACACACCAGAATTAAACTAGTCAACTAATTTACAATAAATTCTGCCTATAAACTGTATCCCACAGGACTCTGTACGCAGAATGTAAAATGCTCTATAATGATCAGGCAGCCCACAAAAACTATTACAACTGTAACAACAACACTAGACTCCAATTCTCAAAACAGTGTGGTATGCCACCTTTTGGGTAAATCTTTAGGCATCAGACCCATAAAAGGCTATGTTTTTAGGGCCAATTAGCTTGAGAGAGAAGAGGAGAAACTGGTGATGATATACCCATAAGTAATTCACAGGAGTTGCTCCAGCAGCTTGATTTAACCATTGGAACTAACTAGAACTAATACCTAATTATGGTTAAGTGTGGGGAGTCAGATGGAGGTACAGCATTGTACTGTGAAATTACATTTCAGCCAGGACTGTTGTTGGGTTTGGGTTCTTTTTTAAAAGACAATTTTTAAAACATAGGTTACTATTAACAAATTCTGAAAGTGTTAATTAAAAACAAAAGAAAGAAGGGCTTTCAAAGTTTAACTGAAGAATATTAAGATTCTCCTATTGTTTGGTCAATTTTTGAGATAATCTTTTCTATTCCAGAGAGAATGGCTAGCACATTACACAGAGGAGCAATAAAATTGTCTACATGCAAAGTGCTGTCAAAAGAGAGGGTGGGGAGGGGGAAGAAATATTTTTCTCCCCATTAACTTCTTTCAGCTACAATAAACCTAGGTGTTTATGTGTACCAACAGCAGTTAAAATATTTTTCAGGCACAAACGCAATTGTTTCTTTTATGGCTCTGATTCAGCAAGGTAGATAAACTTCTGCCTGACTTGAAGCATGTTGAGTAACACCATTGACTTTAATGGGGTTACTCATGTGCTCGAAGTTAGGCACATGTTTAAGGGTTCTGCTGTACTGTATCCACAGTTTGCAGGTATTTACAGGAAAAAGAGGTAACTCTAATTCACAATAGCAATTCTGGAGCTGATCAACAATCCTATAGAGTCAAAAGACCTTATCACAACACATAAATGGGAAACACAGTGAGGAAAAAAAAACCAACATGACAGAATATGAAAAAAACAACATGAAAAAAAAACCAACATGACTCTGGCCATAAAAGTGTATCACTCCTTAAGAAAACAAAAATCTAGGCAAGGGAGGCTACCAAAAATCTTTATCAGGTTAAATGTGAAACAGAAATTATGAAGAGCTACAGATCAGAAATAGGAAGCCTGTTTTTCTTCCCTCTCCCCCATCCTTGCCCAGTCATGATTTTCTCTAGCTGAAATACTAAAAGTAAATTGTTTAAAATATCAAAATAAAGGAAGGACCACGGAAGAAGTAGTAAGTCCCCAGGTTTAAAAGAGGAAATCAAACAGGATAAGATTGTTTCATAAAACTAAATTATTTCTTTACATGAGCCTTCAGAGACAAAGATGAGAATACCTGTCCTGACATTACTCTTTCCAGATAAAGCAGAATAAGGCCAGAAACAGAGAGGTTAAAAAAAAAAGTTTCTGAAATTAAAATGGCAATAAAGACACTGTTTCTTCAGGTAGATTAACTACACAATAAAGACATCAGCTGTTCCCTGCCCCCATTCACAGTAGGTTTGCCCCAGGGTGCTTGAGGAAGGCAGAAGGAAGGATAAGGCTTTGAGAAAAGTTCCAGATGCCGAAATCCCAGAAACGCATGTCCCTCTTCTGTCCACAAAAGGGGAAAGCCTCAAACCTCCACAGTGACTAACTAGTGTGCCTCAGCCCTGATGCAGAGGCCAGGAGCAGCAGCAAGAAAAGCCTGTTTCTTGTCCACAACTGTTTGATTATGGACTCATCTGCAGAAATGCTAACTAGTGCCATCTGCAGCAACATTTTTGTGGGAGAGGAGAAGCCAAGCGTTAAGACAGAACCAACTCTGGCTGCATAGACTTCTGAAAAGCTGTCAGCTGCCAGTGTAGCTTACAATCACAACTCACCCCTGGACACATTTCAAGTTAGTGACTGGCTCCGTGATCTAGCCTAATCCTTTAAACCACTCAACCATTTAAGTGACCAGGCTTGATCTTGGTTCCACTAACAACTTATTAGGAAATCATTTAAGGAATATTAGGAAGTCTTTAGGGAAAAAGAAAAAAAAAAAACCACCACCACCCACGTATCAGACATTGAGTAATTCCACAGACATCTTTAGAAAAATCGCTGTCTTATCTTAAGTTGCTTTCTGTGTATTACTTAAAAACCTGTTGAAGTAACCCACTGCAAAACAAGACACTCTTTAAATGGAAATGGAGCTCCATTCACATCCATGTTCCCACAAGATGCTTCAGCCGTGCATGCACACACCCGTTTCTGTGCCTGCACCTCAACATGCTGTCTGTGGTACTGTGCTGATCCTGGGATGCTTATGATGGAGCCCAGCAGAGGCTCAATTTGGGTAGATGCAGTTTGCTGCTGGTGGTTTTATTAGGGACTGAGAATGGATTACAACTGGAACTTGTCAGAAACATTCTCATTAGTTCCTCCCCCCATTGGAAAATGCAGATTTTGAGCTCACTGACTCTCTTTGTCAGTTCACAGCCTGACAACCCTGGACTCAAATGCCCCGATTGTCTTCTGCTTTCTAGAGGTGGTTTAATCTAAATCCCATCATCTTGCTACTCCTAGACCCATCTCTTCGTCTCTACCTCACTTTGTTCTTGTCCTCGTTAGCACTTATTCTACTACATAGTTGGTCAGACTTCTCACAGCAGGTTGAAGTTGAGAGTTCAAGTGAAAGAAGAGTAAGAATAGTCTGACCTGCTGCAAGCTGTTTCAGATGCAAAAGGACGTGAAGAAAGTGTGTCACCCTACAAATTGCACTGAATTTTAATCTTCAGTTCTTACTCTCTGACTATACATACTGAGGTCTGTTATGAACTCTTACGCTCTTCCCCACATCCAAAAGCATTGCTGCAGTCGAAGGTAGAACCGGTTCATTCATCCCACAGGCAATCACCTGCCCGCCTGCAGCCATATCGTATTTTCTGTTCCTTCACTGGTGGTGTGTTGTTGGACCAAGAAAATACTACTTATTTTGGCACTGTTCTCCAGCTCCAGATCAGCCATACGTGCTTACAGTGCTGTAAAGTCATAATGATGCAATGGCAGTAGCGTGGTCAAATGCATACAAAGTAAAATTAACTCACTGCCTCTACAGCTCTGCTCATGTTGTAGCAGCTGCTTTTCTGATTCTATAAAGTATGTTCTCCCCCTTGATTTCTCCTCTTCAACCCAGAAGCTCTTTGTTTCTCTGTCTGCTCTTACCACCTGTTTCCGATCAGTAGCCATAACCTAAAATTGATGTGGAACAATTTGATATGGTATAGGTGAAAATAAAGTGTCAAAACATCAAAGTTCATGCAAAAAATAAGTGACACAAGTCACTATTTTCTACAGAAACCAAGACTACTTTCCTGCAAAACTCTTACCATAAAAAGAATATTCAACACAAATTTTAACATGTATCAATACATTGCTTTCCAAATAGTATATTTTTTATTTTTTATTTTTGGTATGGAGAACCAGCACACATATTTTAAAGGAGGTATTTTTATAGAAGATACATCAAACTATAGCTGAACCAAAAACTACTACTCTGTTGCAGGATGTCTTCAAAAGTCATGTCAGTGTCTTGGATACACCCATTGGACAGAAATGCTCCAACTCTGCTTTTGCACCAAGCCAGAGCAGTTTGTTTCTGCCTTGGCCTCCATCTTGGGCCATCTCTGTATGAAAACAGACAGTTTTCACAGCACACACTCACAACTGAAGACTATTTGCATTGTCTCTCTCTATAAAAGAGTAATACCATCACCTCTCCTTTGGATCCGCACACGGGAGCGAAGAAAAAAAATGCTTTTGTGACCTACAAAAGCCTTACTTGAAATAATTCTCTATGACTTGAGGCCTTTTGGAATGGAAGGGATATATTGTTTTGACTTGATTAAAGCTGAAAAGTTGATTTGACATCCTGTTGTCAAGGAAACCAATTCACACACAAAAGAAAACAGTTGTGATGGTATCATTCAGACTATTCAAGTGACCTTAGAAAGAAAAAAAGGCTTCAGTTCCAAAGATTTGTATTCAACTCACTTCACCACTGTAGAAATAAAGATCATTGCTCTTTATGCTTATTGGAAAGCAGTTTTCAATCTGGAAAAAGCAAAATGCCACATCTTTTTCCAACTGCCAGATTCAATACTTTGCTGGGACTGTACATATAAACGCACCTACCATTTATTCCCAGTTTCAAAGGACACAGAAAGAATCACACAGAAGACGCATAGGGAAGGAGGAGGAATTTCTTTAATTGACAGGACCATGATAAATACCCCCCAACACATACCACACCTATTGAACAGCAGCTCGCAAGCCAGGTTTTAAAACATCCTCCTTCAACTATAAATAAAGCTTACCTCAAATACAGCAATGTTTGGGCCCAGCTTTGTTTTCCTGGGAGATATCAAAAAGCAGCATTTATTCTCTGCCAGCCTCCTAGATCCCCCACAAATGGAGTTTTTCATGCAGACAATAAATGGGACATAGTTACGCTCAATCTGCTCACTCCTCCTACCTACAGGATCCCAAAGAGGCAGAACTGTCCTGGCTGACCACTACCACCATCATCCAGCTTTGCAGCCCATGGAAGTCTCGCAGAGGTTGCATTCCCTAACAGCTGCGGGTAGGTTGGAAAAATGAAACCTTCTATCTATCCGCTCACACACTGTAATTATACATCTCTTTCTCCGATGACATAGCCTCTGCCTGGCCGAGTGAGCAGACAGACGACTAAATAGCAACTTGTCTCGAATTCAGCTCAGAAAAAAATAGGCATGATATTAATAAGGAGGGAAATACACTGAGGAATGAATGCCAGTGTTCTTACATTATTGTCATTTAAGGGCATCACACCAAAGGTCACGGAGATAATAAGCCTCAGTCATTTTCCATTTGTTACACAACATACAAATTGCCACAGTGTTAATGAATATCTTTCTCCATTCCTGGCCAGCCAAGATACTTTATTATTTCCTCTTAGACAAGTACCTAACCCTTGGAATTCATTATTTCCATCACTTCTTGCAGCACTTTGTCCTTAGGGCTGAGCATAAATGCCACAAGGCGGCTGTGACTGGAGCATCAAATGCTTCGTATGCCTGAGTCTGACTTCTTTCTGATAGAGCTCTTTTTGCTGGAAGAGCATACAAAGCGTATTTATATCATTTATGATCAAATATGCACACACACATTCATATATGCTCTCTTATAAGTGTCTTAAACCCCTCGCAGAACACAGGAAAAGCATGTTGACATGGTCTGTTCTTTGTGGATATGGCTTGATACTCCTATACTGAAAAAATAGTTATGTTGGAAACACCAGCTGACCACAACAATAGAAGCTACCATGAAATAACTGCATTTCCACTTAAAACGATGACAACTGGAAAGTAGTTCTTGGAACAGAAATGACATTCACAGAAATGTGGAAGGGCTTGTATGAAGGCATATACTGCTGAGACCCTCTTTACTCCTAATAAACTGTTAAGATAGCACCGCTGAGCTATAGAGAGAGGAGCGCCTCATCTCTAATCTGTACTTCATTGTATTTTAAGTTTAGGAATTTTGCATAAGCATAGATAGCAACAGCTGAACCAAATTCATACTATTTCATAAACTAGGTGAGGTTTTTTTAAGACATTAAATTATTATTTCCACTGTTCACCATAAGTATAAACAATATGCAGATGAAAAGAGAATATTGAAGGCTGTTAGCTTTGTATAGTTCTGAAAAAGACTAAACTTTATGTCCATAATTAAAATCAGAAAAAGAAGAATGAAGTCTGACACCAAATGCTGAACTGAAATAAGCCAAGGTCATTTTCTGCACGTAATAAAACAACCGCCACCTCTGTCCCCTGGACTGAAACACCGCACCCCGCATTTTGATGAACATCTTATCTTGGCATTTTCTCCTCTCCTGCGCAACAAACCCAAACAGCAAGAGCTAGAAAAGAAGAAAGCTGACAGCACTGCTAAGCTTACCCACAAACAGGTCCATACTCCGTTATGAGTTTTGTGTGGTTTTCCCAAAAGCCCTGGATAAAAGAAAAATAACAAAGTATTTTAGAACAGTACTTAACAGAAACTCTATTACACAGTGTTGCTAACACTCACACCAAAGCTTTGAACCTCAACTAGGAGAACCATGGTATTAACTCATACCCTCACCTTTCTCTCATTGTCCATCTGTGACAGCAGAGTCTGGAAATGATGACTAAAAAAAAATCCCAACCCCAAAAAAGACCTGGAAAGCCATGTTTTCATCAGGGTTTTACACTCCAAAATATGTTACCATGTCATGATTTATTTTTTTAAAACTGATTTCATGATTGTGGTCCTGACTCATAATTTTTTTCTGCTATATGTGTGGATGAAAAACCTGACAGAGAAATTAATAACAGAATAAGTATATGACTTAACGACACACAAGAGAAATACAGGGAATGTGGAGAGTTTGTCCTGTTTTGAATTTAGTTATATTATTAAAAAAAACCCAAAACCCAAACCTGCTAAGTTGTTTAGCATGAGGCAGTCAACTGGGATACTCTGCAGAACAGTAGGCAGATTTATTTTAACAAACTTTTAGAATTTTTACTGTGTTTTTCACTTTCATAATTGATGAAAATTGGTATCCATTTATATAAATAAAGCTGCCTCTATACTAAATTGCTAGTGTCCTAAATGAATTCAAATTGATTAATCTGAAAAAAGGTGTGCAAAACGTATCCCCAAAAATGAATATAAAAAAATCTGTTTCAACAAAACTGCAATATTTGAGAATCATACTGCATTGTGTTTGTAACTTGTCTATGGAAAAATAACACATTTTGACTGCATTAATCTGCATTTGTATTAATTCAAGAAAGACTATTGTGATCTATCTTCATTCTTCAGAGAAAATTCACTAACAAAGTAGAATACTTATGCCTCATATTGAATCTTTCTTATTTTTTATGACATACTGCAGAATATTAGCTAGAACAATATGAACTATTGTAAATGCATTAACCATAGACATAAATAAACAAGACCATGTAACGTGTGTATGCTTTGGGAGCATTTTGTCACACTAAGCAAAAGCAAATCTGGCAATCAAAAGTAGTTATCCTACTTATCACCCTTGGGTGCTAATTTATCACCCAAATTAACAAAGTACTTGCCATGACCTAGTGCTAAGTCTGCCTCTTACAGAGCCCTTCAATTGTTTTTTATTCTTAATACAGTTGTGCTTTTTATTTTTTTAATCCTGGACTTGCAATATGTTTATTCTACAAGACAAGATGTCTCCAGGTTAAGGCAAGAACTTTAGGTTTTCCTTAAGCTACAAAAAGCTAAAGCACTGGATGGCATGTAAGAAAACACACTAAAGATAAAATTATGAAAGAGGTGATTTAGATGATTGCCTGAAAAAAAATGTATATTCTCACCTGAAAAATACTTTACTCCTAAGGTAAGCAGAGAGGTCTCATCCATTAGCACACAAAAACTAAGGTGGACAAAGCCTTTGTGATACCACAAATACATACAGCTAAGTCAAAAAGGCTTTCATCTACAGACACCGAGGGAGGGGAAAAGCTACATACACATTCACACCAACCTGCATTTTTCGACACCCATACTTCAGCAGCAGCAGGGTTTCAGCCTGCCATTGTTAGGATTTCAGCATTACAGAGGTTGCCTACTGCCTTCCCCCGCTGGTGCAAGGGGAAATCCTGGGGCCAAATCCCACCCCCGGCCCCCAGCTCTATTCCCCAAGCAGCCACCTAAGACTGCGTGAAGCAGGCTCAGCTCATCGCTGCGCTCTCACCGCTCTGCCTGGGAGAGGGACTCCAACCTGCGTAAACCCCGCTGACACATTTAGAAGCCATGCTGAGGCACCAGCGCAACCCAGGGCTCTGCTCGAGGTTTACTGGGCAGAGTCAAAGATGGGGTTGCAAAGCACTGCTGCATCACAACGGCATCGGCTGCACAGGGCAGAGGGTCTTCCAGTCTTGTGAGACGATGCCAAATCAGGTCTGACCCCCCCCAGCCCACTTTCCTCCTAGCCTGAGCCTTCAGTGAGGACATCCCAAACTACAGCCTTGCCTGCTAAGTTTTGCTTTGGATTGAGAGCACGCATATAGGTATTGCACTTGCTATATCCACCAGCTGCATTCCAGTGAGCCAGCAGGATATTAACATTTACAAGAAGCCTAGGCTTTAAATGATTCAGTGAAAAAGCCTTCCAGAGAGCTGGCTTCTTGGAAACGCTGCTCCTCGCTCACTACAGTAGAGGGGTCAGGCAGAACACATTTCAAATCAGGCCTGTTAACCAATAACTGGTTTTCCACCTCCAGGTCTCCTAAATGATTGCACTGGCTTAAAATTAACCACACTTAGTTTTTCTTCCCCAAAGTGAGAAGTACAAGCCTACAGGGTGGGGGGAAGGAAAGAGTTGACGGAAAGAGTTGAGACTGTGAGAAAGCATCTCCTTGGGAGTAAAACAAAAAAGCACTTGCTCTCTGCACTCCGGAACACTTTCTCACGTCCTGCACCGCTGCACACACATACACACCACTGCCTGTCTCCGCCGTCCACCCCCAGGACCCACTGCTATCCTGGCCCCCTCCACACGGGCATAGTGAGCACCCAGGAGCAGGTCTCGTGGGGATGCCTGGGAAAGATGAGCAAACAGCCCCTGCAGAGCCCTGCAAGGCTGCAGTGGCTGGAGCACGGTCAAGGCAGATGGAACGTGTGTGTACATCCCTTACAAGCCAAGGCATGCCTCCCAGCTGGAGGAAGCTGGGGTCATACGAAGGCACTTGCATTTCTCCTCAGTAGCCATCAGGAAGGCCAATGACCTGTGATGGTCTCCGTACACAGTGAGGCGATATGCCACGTCCACACAGCTCTGCCAGTTTTGCAGCATCATCCCTGAACACGGCTTCCAGTAGACAGGTACCTTGAAAACATCCTCCTCCTCCTATGAGTCATGTTTGAAGCACAGCAAGCCTCATAAGTGCTTTTGGTTAACTTACTTACACTAGCTGAGGTTGATCTGCTCCAAGGCTCATTACTGAAGGTTTGTCCAGGTTTATAATTGCAATTGTGCTTAATACATACAGGATAACTAAGCACTTGCCCACCAGCAGCAACTGTTTGACAAGAAAATGGAGATAGAGACCTCTCTGACTCAAGACCACCCAGAGGGTCAACACAAGGAGAGAAAGTGAAGTCAGAAATGGTGCCTGCTGACACGTACTCAGTGGCTTAAACAGCTGTAAGGCAGGAGCTATAATGAAGCAATGTGGGGGTTAGGAAGGGGGTAAACAGAGAAAAATGGAAACATGATTCTAATTTTTTAGGAAAACAGGAGGAAACTGAAAAGCAAAACAATGCATGATATTCTGAGATGGCACCACGTGCATCAGGAGGAACTGTAGCACATTAAACAGTCGCTCGTAACAATGAAATGTAAAAACATCGTCAGTAATGCTGTTCCAAGTCAGGAAAACCACTTAGCTTTTTCTTTGTTAGAAAGCTGTGGAATATGAATTGCCAACAACTCAGAAAAGGGTTGGGGCAGGGGGGACTTGCTGCGTGTGGCCCCTACAGTGAGGTACCAGCCTGATGACAGCCCATTATCAAACAAGATAATGCAGGAGTATGAAAAGCTTCTTTCCCTGAAGAAAGCATATTTTACAGCATCTGGTACACCATGGAAACAGCAGCTCAAGTGGGCTGGCTGCTGCACACCCAGAAGGCTTCTTTGTTTACATGGCTGGCGGTTGCCTCCCTACAGGGAATTTGCATTCTCCCCTTCCTCTGAGCGTGTATCATCAGCCACATCTGTGGGTAGGACCACTCGCAAGGCCAAATCCTGCTCTCAGGGATACAGGTGCAAGCCCTATGGAAGGGAACAAGATTTGGGTCTGCAGCAGTCACTGCCAAGTCTGGCCATCGCCAACCATCTATCTTGAGATATCGAACGCTGAGACTTCAGCCTGAGCAGCACATACATGAAAGGGCTTCAGAAAGGACACTGTTGACTCAACTATCCCCTTTCCTTTTTTTCAATAGATTCTGCCACTGCAAGACAGATCCTTCAGCAATTTCCTCCTTGTTGCATATTCACCTTGCTAGTTCCTCACAGCAAGGAAAAATCTGCAGCGATGTCATCTTCCCTCCTTGCTGAAAATGGGTGTAGGCACTAAGCCAAAGTTTTCAGAAAGAGGCAGTAGTACCATGCATTTCAATTTTTGGGGTGTCTAACATGAGGCATATCCAACCTATTCTTATTGGTTGCTCAATACCTGCAGATCTTGTGGCTGCAAATGGGCACTTAACTGACTTAGGCTTAAGCTCAAGCTTAAGTGACCCCGACTGCCTTTGTAACATTTCAGCTTGCTGCAGCTGGAAAACAAATCATGTGGTTTACGAACTTAGCTATAGTCCTTAAGGGTCACTAGATAAAATGGTTTGAAGGGGGCTATATAGTTGGGATCCAGCAGATGCACGCTCCTGACAGTAGCTCAAAATTTGGACTATAAAAAAGTGACTTCCAGAATGCATGAGGGTAGCCCTTGCATTTTGTAGTGTACTGAATGCTACAAAAGCTACTGAGCTGTGTGGAGAGTGATGTGGTGCACCCATCAAAACCCATTGCAAGTGGGAAACTTTACACATGCAAGAACAGCCAAGGGAAAAAAGAAAGGCTTCTTTTGTTGCTCCTTGCTAAGAGCATCACACATTACCTGATGTCAGACACTTACCAAAACAGCCTGGATTCAAACCTGTGACTCAGAAGCCAAAGATGTCACATCCCATCACTAGTCCTATATATGCTCCACTCTCATCACCGTGTAGTCAGACATGATGTTCTGTTTCATGATGATATTAATAACCAAAGCATCATTCTTTGAGTGCACATCTCATACCAAGAGATAAAAATCTATACAGTTTTTTATGGTACATAATGACAATGAATTACATTTATGGATCAGATTTTTAGTATTCAATGGGCTTCACATGTCTTTTTTCCTTAAACCGCCTGGAAAAAAAAAAAGAAAACCCAGCTGCTAATAACCTGGTACCCAAATTGATTTTTTTTTTTTTAATACAAGCTAACATTTAATTAAAGCAACCTTGTATCAGACTGCAGCCCACTTTGAAGGAATGACCCCAGACTGTACATCATCTCCAGTAATAATCCTAGTGAAAACACTAGGATGCCAGCAGACAAGAGGAGGAAAACAGCATGAACTTCTAACCAGCCTGATTCTGAGCCATGTACATAGTTTGTTTCCTTTGATCGTTACCCTTAATGGCTGTCCTCTGTGTGTAATTTGGTTTAATTTATGTGTATGCCATTTCAGATTTTAAAAAACACATATAGCCCTTCCAAATTTATTAAAAGCAGCCTTCCTACCCTTAATAGTTATTAAGAGAGGTTAGTGTTATGTAATTAAGTTAATCCTCATTTGTAAAGGCTAATTAACCGAACAGTAATTGAATCTGCATATGAAAATTTGGACAATGTGTTCTCATTACACAATTTAAAAAAATTACCTGAACTAAATACCAAACAAATTGTAAATTTTTTCCCTCTACCTCTTCAGGTCTTTAATAAAAACTGAGCGGGCAGGTTTATTTCTGCGTGCTGCATTAGCCCTTGCTGTCTGGAACAAGGGGTTGTCATATCAGCGTTCAGAGAAACTGGTCCTTCCCTGGAAGGTGGTTGTCCTTCCTCTTGCATGAGCTCTCCCTTTCACTCTGCCCTTACCCCATGCCTTTCATCGTCCTCTTCTCCTTCTTCTGTCTGTCACCTGCCCTGGTCAGACAGGGCAGAGGCTCTTGGGATTGAGTCATATCACCCAAAGCATCAGATAGCATAGAGATATCACCTTAATGGATCATATCACCCGAAAGGATCAGAAGACACAGTAAGATTCCATCATGCCGATTCACCACCCCAAAGCCTGCACGCAGCCAGCTCGAAGCCACCTGGGCAATTTTGGTAGCGCACAACCCTTTCACCCCCAAAGATCACTTCCCAGTGAAGTCCTAAGGAGAACACAGCCTCATCTCCTTCTCCTCTGCCTGGGTGTGCCTGCATTACAAAAGCGAGACATGTTTTGGACCCTTTTCAGCCTTTGCTTGAGACATTTACAGTTTAAAACAGTCAGGTTTCCAAGAGGGAATTAAGAAAAGCACATCATCCTTTCTGATATTTGCTGTCTCTCCCCATTAACCAGGTTAATGGCTGATTCTAATAGGCTGGTAACTGAAGAGTCGGCAGGAGGGAGGGGAAGCCAAGCAAGTAAATACACAATTGCGAGCCTGACCTCAATAGCACGCCAGATCTCCCAGTGCATGGAACACACACAGTCCTCAGATTTTCTCACAAACCCCACCATATGTTTTTAACATTTGAGTCGTAAGCACCAGCACTGCGTAAGTGGCATGGCTGGACGGAGCAGCTGCAGCCAGTTAACAGTCCCTTCAGGCACCACTTCTGGCCCACCGGTAACAACCTGGCACCCTGCTTCACAGCAAATACCTAAAGGAAAGAGGGTCAGAGGAATGGGAAATGGCATACACTGCATGTTATCTTTCTTTGGGAAGACGACACATTTTCTAGGCGAGTGGAAGATGTACACAGAATCCAGTAATGCATTTGGTCTGGGGCAGACAGTCATCACACCCAAAAGGATGAAGATCAGCATAAAAATTGAGAGACAGTAAATATGCAAGATGTAGGGAAATGAGTATGGACTGAGTTGAAGGAAAAAGTACAGGCATGAAAGGAGGAAATTCATACGTTTCTCAAGGGTCAGTCTTGGGACAAACCCTGTTCAATGTTTTGAGGACCAACTGGCACAAAAAGCAGACAGACTTTAGCGAAGTACATTCATGGTACTGCATTGAAAGAGCCTTTCCTCAGCAGGCAGAGAGATTGAGATTGCCATATCAGAAGAATTGGATGACCTAAAGAACCTGAACTACTGCAACAGAGGAGCGTCTTTAGTTGAAAGCAAAGCTTCATGCCCTTAGAGGGACTATGTTAACTCCAAGAATTTCTGCAGTAGTACGTTATTGTTTGAAAATTACAGAGAAGGGAAGAACCTGGATGGACACATCAACCACAGGATAATGATGAACAACAAGTGTGATGGAAACTACAAATGTAGAATATCTGGGATACACTTTCTCTGGAATGCTGCATGCAAACCTGATGAGCAACGTTCAAAAGGAATGAATTAAAAATGGAATGAGTGGAGAAAAGGGTTACAAGTATCCTCAGGGAACAGAAGGCCTGTCTTACAAGTAGTAATTAGGAGAGTTCATTTTAGCAAACCAAAGGTTCATTTTAGCAGACCAAAGGGAGAAGACATGCTTGCTGTCTATAAATGTACTGGGAGTAATCATCAGGGAGGGAAAAATATCTATTTAATATAAAGATCTACATTACTAAAAGATCAAATGAGTATAAACTGGCCATGGATAAATGTTGCTCGAAATTAGATGAAACTTACTAACTATCAAAGTAGTGTGATTTTAGAACAGCCTCCCAGTCCAAATAGTAGGGGCAAGAACCTCAAGGAGGGTTTTGAGGCACAGGAGATAAGATGTGGATACTTAGAAAAAAACAGAGTGTAGGATGAATAACCCAGCCCATCTACACCAGCCCCTCAGGGTGATACACAGCCACTTCCAGAATAAGAGACTCTTCTTGTGGAAAAGATTTGCTGCGCTTTCATACGTGATCGCTGCATTCACACTTCTAGTTGATTCACCTTAACTTTCCAAAGCATTCCCACATAGATATGGCTTCAGACATTAATTTGGCATACTGCAATGATTCTCACTTTCTTTTTGTCTTTCTCTTTTCAATCTTATTTCACTTTGAAAACTTCATTTCCACAACATCTCTGGGATGGTAAGTACCCATCTGTCACAGGTGGGGAGTTGGAAGTACACAAGATTAAGCAATTTGCCAAATGCCATACAAGAAGTCAATGGCAGAGCCAGAGACAAGTTGCAGGTTTCTCAGTCCCCCTTCTTGGTATCTTACAAAACCATTCCTTCTCCGCCACAGAAACACAGACAGTATATGAGATAGGAATATCAACAAATTTGATCTATTTCCGAGCTTTCAGACATATCACATGCCTGAGGCTTTGGAGAAAGGCAAGAGGAAAACAACCCTACATACACGGTTAACTCTGAAATGTTCTAAAGAGAGGGAGGTTTCTTCCTCACCCAACTGTTAGCTTAAGATTCAATTACTGTTATCATAATATGCATAGCTACAAATGTAATTAGTCATAAAATTATCCAGACCCTCAAATTATTCCAGCTGTTGTATTCGACTCCCTGATTCTTCCAATGATGAATTCTCCAGACTGATTACACTGGCTAAAATAATATTTCTTTTTATCTATTTGGAAGTTGCCTGACATTAGCTTAGACCTTGTTTATATCTGCTGCAGAGCTATAATTGCAACCTTACTATTTTTATTAGGACTATTGTCTAGATAACACTTAAACCTGCTAGGCCCTCATTTTACTTAATAGTAAATGTCACAGAAGACACCTATTCAGGCTTCTAGGAACCTTTATCAAAAACAGAAAACATGTCATTATGAAGACATGTACAAAGAGAAATACAATTTGTCCAATGTGTGTTCATGAAAGGCTCCATATGAGGTCTTACAGACTCACTGCAATTTCTGATCCTGTGATAAACATATATTTATAATAAGGCAAAAAAATAGAAAAAAAGAGAAAGGAATGATGGATTTTTTTTTTTTTTTTTTACTGGAGTATGTAATTTCCACTAAATCTCTTCTAAGTATCCCGGGTTGCTCAAAAGAAGAGCAGCCAGCAGGTTGAGGGAGGTGATTCTGCCCCTCTGCTCTACTCTGGTGAGACCCCACCTGGAGTTATTGCGTCCAGCTCTGGCGGTCTCAGCACAGGAAATACATGGACCTGTTGCAGCGGGTCCAGGGGAGGGCCACAAAAATGATCAGAGGGCTGGAGCACCTCTGCTATGAGGACAGGCTGAGAGAGTTGGGATTGTTCAGCCTGGAGAAGAGAAGGCTCCAGGGAGACCAGATTGCAGCCTTTCAATACTTAAAGGGGGTCTGTAAGAAAGATGGGGACAAACTTTTTAGCAGGGCCTGTTGCAATAGGACAAGGGGTAATGGTTTTAAAGTAAAAGAGGGTAGATTTAGACTAGATATAAGGAAGAAATTTTTTACAATGAGGGCGGTGAAACACTGGAACAGGTTTCACAGAGAGGTGGTAGATGCCCCATCCCTGGAAACTTTCAAGGTCAGGTTGGATGCGGCTCTGAGCAACCTGATCTAGTTGAAGATGTCCCTGCTCTTTGCAGGGGGCTTGGACTAGATGACCTTCATAGGTCCATTCCAACCTAAATTATTCTATGATTCTGTAAGTTGTCTTCCTTCCAAACTCAGTGTAATTCTCTCCTACACAATCTCTTCTTGCATGTAATTCCACTGGATCGCTAACCATCTTTGTTGGCTTTCTTAATATTACTACATCCTCAAATTACGACAGAGAATTACAGTGCTCTCTACAGAAGGGAATTCATTGTGCAATAGAAGACCATTGCAATGTGTTTTTTCACTGTGTGCTCAATGTCTCTCAGATGGATTAGCGTAAGCATTCAGCACACCTTACTAATGGTGAATGAATTTTATTAGTTTTCTTTGCTAGCCTCCCTTTAGTGAAGCAAAGCAGTAATTGCATAATTTAAAGAAATGGAAACAACTTCTTGTAGGACAGACAGACATGCTAGCTAAATCTAAGGACAGCGAACATTTTGGGAGTACTCTGACAACCCAGCACTGGTTTAGGCGGCAACAAATTGGCATTTGGAGAAATGAAAGTTGACTTCTTTCCCAAGAAAGAGAGATGGGCATTCTATTTTTTCCTCCAAGGAATTTTTCCACTTCTGAAGAGTGTCCCCCTCCTTCTCAGATCCATCAACAGCAGATTCTTTCAGATTATGCAAATGTCATTTTTAAGAATAAAAGATATTAATCAATCCCATTGTGCAGTAGTCTCTCTTAGGTGCCATAGAGTGCAAACAGACTTTGAAATAAGTACTGGAAAAGTTACATGTCCATGTGCAAATCTTGCATCTTTGCCTACAGAATTAGGATGACAGTGGTTAAGCTTTTTTTTTCTCATGCAAACTCTGGGCTATCTCACATTGCTTCAACTCACTAGTGCCTAAGTGGATACTATTTAGACAGGTGGGTTTCAAGAAAACCTCAGCTTTAGGAAGCAATATTACTCATTCAGTGGGTGATAATATCTTGGCCTCCTCAGAGACATTGCCCTTGTATAGTGCTAGGGGTCTCTACCATTGTTTATGAACTGATTATAGAATCAATGCTGCTTAATTATCTGTGACCACCAAGTTTGAAACTATGAAACACACATCCGAAAGAACTAAAGATTATCACAAATTCCATCTGCGTTCAGCTCCCAAGTTTCAATCTTTTATCGTGATGACACTAAGACACAAAACAGTGCTGATATCAAAGCAGTACACTGCACACAGCGTACTCCATCAACAGAAGAGACCTGGAAAGAGCATTACACGTGACAGACATTAATCATGCTACTTAATGCATTACTGAAAGATACTAGGACTATTTCTGTACTTTAACATAGCTGGACAAGCCCAGCTTCCTCTTGTCTAATTCCCACCTTGTATGGATGCAGGCTCTCAAGCATGAAAGGAGAACAATGTCCCTATAGATTGTACTGGCCTCTGATGCAGAACAGAGCATGCTGCTATCTGTAGCATGGACAGGCCAGGCATAGGCATGACAGGTCCCTTTTTACTACCATCTATCACACGGCACCTCTGTAAAAGCCACAAGGTTAAGGGCAGACAAGTCAGCTTGACACACACAAGCCTTGAGGTGAGCCCATACATTCACCAGGGCACAAGGGGGCACGTGGCTGCTGAGCTAAAGCGTCTTCACCCTGACCATGTGAACAAACACTTGGTATGCTTCATCCTGCTCCCAGACCAACAGTCCACCAGGTAGGACAGACCTACCCTAAACCAGTATGGACAGAAATGTGTTGCGAGATCCTACGCAGAACAGAATAGTTTTATCCGTTTGAGAATAAGACAAGCTGCAGCCCCAACAGCCACATCACACCAGGCAGTTGACCCTTTGCCTAGCTTAAAATAATTATTCCAACAAAATTTCCTTGTTTTCATAAGGTAAGTTACTCTTCGTGTTCTGTCCTGAAGCCAAACACCATTTAAGACCCAAGCCACCCATGTGGCAGCTGGTAGGATCCAAGCATGGAAAACAGACACGCTAGAAAGCCATATCAGGCCTCCCTGGAACAAGAGATTAGGAAGAAGACAGACAGAAACACACAGTGCCAATCCCTGCGTGGGCTGGAGAGAGCATCATGGAGAGCAGTAGGAGCTGAGATAGCACAAGGAAACTAAATGGGAGGCTGCGGTGGAACAGGAATTTGGGACAGCTCTAGGGATCAGCAAGGGCACTGGCTAGTACCCAGGGCAAGCACAGGGGCTGCCAAGCAAAAGCACAGTCATAGCTTCAACTGTGACAATTTCATAGAGAGAAGAGCTTGGTTTTGGAGGTGGGGATTGAATTGGCTCGTGTCAGACATTCAGTTCTGTTTCTAGCTCTCCAGTCAGGGCTGGATTCTGCAGCAGCGTCAGAAAAAGCACCTTGTCAATCCATCTGGGCTTTTTTTTTTTTTTTTTTTTTGTAAATGAATGATGCTACACACCTGCAAATATCAGATGTTTTTCCGAGGAACTGATGCATTTAGCTGCCCTTTCATAACTGCATTCATCTGCACCCAGAAAAGGAGAGAGGCTTGGCAC
The DNA here is from genome assembly GCA_008921705.1 of Burhinus oedicnemus. Classification (NCBI taxonomy): domain Eukaryota; kingdom Metazoa; phylum Chordata; class Aves; order Charadriiformes; family Burhinidae; genus Burhinus; species Burhinus oedicnemus. The sequence goes on along the minus strand of VFFE01007103.1, from coordinate 110,480 downwards.
CCTCATTCAGTGCAACAGCTATACAGAACTAGATGCTTTGGCACAAGGCATGAAGTCGAGAGCAACCACTGCTCCTCCCTCTCCCCCTGAATTAACCACATTCCTGGGGGACTGGACCACTGGCAGAACATAACCACTGCCCAGGACAGAAAGCAACTCTTCCATCCCACCCTCCCCATAAAGCAACAACCTGGAGGGAGTGCAGAGGAAAACAATGGCAGGGGACAACAGCACAATCAAGCCCCTTATGAAGACATCATCTCAGACAGAAAACTGTCAGCATTTGCACTGTACTGCATTTCTTACATATACGGTACCAAAGTGCCACCACCTACAGAGTTCAGGATTTGCACATTCTGGGCTCTGAGATGGTCCCATATTGCAATTAGTAGTTCCAAGGTAGGGGCCTTCTCCTGGAGGTCCTCAAAGAAAAAGGGACCCCTGTGTGGTAAATGGTAAAAAAAAAAAAAAAATCAAATTATGGGCCATTTGAAGGACAAATTCTGTCCAGAAGTAAGAATCAAAATAATATGATGCATTTTAAAAAATGATGCTAAAAATTTAATCTGACATCAGTTTGTCCCTGGTTTGTCCCCCAGGAAAAGGGCCAGAGGAGTGATCACTAGAGAATGGGGCATCCACTCATGCCCTGGGAAGTAAAGGGGCATCCCATCATATCACTGGAGGTAGCGGGGCACCCTATGAAAGCCATGGAGAATCTCCTGCTGGTGCAAGATCTGGCAGCAGCCTACTCTCTGATGGCTGATCGCTAAATCCAGTTCTTGTGCAACAAGTACATCAGGAAATAGCGGCACAACCAGAAGGTGCATCGATGCCTGATCCACTGCCAGGTCCCTGAGGGCTTTTATAGAGACAGGACAGTTTAGGGGCTGGTTAAACTTCAGGGATTAAACTGGGGTTTTTTGACCACTCTAAAAACTTGGCCTCTCCATCGTAGACTTGGGTCAGCACCTCTTTTTCACTGAAGATCAAAATTACAGGGTTGATCTGGAAGTAAAAATAAGAGCAAGACCCAGATGAAAAGTGTGTTTGTCTGTTCCTCTGACTCTCCTGCTAAAATTTGAAGCTAAAAATGTTATACACCCCCCCACACTTATATGTAAGAATATATATATATTTATTCATAACAACATCAGGTTATTTGTACGACAATGCAGGATGCACAAGAGAATTAGGCCCTTGAATGCACAAGCAGGTATCTCAGCTCCTGTAGAACAGGTCATTTCTAGAGGATGATAGATGAAATTCAATTACAGGAACAGCTTTGAAGCTGGACATTTAGTTTTGTGGCATGCCAAAATCTTTGTGCCTTGTGAAGAAAGACACAGGATAAAGAATGTTAACGGCCTCTTTTTAGAGTAGCCAGTTGTCAGAGGAGGTGGGAGAAAACAAACCACATAGAAAACAATTGCCAATTTGCGGTCTTGACCATTTAAAAATGGATCCCAAAATAGTCTGCTAAATTGTTTCACCCGGAGCAAAATTACCCATGAATACATATGCATGCACACAAAAACAGCATCTCTTGACGCAGTGCTGATGGTGACTGCAGTCAAGGAAGAAGCGTTATTGCATTCCACGTTGTGAAAAGACCACAATGCAGTAATTATTCTGAAAGGTTTTCACAAAGCACAATTATTAAGCTAACATTATCCCATTATTGTTTGTTGCTATGGAGATAATATAATCAATATATTTTCTGGATTGATTTTTTTAATACTACTAGCACATTGTACAATATAGCAAGTTTTAACTCAACGCATTAACTGATTTTAGTTTATGATTGGCAAAGTCTGGAGGCAATAGATTGCAATCCATCTCACGCCTATTATTCTATCAAGGCACTTAATGTCAAAATCTCTGCTGCAAAAGCAAGTTTTCCTTGTTGAAAATGAGAAAAAGGATAACAAATTTCTCTGAAGAGAGGCAATCTTTTAAGCATTAATTTAACACTTACTCCTATTTTTCCTAAGCCAAACAAAAATTACCAGACTGACTACAGAAGTAGTAGAAAAGCAAGTTGCGCTCAAACTCTCGACTTCAGGTGCCTGTTTATTCCAGTGGGGATGTTTTGAGGCATTATCCTCCTCCACGTAATATAAACTTTTCCTGCAGCAACAGGAGGCTCTGAGAAGGCGGCAGCATCTGCAGCGCTGAGCCAGAGCCCATTGGATGCGAACGCATTTCGCAGCCTTGCCACCACCTCTTTCTACGCAGGCTTGGAGGAGCCACTGGCTACCTGCTCCCGTGCCCAGTGAAGACAGTGGGCACTTGGCCAGTGGTCTCAACGAGTGCTGAAGCAAAACTGTTAGGGCCACAGCCCTTAGTTTCCTTGCCCATAAAACTGCAAGCACATTTCCTTTCTTCCACATCTGCCTCTGCAGATGATAAGCTTTTAGCAAATCAACTGACTGCTCCGGTGTTAGGACAGTGGTAAGTCTGCACAAACCTGAGTCTCAGTTAGACCTCTGTGAGGCAGTAATATAATATATTAAGAAGTTTCAATTTTGGCGATGTTGTTTCAGCCTGTTACCTCCCCTAGGAAGAGATGGGCTCGTCATTGTGGAAGGTCTCAAAGCCTTTTAACATATATTTGCCATAATTGCCCGTAGAAGGATTTTAACAGATTTTCCTCTCCCGTATGTCCATACTGTGGTAAACTGCCTTTGTCTCAGTCCCAGAGGTGACCATATTTTGTCAGCATGGTTTAAGATCAGGCCAAAATTTACATATGCAGCATGCTAGACTTTGCATAACTAAATAAAAGAAAAGGAGTTATGGCAACATTTGAAAGTAACAACACCTGTTAATTCTTGTGAGAATCATATGGTTAATTAAGCTTTTAGGTGCCACAGGGTGGCTTTAGCTGCCTCGGGTTAGGCACGGGTATATAAGCATTTTGGCCATAGAGCGTAGAACTGCTTGCATAAAATGTCAAATTATTAATCATAGTAATCACAGTAATTCCACCTTCTCCCTTCCCTAAAGGCACCAGATTGGGTGGTCTTGTCTTTCTACTTGAAGTGGGCTGGGGCCCAGTAATGTAACTTTTGGACTGGCTGGAGGGGATCCATCAGGAATGATCATTCACAGATTAAATATGTTGCCTATGCAACACATCTGGCCCTTCTGGCCCAGGGGATAAGTACTAGAGTCAGGAATGCACATTCACAACCCAACCCCTGTAAGACTGCTGTGCTGCCACTAACCCCAGCAGAGGGAGGGCTGGTTTATGAGCCACCCCTGTCCTCCTTGCTCTGCATGGCACGCATTGTTCTCCTCCATCACATTTCTCACTGATGCCACTTTTATCAGAATGGCTCTGAATTGCTGTGTGGGCACGTGCCACGGTGTATAAGATAAGCACATATGTAGGGTTGTTTGCCTTCCCACCCTGTTTACTTTTATGTTATTTTATAAAGGATTTTTCTGCTGGACGGGGCTTTGACAAGTAGGTATGATACTCATTCAAACAGGCTACTCTCACATGTGCAGCCTTAAAAGACACCATCTGGTAGTTCATCAGCACAGTAAAGCATTGCTTAATACACATCACTATTTCAAATATGAAAAAAACCTTCATTTGTTTCAAACCACTGACTGCGCGCTGTCCACCACAACGCCTTATCATGCAACAGCCCAGAAATTCTGCAAAAACAAAAACTCATTTAGCTGCTGTCAGTCAGGGGATATCAATTTTGGTAACAAGAATGATACAATTACATTCCTAAGCAATTGGTCTCAGTAGCAGACAGACAGACAGCACCTCCGGTAAATTGGCTGCAGGCCTGATTTTACCACTCTCATTCATACCGAGCAGAGCCTACCAGCGTGACCCCCTCCATTTCAGTGCTAGAGGACTAAGATAATACTTAGCAAAAGTAAAGTAATCAGTGTCCTGCTGCAAAGGTTGAGGCTAATCACACTTTGCTTCGTTACGTTCTGTAATTGCTGTGTATCTTCCTCTAGCCAAAGATTACAATTTTCTTTTTTTTCCTTTTTTTTTTTTTAAATTAATCAAAAAAATAAATTATCATTACTCCACAACACAGAGATTGAACTTTGCTGCTGGAGGCTGAGCTCACACATAGCAGAGCGTCATGCAGCGGCAAGAGGCATGGCACAGAGGCATCTGTCAGGGGGCAATCCTGTCCCTACATAGCAGGACTTCTCCTGGAGCTCAGCTTTGCCAGCCCAGCTGTCCCTGGCCAGTACATTGACGCAGGCTGCCACAGGAAGATGCTGGGCTCCTACAGCCTGACCTTCCTGACTTTTCCTCATATATACAATGCAGCCTCAGCGGGAACGGAGAAGGGACAACCCTCACATAGGTCACACCATGGTGCAAAAGGCTCTTGCAAACCTCCTTCTCTACTCCCACCACAGCTAAATACAATTTAACCTGAAGTACTTTGCCCGTAATTATGCAAAAAGGTGGATTCGAGATGGGAGATTGGAAGGGAAGCCGGCACCGCGCGTTGCAGAGCTCCCTTTGCCGGCTCCGCAGCAGCGCTGTGCTCCGGGAGATGGGAGCTGTTCAAATGTTTTGACAGAATATGCCGATTCCTCAGAAATGTTTTTATTCTAGTCGATGTGCCAATTCTGCACAGATTTCCAGTGGAAAGCAGGCAGACAGTCTGGGTCTGCTGAAATAAAACAACTTCACCCAGAAAGAAGAAGTGTTTTCAGACTATTTTTACGTGATTTGTAATTGTATTTGTTTTAGTCAGTTTGTTGGATAGTTTTCAATTTTACCTGGAAACTCCATTTTCCAGCAGGCTCTAAAGACAGGCCAAAAGGCACCAAAACACAGCAGAAAATTAAACTCAAGCAAAAGATCTCACAGGACTTTTCAGGTATAGGTTTGTAAGTAAACAGTGCACTGAGAGAAACAGGGAAACCCAAAACTTTACACTAAATTAATGATGTCCTAACTAGAGCTGCTTAGTCTGGTTCTGCAAGAACCCAAACACCTCCATTTTTGCATTTGTGGTTGTCTTTCAAAGGCTTTCTTTTTTCCTTTTGCCTTAGGGAGTTATTTATAGGGCTATTATAATTTGAGGTCTGGTCTTCTCATGGCAGGTCCTCCATCCAGGAAATGAAATAGCATTAGAAAATGAAATCTTGCGTTTATGAGGTCTTCGAGATGGCTCCCTGGGGCATTGGGGAAAAAAAAAAAGGTAGTGAAAAATATAAACACAAAATAACTGCAAGATACTTGCATGGTCCCTAATTCTATCTGTCATGAACTATATGAGACTTTTTATTAAAATAGAGACCCCTGGTATAAGGTCATCAACTGTAGCTTTTTTTCCCAAAGCTCTCCCATTTCCCCCCTGTGTGTGATCAAGAACCTTTTCCACCCCACCTTGGCTGTAAGGTGCTCCTCTCCAAGACTGTCCTCAGACGTGGAACACAGAAAAGGGTAACTCAAACCCCACCCCTCCTCGGGCTGCCTTGCCACACTCTTTTCACAACACATTATATGTTGCAGGGTATTAACTGATCAAGGTAGATTTGTTCATCCCTCTGCAAGCTGTAACCTTTGCAGAAATCACATATCAATCATGCATTTCTTCTCAATACCTCTTTGCACTTCTTCCCTAAGCTACCACCTAGAGCCACAAGGTGCTTTATCCTATCCAAGGCTTGCTATTTCCTCTCGACATGTAGACATAAAAGAAAATACAGGCAAATCAATTAAGATTTTGGGCTTCCCTATCCCCTTTTCCTGTGTGTGTGAAGGGACACTTCCCCCAAACCCGGCTCTTGCCATGTATCTTTTCCCTTTTCCTTGAGTGGGACATAATCACCATGTTTAAAGTCCCACTCAGCTTCCCAGAGAATACTTAAACTCCTTAACTCATCACCACATGTGACTTCTTATGGCTCCTGTAGCCGAGCTTTCAATAATCCTACCTAAATCACCTCTGGCATCATGCTACCTATGAAAAGTTAACAGCTTTGCCTATGTCCACAATTGAAAAAAACCATCAGATATAATGCACAGAAACTATGGAAGCTCATAAAATAGTAAAGACTAATTTGCAATTATTTTAACAGGGTTTCTGCAGAGTTTATTATGAAAACATGTAGTTGGGAGTATTTTTAAACATATATATATATAGGTTTTGATTTCTTTTTCTCTTGCTTGTAATTTGTTTTTTCTTGTCACAGGATGAGATAAAAATCACTAATGTTCAGTGAGTGGGTTGTTTTTTCTACCTGAATATTTGAAGTTGCACCAGTGCAACTGTCCAAAGAACATTTCGCTTTCCCCTCTGCCTTAATAGAAATCATCTAAAATTCATGGAATATTTAAAAATTACAAAATGGAAGCAGGAAAAAAAGGTTCATAACAAAGAACCAAAATGAAAAGTTAAAAAGCACAAGGACAACCGAAGACTGTATCATCCGTTTCATGGCATTGCATGGTGAAAACAGAAAGAAAGAGCAACAATTTGAAATGCCTGTTTTAAAAGCACACAGGTTTGTTTAAACTTCCGGTTGAAAAACTTTTTTCTTTAAAAAAACAAAACCAAAACAAAACAAAACAAAAAACAACCACAAAAACCCCCAGTCAGTTCTCAGACAAACCTGATTAGAATCCAGCTCTTGTTGATTCTGGTTTCGCATTATCGTCTACACTTAGACCTGTGCTGAGGCCTCTGAGGATACGGAGAATTAGATTAACTTTTGATCTTTATACCTCTCCGACAAGATTGGTCCATTCTTACAATTCCATGTCTTTCTAGGCAACTTGCATTTCTGGATCAAATTGCGTAACTATTTAACCAAAAAAGAGCGCTCCAGAAAATAATATTTCATTTATTTCTGACAAATTAAGAGAAGCCTGAGCATGCAATCGCTACTTTGCATCTGTCCTGCGTCTGCAGCTAGTGAAGCCCTCACAGCCCTTCCCCAGTGCCCCTCCTGCAAACCCACCCTGCCCTTCCCAGCAATGCATCCATTTGACTAGGGGCCATGACTAAGACCCAATTTCACACTCAATCCCTCCTAGGGAAAGTTATATTTCATCTTTACGTCCTGCCTCGGGAGGGGAGGAAGGGGGGAAGAACCCAGAGGGTCATGAGTCTTACATCCAGATCAAGCTACCGGGAGGTGATGCCACCCAAGGCACACTGTAGGCAGCCAGAAGACAGCACACAATGAGTATGTGAATTCTGGATGCATTCCTGTTGAACTTACTCTAGGTGAACCTGCTTTGGCAGGCGGGTTGGACTAGATGATCTCCGAAGGTCCTTTCCAACCCCTACCGTTCTGTGATTCTGTAATACCAGGGATTTAATGGCACACGTTTGAACAGGCATTTCTCCAAAGCCGCCTATTACTCATTTTAATATAAAGCCTTGCAGAAACCGAGCCCGGCTAGCTGCAGCAGATCAGACCCACAGCAGCTGTACCTTCCTACTCTTGGAAAGGGTGGGGGAAGTATCTTGTTTGCCACCCTTTCAGGATGACTTGCTGTACAGAAGGCCAGCTTCTTATTTGAAGAGACGTGTCAAGTTGTAAACATTTCTAGCGGAGCTTGGGTTAGCAGCACTTGTAAGAAAACCCTAATGAAAATAAATTGTTATGTATTTACCCATATGCTGAGGAGCATATGGCTAATGCATTTAGACACTGCTAATGAAGTTAAGACTCAGCTAAATTTGTTGGCTCATGGATAACAACTGTTCTCAACAACCAATCTGAGCCTGCTATAATTTTAGCATTACAACTGATACCTGGCCATTATTATACCTACTGATCCTGCTGACATAGAAGAACTGGTTTTCTGATTATGGATTTCTCCATATCGCAATGAGAAGGTGAGCAGCATATGATGCCACTAAACTCCAGATTTACAGGTAATATGAGCAAGTTACAACTTCATTTAAAACAACAGAGATTGCTCTTATTCGTTGTAGCCCTGAGTCTATTGCTTTCTTTTTTAATTTCAAAGACTAAAGGATTTTATTTAGTCCAATACCATTCTCTCCAGGCCAGCGCCACAATGATGTGACTACAGCCAAAACTGAACAGAAGACAATCACACCTAAGAAATATTCCTGCTTTTTAAGTCCATGTGTAGAAGCCCATTAAGTTTACTGAAACAGCAACAGGAATCCTCCTCCTCAGTCTTACCACTATTGCACCGCTCTGCAAGGTGAAGGTCCCTGCTTTTGTGGGAATCCTACTCCTTGTGCATGATCACAGGGATCCAGGAGTCCAAGGTAAATTCCAGTTCAAGTGATGACACTGGGTCTATCTGTATGCTACTACCATTGCAATTATACATTATCTTCATTCTCTTAAACCAACTACTCTTGGCTGCTTTGTGTTCACTGTTGCTACATGGCATGCCAGAGCTGGCTTTAATTAAGCAGTACACACTCCTTAAAGAGCAGGCTACATAGCAAATTCCAGAAGGTTATGTGATGAACATGCAAATATCATCTCCAAAAGACACAACACAGAGCAAACTTCCCCTACACCACTCTCGCAAGCCAGGTGTCATTTTAATGATGCTATGCTCTGATGGATCCTGGGTACTCATTTGTCAGTTGCCACCAAAAAGCCATCAAAGGGAATAGTTTTGGTCAAGGATGGAATGGAACAGCAAAGAAGTGTCCTTCGGCAATGTTATCTTGGGCATCCACCTTACTCAGACACCTTCATTTATAGACCAGAGCCCAGGCTTGGCATTAATTTACAGCCCCACTTGCTCTGTGACTATTGCCAAATCATTTAAGCTCCCTCCAGCCTTCAGGCAGCCTACTCTATTTAAGACAGTGGTGATATCGGCCTCCCCAGATCTACCAGAGCAAGTCCCCACAGAAGTTGCTCAAAACAGTATAGTCCAAAAGAGCAAAAGCATCTGTCGTGACCATTACCACCTTCATCGCTTGGGTCATGTTATTCACCAGCAAAGCAGCAATGATTCACCCCCCTTCTTCTGTCACGTAAAACCTGCCAGTTGCTTTGTGTATGCTAATACTGTCTCCAGCTTCCATAAACGTTATTTAAAGTTGACATCACATTCAGGGATACCTTGCAAACACAGCTATCAGGAACACTGAGAGCAAAAAAAAAGCCCTGAACGTTGTGCTTCTACAGAAGGGTTCCTGAGGCGTGCGCATGGCTCCTCCAGAAGCAGGCTCACCCTGCTGAGATCCCACAAGCTCAGGGAGAAGCTGGGGTGAGCCACAGCACAGCTCTGACCAACACACTTCTGAGAAACCAGAGGTCCGGCTCTCACTGAAGGGTGCAAACGGCATTTAGTCAAGTGGGAGACAGCTAATTGTGATGTCTTGATTTCCTGCATTAGGTTCCCGCAAACAGATACTGCGCCGACTTTGTCAGGGTATCTGACAACGCTAACATCTGATCAAAGGAGGTAGCACAGAGTACCAGCTGAAACTAGGAAAATACACGTATTTGAGGAGGAGAGAGACTGGCTTTATAGACGTATGAATATACACATAAAAAACATGTCTAACCCCAGGTTTTCTGTCATGTTGCAGACTGTGACATGGCTGGGTTTAGATCTGCACCACATGTATTCATGTCACATGAAATGCGTGCATACACAGGCCTCCCAATCAAGGCGGGTTTCCCAGGATGTAAGAGAAGACCTGAGACGTCCCGTGAGGTCTGTTCGGGCAGTCAGCGGCCCACGGCAGATGCCCACAGCCAGCTGGGGGAGACAAAGCCAAGTTGGTTGGTGATGCCACGGCCACCCTTTCTGGGTCCATGCAGACAGCTATCAAGTGGCAAAACATGCTCCCTATCCCATTCCTCTCTTGTTTATCCGTGCAAAGCAACACAAAACCATATGCAGGCTTTTCACTGTCACTGTAAGCCGTATTATTCTTGTAATTAAATCCAGGTCCACAGCCTATCTAAGAGCTCCTCTTCTTCCCTTCCCCCTCCCCCCCCCCACCCCTTTGCTCCCCTCACCATTTGCCTCTCTCCAACCTTGTTTGGGTTTACATGCTGTGTCATTAAATTCCAGAGCAGTAAACGCCGCAGCCTCTCTCTCTAAGCACTGACACGCTGCTTTTGAGGCTGAAAATTAGGCACGGGGTTAATTTCATTCCTGCAAGGACTCTGCCTTTTATTTTTCTTTACGTCCAACTCAAAGGATGCTTTTGGCAGCTGCGTAGTGGAAAAAGATGGTGTTTGTGCTCTGCTTCCTCCCTGCGCTCCCCCCTTCTCCACTCCCACCCATCAGCCATAAAACAACACGGCCCAGCCACATCCCAAACTGAAAGCAAGACAAAGCACCCACACAGCCCCCATTTCCATTCAGCAGAAACGGGCCGCTGCCGGGTAGCCCAGGATCTACAAGTAGGCCAGGCAGAAACAAACAGAGTAAACAAAGAGTATCCTGTCCAAGCAGAGAAGGGCTAAAGAGAGTGATGTCTTTCATTAAAATGCGAGGCAGGGATACAAGCACACAGCCAGTCAAAAGCATCACTGGAGCTTGCTAGGAGTAACAGGAGGAAAGCAACGCATGATCAGGCCATTATAAGGACCCAAAGCACATCACCCAACTGCACGCAGGGCGCAACCGCACGTCCCGCCTACCAAGGACCAAAACAAGGCAGCCAACCACACACCTCCCACCACCCCAAAACACTGGAGATGCCAGCCCCAAGGCTGCAGCGGCACAGCCAGCGCTGCTCTCCGGAAGGCTGAGTAGGGAACAGTGCGCGCAGGTACAGTACCAGGCGACCAGAGCCCTGCAAATGTCAGAGCGAATGACATTTAGAAACAGCGCAGCTGCCTTTTTAGAAGAGGGATGGGAAAGGGGGGAGAAAAGCACAGCACAGCCATAGCAACAGGTCAAGGGTTTGCCGCAGTTCTTTGGGAGGAAGGGTAATGCGGCGCGTGTGCCTTCTGCGTTTTCAGTGCATTTGTCACGTAATAAAATCATTAGCCTGGGAATTAAAAGGAGAGTTTTGTTAGGTTTTTTTCTGCAACCTGCCGCTCTGAAGCCTGTGCAGATCCATGTGTGAAAGTCCACGCTGTATATACCCTCATGTCTTCTCTTCGGCGGCTATCGCAAACAAACCTCATGTTTTTCCACAGACTGGTAGGAAAAATGCAGTTGTGGGGAGGTGGGGGAACAGTCAGGAGTTTCTAGCAAAACAGTGGTCTGTCTGCTGCAAGTCCACTCAGTTACTGGGAAAACTGAACATGCTGCTTTTTTTAAACAGCCTAATCATATTTACTATTACATCAGACTTACCCACCACAAATTGTTCTCATGCAATGGAAGAATTTTTAATCTAATATCTTGGACTCAGATAATTTCCCAGCTGCAGAACTGCAATAATTTCCTATCTTCCCATTTTTGATATAAGCCGATTAACTTGGATATGTTTCAGTTCCAGGGTGCGATTATCTTCCTTTATTGTACTTGAGCAAGAAGGGGTGACTTACAGTAAAATAACTTTGTTTTCCCCAAGTCAGCTCTTAAAGTCTGCTTCTCTCTGATGGAGGCAGGTCTTTCCTGTTGCATTTCCCTTAGGCCCTTAACTTTCAGCACTTCCTCTTCCTCTCTCAGAGATGCTATATTAACAGCAACTCTTATTTTACTCAAAGAAAATGCGCTGATCGAGAAATCCCTGAAATAACTCTTTCAAAAAATCTCATGGAGAAAACATTTTCTTGTTTAAAATACATTTGAAAGTTTATTAAAAACCTCACAGCCCAGCACTATTGGTCAAGTCCTGCTTGCATTGTTCATTTGTTTTCAGGCACACTTGCAGAAGAAGAATAGCAGCAAAAATAGGATGATACGGCCTGATGCTCTGTTCACATATACAATGGAGCAAAACAGGAACCTCCGTTCACTTCAGTAGAACTGATTTACACCCAACTAAGGGAGAAGACAAGCAAATCCTTGAATTTATTCCACTACAAATTGAAAAATACTGCTTACTCCCACAATTTTGTTGAGAGCTTTTGATATTTAATGTTTTTTCTTCAGTCCCCAGGTCCTAGATTTACTTGATTATGTCAAAGGGAATCCCTCTTCTCCTTGATTTTTGACTTGTTTCTAGCAATCATATTCTAGGAGGAAAGTCTGAAACCATGAGGACACTTCTTGGACTGAAAGGCTGTATATGTTGAAGCAGTTTGATTTCCGTTTCTCTTCTAGATCTCATTGTTGTGAAGGGATTTTCAACCTGTGTTGATTTGCAGACCGAATTCGACACTGGGAATATTTAAATCACACATATGCAGATTCCCATACAGCGCATATCAATTCATTCCTCTTAGTCACCATTCATGAACTCCTATGAAATAAATGGTTCATGGGTTGAAAAACGCTAGTCTGATGATTTAATGTGTGTGATTTTAGAGTGTGGCTTGTGTGTTTTCCCTGCCCAACATTACTGATACCAAGAAGGAACTTATTTAAAAAGAGGTTCTAAAAAGTGAAAAGACATGGTCGCATAAACATGCAACTGCAAGAACTTCTTGACATTATAGATGTAGCAACAGAACAAATCAGCGTTTTGCGACTTCCTATAAAGAAGGGTAAGCCCAGCCCCCAACAAACCACTGCTCGTGCACAGCTCTGCCCCTCACAGCTATGCCCCTAAAACCATCCTCATCCTCAGGAAGGTGATGGGCAGCCTCTGGTTCTCCCCTGCTGGGGAAGGGAAAGTGGAAGCTGTCCTCTACTGACTGCAGTAAGTGCATTTGTGTCCCTGAAAATGCTCTCATAGAGAACAGCCTGCAATATAAAAGCAGCCCTCTTATTACCAGCATGTTGCTATGGGCACTATTTCTAAGAAAGCAGCCAGAGGAGCAGATCCAGAAAACATGGCAAAATATATGAGTGAAGAAAGAAAAATTACAAAGAGCCTGGACTCATCCCTGCCTGTTCCTACTGGCAGTGACAGGACTATAGAGAAGACGGACAGTGAAATGTTGTAGTGCTGGACATACAGCCTGGTGGGACTTGTGGTTTTGCATCACTCAAGTCTGTTTAAAAACCCTGTCTGGAATTATTATTTCTTGGCACTCCAAGACACAATTTCACATCTACCTTCATTTTATTTTTTTTCCTAAAATTTAGTAAAATCAAGTTTATCTTTTCTTCATTAGCCTGCTTTAAGTGAATGCAACTCTGGTAATAAAATTTGCCTAACAGATCATAGATAACAGTTTGCAAAAACTTCCCACTTGTACACTGGTACAGGGCAAGCCTATCTACAACATATCAAAATAACTTAGTCTCCAGACACCTTTTCCTACAGCAAATGTTAGCAGGTGACTAATGATAACTGGATTTTGTCACCAAAGAGCTACAGAACAAGGAACTTCATGCCATCCAGCTGAATTTAATCTAGAACAGCAAGGGTGAACTGGTCTGTTCCATACCACCAGCACGCCCTGTATGTTGAAGTCACCCTGTCAATTCCAGTGCAGATTAATGAAGAGCAGATCAAGTCTACCTCTTATGCTATTTTCTAAATGAAATCAGATGTACATGTAAAACTGGTATTTAAATGGGTTTTATCTAATAATGAGTCAGATATTGACAGAACAATTGCCATGAAGACCAAGGTAAGAGGCACTATATTCTCGTTAATAATTCAAATCTCAGCATGGATATTGATGACCAGGCACTTAAAAGAGGAAATTGGGCAGCAGCTGGAGTTAGCCTAGATTCCCTGAAAAGTTGTTGGAACACAAGAGCGATGCACAAGAAAGATCTTACTGTAAGATCCAACCAGGGAAATGGCAGCTCCTCATTATTAAGAGATCTTGGACCCTCAGAAGCATTACTGAAATCGTGCAAGGAACAAAAACACAGCATTAGCAGACTAATGAAAGGGGATGGGTGAGAAAAATAAGGGAATGCAATCTGGAGGTAGAATCCCAATACTTCCCTTCCCTCCCTCCTCCCAGTCCAGGACAGCAACACTGCAGGCACGGGGCCACAGCATTCAGTGGTACCTAATTCCAGTTACTGCTTAGGAGCAAGCAACGTTACAAGCTTTAAAATAAATATGTACAATCAGCAAAAGCACAAACAGAAAGGTCGTACGAGCCAAAACCACTCAGAACAAACCAGTTGGGGCTAGTTAACATAATCTGCTCTATTCACATAACCAAGTTTGCTTCACGGAGGGCATGAACTTTCTTGAAAAAGCTCAAGTAATTAACTGCAGGAGCTTACACATTTTCTTTCCCTCAAGTTTATTTTACCCTGAAATTAGAGCAGCTCACACACAACAACTTCTACCAATTCACTCAAAAAGCTGTTTTGCTTGTTCTTTCCAGAAGGAGATGCTTGAAGAGACGGTACTGTTGAAGTGTAGGATTCCCTTCAATGCCTCCTACCTCCTATCCACTCTTATATCACTCTCATAGACACAAAGAAAACCGTATGTTACCTCACGGAAAAAGAGCAGGTTTCCGATGAAAGGAAGAGGTGGAGGATGTCGGATCCCTACTTTGCTTAGTTTGGAGAATGCAGATGTGGAATACCTGGAAAAAAAAGGGTAGTAAGTTAATATTGGATCTTGTCATGATAGGACTTACCACAGTATTTAGTTCAGATGACTTCCCCGGATTCAGAGATGTAGAAGATGCTTTCTGTGTTGGCCAAACAGAACTGCCAATGTGGTGGCATTGCTCAGTAGCTCCTCAGGTCACAGAAATAAATGCAATACACTGGTGCTTCAGAGAGGGCAAAAGAATTAAGGGACTCAAACACAGGCCTGCAAATTGAGCAGTGAAAACAGAGGGCTGCTCCTCTTCCCACAGAGGGTCTTGTAAGTCAGAAGTGACTCTCCAAAGCTACGTGAGGTTATGAACGAGACCAGAACAGGCATTTGGGGTTTGACTACTGTGGCACAGCTGGGAAAGGAACAAGACCGATCTTCAGAATATTATTGTCTTCTTCCATCACCGCTACCTATACAGACCACAGAACAAGAATTCAAACTAGTCTCAGTTGTGCATGAGCCAAGACACTGTCAGTATGTTCAAGTCAAGCCTAGTATTTGGGCCAGATATGCTGATTAAGTGATTTTCCAGCTGCCAGTCAGCAAATTAAACAAAGATAAAAAATACAGGGAAACAAAACCCAGACTGAAAAGCTTCATGCATCCCTTGTTTCAGATGAAACTGTGGCATGTTGACAGCGACAATACTGGAAAAAAAGAAAAAAGAAAAACCCAACCCCAAAGTCTTTTCTTTTTCTCCCCTCCCCCTTTCTTAATACAAACAATGGATTTAAGTCAGTGGACTTCAGTTAATGAAACCTGAAAGGGCAGGAGCTAACAGCAGCAGCTTTGATTAGCAAAAGACACAATAAGACTGAATACTATCATGCTGAACACGGTCACCAGGAGGACCAGGCCAAAAGACCTTTAAGATTAATAAAGGCTAAGTCTATATTAACACCTTAGCTCAGAGCAATAGTGTAGTTTTAAAGGTCTCCTACTGCATGATGGTTCCATGTCTGGGGCAGTTTTGGGACATGCAACCATACTTTTTTGAGAGGTAACTGAACTTGAAGCTCTGCTCCAATCCTTCATCTCTTAGCAGGGCAGGTCTGAACTATAAGAAGTCACCTTTGAACCCCCAGCGCATCAGGACTGTTTACTCCTGGGGAGCAAATTAAATCTAGCACAAAATAAAAACTGTGAACTGCATATGTTGTAGGGGTCTCAATATGAACTGCTTTAGCCTGTTGAATCTTCGGGTCATCTGAATGATGTAACAGAGAGACAGCAGAAGCCGAGCCCTCAGATCCCAATGGCCTGACTCCCTCTTAATTCCAGTGTACAGCCTTGTTGACTCTGAAGACTATGCTAACCCAATTGCTATGACTGGATCTATCCTCTTTCAGGTCCAATAATCAACACATCCCTCGTCCGAGATGCCCTACATGATGCAGGCAGGAATGTGCTGGTTTAACCTAACAGGCAAACAGTGCACAACTCTTGGGGGTCAGGGAGGATGGGGGAGACAAAAGAAGAGTTGGTGTCAGAAAATGGTCCTTTCCTCCAGCTGGGGAAGAAGGAAAGAATGACGCTATGAAATGAAACATATAAAATTAAGAGAATTAAATCTCACATGACCATCAAAACAGAATGGGACTTAACTATCTAGTTAGTAGCTTTTTGTACTTCCATTTCCTGAGATTTCTTGCAGCATAGGACGTATTCTTTTACCAGGTTTTCTTTTGTGAAGATATTTTACAGAAATCATGATCAGAAGATACACGTTTGATCATTTTTAAATAGCAACAATGTTCTTCTTATGGGGCAGTAGAAACCTTCACAAACACAAACCCTCTCAATAGAAATGATGTGTCTTCAGTCTATGCAAGGGCACTATTTCAGTATGAGAGGGTATCGTGGAATAAATGCACAGAAGTTGACATTTATTACACATTTTATACATATTATTGACTTTTTGGCTACTTAACTGCTTTAAAAAATATAAGAGTTTTTCCTTATTGAAACAGCTAATACTCTTGGGGGAAAAAATGTTTTAACTTCAAAATGACAAACAGCCTACACGATACATTTTCTTCCCCAAAGAGAAGATTCTTTGCTGCTGTTTGAAATCTTCCTAAAGTGTCTTTGTGTCATAGCAAAGTCCTCATCTTCTGTATGTAAACAGTGGAAAAGATGAAAATCTCTCTCAATGGAAACCCGACAATTTTGCAGCATTTGATCCTGGATGTTTTCACTATAAAATACATGGCAGATGATGAAATACCAGGCTGGGCTACAGTTAACTGCTAACTTCACTGTAGACTGGATGCTCTATAGACTCCTCATCTCCATGTAATGCAAAGTGAAACGTGACTGTAACAGAGCCTTATGCTACACAGAGTAAACAGTGTGATCACCAAATACTTAAAAAGGAACAAAACTAACGAGTACAGTGCACCCAGTTTCACAAGACATGAAACCCCCAGATTCTGCAGACTGTTTATGCTGAGATGAGGAGTTCATCTTTGTCAGCTTCTGAACATCACTGGCAGCTCCATATAGCTGAGGATTTGCTTTCCGTTTTCCCCTCATAACGTGGTTTTCTCTGATGCTTTTTATTCAGTTACATTTGAAGTAGCTTTTCAAAAGGTAAGGAAACATGGTTTACAATGAGATGGGAAACAGAAGGGCTGTAGTCAAGCTACACTCCGAAACATAACAATGAAAAGGTAGGGCCAGCAGGAAAAAAAGAAGTCTCATCAATAAACACATCTAGCTCTACCCTGTGGTTTCACAATATTTCTGGTATTGTTGAAACATCTGCAGTTTTGCAGAAAAGAAGACACTACGCAAGTGCTTAAAGATCAATGGTGCTGCATGCACAAAAGAAACATTGCACAGGTAATCTTGACTTTGGCCTTTTCTAATGTAAAAGCTTATGTTCTGCAAACTTAAATAGTATTTTAAGAGCCTTTTTGCCCACCTCTGCAATATTTCAGCTCATTCCCACCATTTTGGGTGGGGGAGAGGAAGGAGTGACACGGGGCTTCTTTTAAAAAAGAATAAAATAAAAATTGACCAGTGTAACACACGATGAACATCAGCAATACATGGATCTGACAGCTTCATGGCACAAACCCTTGTCTTTTCAGCCAGAAGCAACCGCTAACTCAAACAGGCTAATTTATGTGATTCGGCTACTCAGCACACCCATGACACACACTTGGCCAGTGACTCGCCGAGCCGCGTGCTAAGCGCAGGGGAAAAACAGTGGCCAGGTTTTGTTGCTGGGAAGGAGAGGTGGGCTAGAAGCTGGAAGAGTCAACGTGTTCATCTGCAGAAGCCGCACATCTAAATGAAACAGTTCTGAGCCTGCCTTATAACCAGCAGGAAGTCTTACTTCTCACTCTACCACTTAACATGCTTCTGTGTTAATTTATCACAAAAATTAATCTGGTATCAGGCAACCTCCTGCTGTTGCTGTGGGTGCACACTA
Organism: Burhinus oedicnemus; assembly: GCA_008921705.1. Lineage (NCBI taxonomy): Eukaryota > Metazoa > Chordata > Aves > Charadriiformes > Burhinidae > Burhinus > Burhinus oedicnemus. The sequence goes on along the minus strand of VFFE01007103.1, from coordinate 92,483 downwards.
AGGGTAGACAGCCAACCAGTGGACTGGAAGACCCAAGTCAAATGCAAAATCTAGGAATAGAAGAGATACTGCGACGTGATCAAGATGACCAAAGATATGGAACAATTTCTGTACAAGGAATAAGCACACAGGCTATAACCTTAATGCTGGAAAAAGCAGCAACTGATGCAGGATATGACAAGTATATTTAAGATCCTGCATGGCTTAGAGAAAATAAGTAAAGAATTATTATTCACTATTGAAAAAAAAAAAAATTAAAGCCCACAAATGAATATTCAGGTAGCAGGATTAAAAGTGAAGCACTTTTCCAAGTAACCAATATACTAACTATGGAACTCCTTGCCATGGGATGTTGTCTATTCCAGAGGCTTTAAAAGCTTCAAAAAGTTATTAAATAAATTAATGAAAGGGAAAAAAAAATAATCAGCAGGCACTTTTAATTCATGAATTTAACAAATGTAAGAGAGACACATGGAAAAGATTAAAGGGAAGGAGGGAAAATTAATCAAATTTGTTTTCCTAAGCAGGGAACTAGTCTGTAAGCTTCCAATGGCAGGAGATTAGACTCTTATAAAACCTGAAAGATAAAACCTCAGACACTTCTTAAGAGGAAGAGAGGAAGGAGTCTTTGTGCAAAAGGAGGGGCATGAACGAGGATAAAACTCTGATGGCAGCAATATTTACTGGACAATCTAGCACATTCTCACTCAAAGGAGAAACATACCCTAATATTTACACTTGTAGGGGGCTTCCTGCACAACTATTAATTTAAAACCCTGGCATTATATTTTGAACAAAGTGACAAGACATCAAAAGGAACCAGAGGAACAGCAGTAATGAAGTAGATCAATAAACAATTAAATAACTCTTTGAAGACGTTCAAATGGCCTCTCAGAGCTAGATGCTGTCTGTATATATTAAACAGGACTGTTAAAAGAAATTTAACATGCCAAATACATTCCTGTAGGCCAGCATGGCAGATTTAAGCTCTCTGAAATACAAACTTCTCTCCATAAAACACCATGCAAGAAACAAGAAGAAAAGAGTTAAAAACAACAGATAATTAACATAAGTTGTGATGGATATATAATCATCACAACTAGCCATCTGCCCACCCAGGTCAGTACTGATCAGTACTGCAAGGAAAAGTATTATACAGTCTACCGTTAAGTGCAATCAATTTGTGTAGCAGATAACATTACAGAGTTGCCAATTCTGCATCAGAGTTCAACATACCATTGAAATTACTCCAAATTTCTCTCAATAGAGAAAATGCGTCATTCCTTCTACATCTAAGTAATGTACAACCTAATAATATCTGAAAGCCTTAAACTAGGTCACTCAGAGATAAAGAAGTGATGTTATTTAATCTCATTGTTGGGAGCTGGGTGGTGCGTTATTTTGGAAGACTGAGTGGGAAAACAAAGTATTTTGCTGAGATAATGGAAATCATTCCTGCCAAACAAGTGATAATCATCGTGCAGTTTCACCTATTTGCCTCTATTTACATATATCCATACCAGATCCCAGTTAACACTGGGATGTATATTGCTCACAAAGTAGTGATAATATACAAAATAATGGTAGCCTCCCCAACATGACAATGATGGCTCATATAAAATATACAAGCATTCCTGGGACCACTGCCTAGAAAGCACAGTCTCACCAAACATTTATATCATCCCTGGGCTAGCTACGGAGTTGGACTTTCTGCTCTTGGGTCTCTGGGAAATTTTGCTTTACAAATACGGCAGCAGGGTCACTGGAGAGCTGCCATCACTCAAGTCTTTCCTCTTGTCTGATGCTCAGGATATTTAAGATAGAAAATCATTATCTGATCCCATTCTGATAGACGAACACGCAGAACCCCGGTCTTGCACGTGGGTGAGTACTGCAGCCAGAGTGGATACCATCCCAGATGGATACAACCACCTCTGATTATTACCTCCAGAAAGTGTACTTGGTAAAAGAAAAACAAAACACAAAATTCAATCAGCTGTCCACCCCCAAAAGACAGGTAGGTCTCAAAGCACTCCCTCACAAAGCAGAAGAGAGAAAAATGGGGAAAGTAAATCTCTCTCATAACCTGTTCTACTAACCTTGGTCAACAAGGGTTACCAAACTGCCCTTTACTGTTACCTAGCGCAGTACCCCTGGTGGAAACTGAGGTTTTTGATGAAAGGAAATACACTTGGTTGTGTAGAATACCAGGCTCAGAGTAAGGAATCACTACTATTCCCTAAGAAAAAAAAAAAAAACAAAACCAAAAAAAACCCCCAGAATATCCACAAGTATAATTTCGGTATATTCTAGAAGTAAGCTTCAAAAGAGCAAAAGAGACTTTAGCAAGTTTGGGATAAGTCTATGTGAGTACTGCAATTCCATTTTCAAGCTCAACTAATCTATACTTTTTAACTACAAATTTGTAGGGCTGTAATACTAGTTTCAGAGATAATGAGAACTTCCATGTAACGCTTGCTCTCCTTAATCACTTGCATACACTCACAGTGTTTTAATTTTGACATAATCGCACAAGAAAAAGACAGACATTACATACTTGCACCATCTGCCTCCACAGGGGCAGATGTTTTCCGGGTGCAAAACCTAAAAGACCATAGGATTATTATTTCATTGAAACACTTGCTAATGCACCAGGAATAGTATGCAGGAAAGGCCAAATTATATGCCCAATATTAAATTTATATGTCATCTATCTGCTAACAACCATTTTTTAATCTATACTGTTCTGGTTTGCTGAACAATTTTTTTAATGTCTCTTATCTTAAGAGAACTGATAGGCTCAAGGGACTCATAATAAGGCTGCAGGTTGTCACAGTGTGTTTAAAGTTTTGGGGGTTGCTTTGATTAAAAAAAAAAAAAAATAGCGATGGATCAAGGCAAATTAAATTAAAAAGCCCATACAGAAAAGCAACACACTTCATCATGCTTCAGAGTAGCCCTGGGAGAGACAGATGGTCCGTACAGCAGGCCAGTGACAGTATTTCATCACCTTTCTCAGAGTGCAGCCCCTTCACACTGGGCGGTGGCTTTTCCAAATAAAAAGCCAACGAGCGAGAGTCATAAATCCACAGCTTCAGCCCTTCATCATTGGCTCAACACCTTTAAACAAAATGATGGAGGTCAACTGCAGAAGAGTCTGTTGCCTCCTTATAGCAACATATATCCTTGGGCAACGAGGTGGGACCTCCACCCCTGTGGATGCAAAGGGTGTTCTCCTCACCAGGAGGAGTGTCCACAGCAGATCTGAGGTCTGGTGCATATGTGAGGCCATACATGATGTCTGCAGGAAGCCTGGGTCAGAGCTGATAGCTAAGCTCAGCTCTCATGTCACAGCCCCACTGCCTTAACCACAGGCCGAGCCTTCCTTTCGCTTCCTAGGTCCACTGGTACCATACTTTTCTCAAGGACCAATTTCCTCTTTGCCCTTTTTATTCACACAGATATTGTGAGGCACACAGAAGAAAATGGTACCACCTCAAGGCCATAAACGTTCTTGCTTCAGCCAGGAAGACTGACGTTTGCATGAACCGGTGCATTGCTAGAAACAGTTTTCAGAAACCATAGTAAAATTTCGTAGTTTTTTCTTCCTCCCCACGTAATTACATATCTTAATTTTCTAATTGGATATCTTAATTGCATAATTAAAAGGACATGAAGTTTCAGCTTAATTAGTCTTCCTAATTGTTATGCAAGTTCATATCTTAGTGATGCAACTCCATTTGCAGAAAACATGGCACCTGTTTCTGTACGCATCTCAACCATTCCTACATACCAGGAATAATGGTATGGACGAAGGAGGCAGTTTCATGTTTAAATCGAGAGAGGAAAGTCTGCCTGGGAGCCTGATCATTCTGGCTCTTCCTTGCCAGAAAGGAGGTACTCACTAGGCCACTGGCCCATTATTTCATAGGGTCAAAAAGGGGTTGCAATGCTATGGTGGCTGCATTCCTGAAATGTTATCTAGTATACACATCAAGTAGTGATGTGCTGTGCAGGAAAAGCCAAGTTGTATTCCCACTAGTGCATACGTACCTCAGCTGCCTTTCATTTTTTAATCCATGCAGTTCTGGTCTATCAGAAAACTTGCTTGATATCTGTTGCTGTCAGGGAACCGGTTTTAGAGTTCAGGTCTTGTACCACAGTCTTCAACAGCAACAGTATGTTCAGAGCCCATCAGTGCTATTATGACCCAGCTGGCGCAACGGCTGCACAGTCACACCGTGCCAGGGAAAGTCCTCAGAAAGACAAAATTGCTTCCAGAGGCTCAATGCCTCCCAGTGCTTTTGGGCCCGAGATGTCCTCCTTGACTGAAGGCAAGGTAGGGAACACAGTCCTTCCTCCCTTTTTGAGACCAGCCCATCAGTGTACATACAGCAGGATGGCAGGCACCAAAGCATAGACAAAAAGAGTTACTGGAACAAACGTCCAAGCATCTTCCTCACTTGTAGTCTCAAATGAGCAGCTCTGACAGACTGCAGGGACAATTCACCTCCCTTTAGACAGTTCTGGATAACTGCAAACAGACCTTATAATTACACAGCACATGAAACAATTATTTTATGTATTTATTTTTAAGTTAACATCAAGGGGCCACCATCCATCCAGTGCACTGAACATGGCAGAGGTCCTGCCGACCAGAAACAGATGTGATCAGAGCACCAGAGATCATTTCATAGTGCAAAGAGAGACTGAATTAACGATACACAGCCCAACTTTGTTCTGGCATTTCCTAACTTGTGTGTGCTTGACTTTACAACCTCAATAATGTGCCTTTAATGCAATTTTCCGTAGAAGTTCTCGGGTTTTTTAAGAGCTCATTAAAAATCCATCACATTGCATCATTTTGCATCCCCAGAGGTCATCAAAAGACCCTAGGACTATGGCAGAGACCTTTGCCAAGTGAGCTAATGGTGGAGCTGACAGAAGAAGCAGGTTGTCTTTCACGCAAGGGACCTGCAAGGCACAGCCTGCCAGAGGGTCTCACTAATACTTCCTCAGAGAGAAAAAAACCAGCAGAATTGAAGGGTTCCTAAACCAAAATGCTAGGCTCCTTGCTGGGCGATGACACCTCACCAGTTAGCCCTCATCTGCTCCGCTGGCAGCACCGCCGCATCCCAGCTCTTCCTGATCCACGGACCTGCTGCCACCCCAGCCCCAATCTCTGCTTCTCACTCAAGCAGACCTGCACTGCTTCCCTCGCCCAGCCCCTGCCTCACCTCCCGTCATAACCAGTCCCTTCCCAACACTGTCCCATGCTGTTTCGTATTGGCCATTCGCCATCCTCCATGCAGTGATTCATCCCAGGACCACTTGCACAAGTCCTCTCCTTACTTATCACTTCGACACCCACAGCACACAACCGGCAGCGCCGCACACAGGTGCTGGTGCTGGGCGAGTCAAGGGGAAAAGGGCTGGTGGAGAAGTGAGACAGGGTCCCTGCTTGCAGTTCTACTGCCCAAGCCTCACTGATGCTATCGCATGGGGGATCCATTACAGAAATGCTTTTCTCAGTCCCTGTAATCGGAGCAAGCTGAACTGCTCTCAGGGACTTGCTGCCTGGTCAACCCTCAGCACAGACCAAGGGTGGGAATATGCTTAGCAAAGACAGAATAGAAATATTAGCTTAAAATTATATAGAAACATAAGAGATTCCAGTGAATGTCTGCTAACTGCAATTTTTCAGAGACTTACAGTTTGCCTAAATTTGCACGAGAAAGGCAAAAAGTACATCCATTGACAAAAACTACCTCCTCTCACCAAATATTGAATCCTTGCGTCAAAGCTAATATAAAAAAAAAATTAAAATCAAACACCACCTCTAAAGAGTAATAAATAAAATAATTTTTAAAAAAATCAAGAAAGATCCCAAAAATAAAACAAGCAAACCAACATTTTTCTTTAGCCTTTTTCTCAGAAATGATGGAGCTCATTTTAACTGAAATTTTTCAGTAATTCCATCTAAGGCAGACACCAGCCATAGAAAACTTCAAGCCCAGCTGCTTAGAGTTTGATAAAGCAATAAGCAATTGAAAATAGAGTTTTATAATGGGAGCATCACACAACCTTAATTTGTGGTGCTCCCAGACCCGCTTATAATTAAGTACGCCACATTAAAAATAAAGGAAGTGTTGGCTCTCAGTCTGGGAGCGCACATAAAAACTCAGCTCATGGCTAGCTATTTTATGCAAGTTCTAATCCATTATAGTAGAGAGGTGACAATGACAACGTTGTCTGACCCTTAATTACAGGAAAGATGCTATAATACTGTATATACCAGACAGCCTATGATAAACTTGAAATTAATAGTGGAGACTCTGCCTGCTCCCCATGACTTGAAAACTGGGAGTACTCTGATGCCACAAGGAGAAAGGATGCCTGTTTATTTTCCTTTTTCGCTCAGCTTTTCATTCCTCTGTTTCTCCCATTTCCCATCAATCCCAATAACAAATAAAAACCACCACAAATGATTAAATTACGCGTCACACACATTTCATTTCCACATCATTCAGGTACAAAGGAGGCACAAACACCTCTGGAAGAGTGATCCCATGTCCTGGCAGGTGGCTGAACCAGCCACATGAAGCAGCATAGAAGGACCCACTGGAAGTGAGAATGCTTCAGGGAACAAATGAGAGTCTGCTGCATCACAAAATAGCACTGCTGCTGGCTGCAAAGCCCCAGAATTAAACAAGAAAAGCTACCATACATGCATCTAAATAGTGTGAGTCCAGAGCTCTGTGTTTTGCTGCATGATTTAATATCACTAGAATTAAGGTGAAGGGTGTCCAGAGCTCCCTTCGTGAAAAGCAGCACAGCACTGTGGTCACCAAGGAACAGCATTCATTCCTGAAGGGAAGAAGAGACAAGCCTTCCAACCTCAAGGCTCCTGCACACAAATAGTGAGTGGAAGTACAGAAGTGGGGTTTCAAAGGCTTGTGGAAATACAGAAAATAAACTCAGACTCTTCTTTTCCTTTGCACCTTATTCACAGCTTCTTGAGTACCTATGGACTGAGGAGTAACTCAGTCCTTTTCATGACATGAATTCATCTTGTAAGAGACAAAGTAGATAGAGCAAGGAATATGTATAACTTTTATTCCCTCCCCCAGCACTAGCAGAGTACCCTTTAGCAACCATAGGCATGAGGCAGGAAGAGCAGTGAAATTATTTCAATGTGCTTGAGCAGTCAGTCACCATCACCAGCCTGAGTAAGCTATCGTGGGCCACTAACAAAGGCTGATACCTACTGCAAAATACAAGGTAGTTGAATAGATGCCAAACAAAGCCAAAGGAGAAGCAGAATTTCAAACAGACTGGATGAAAGGATCGCGGGAAGCAAACTTCAAGGAGATTCTCTGAACTCGAAAAACTGCCTCAAAAAAGTGGGCTCAAGTGTTGCTCCCAAGCGCCATTCAGATTAAAAGCAAAACAAAAGCAACTGGGGTTTCCTGGAGCTCTGAATCACCCGTTCAAGCTGTAAGGAGACTGAGCAACCGACTACACGCAGGAATAGCAACACCGAGTATGCACAAAGTGTCAAATCCAGAGCAGAATGGACTGAAAGGTATTTTCCTTCTTTAATCACTGAAAAATGCAGTAACACCGCGCATTACTTGTAAAACAGCAGGTTGGACTATTCAGACAGAAATACACTTTTTAAGCTGACATGTTCCTCTCTGGGCTGCTGGTTATAAAAAAAGTGCTTGTTGCACATTATCTCATCTTCAGACTGCACTTTGAAGTCCATTTTGGCCATTCCTCCCTGACACAGACAAATTCCAACCCTTAAGAATAATTCACTTAACTTTTATAAAGAAACCCTTGTTCAAACCAGATAATTTTCATGTAGAGGCTGACATGGAAATGGCTTTCCTGGAACAGAGTTGATTTGCATTACTCGGTGTCATAGCACATGACAGCTTACTCTGCAGCCTGCTTGTCTGGATCTTCCATAATCCACACAGCCACAGTCGTCTTCTCCATGAAGCAGTCGTGCACATGACAGGGAGAGCTCATCTTAATGAAGCGTCTTTGCTCTCATATGAGTCGTGTTCTCTCTCAAACTGTTTAACCGGCAGGCTCCCGGATGCAATTTGTAATCATTGCTCTCTGCTCACGAAGAAAACCCCGTCACTGTTGTCTGTTGCTTTGACTCTAGGGTTTTTAACATCCGATGTACTGTTGCACGAGTCATGTACGAATCCGTGAGTATCCGTACGAATCTATTACAGAACCCCTTTGCGGCGTCTCTCAAAGGACCTGCTACCGCACCCCTGTCCCAGCTCACCCTCTCTCCTTCAGTTAAACAGTCTCAAATGCTCCTGGCACATGAACGCAAAACGCTTCAACCCCTCAACTGCAAATTCGCTGAGACAGCAACCATCTTCCCGTTACATCGCACAGCCTTCGTGTGCACAGTGGAGCCCTGATCTTTGACAGGGGTCCGTAGCTCCTGCTGAAATGAAAACTAAAGTGGAGGGAAGTCTACCCACTGCCATTCGATTACTTTTTAACTACCACAATGAACTAAAATTCCACAGGGGAGTAACGATAGCGAGTCACTACCATGAGCAATTCACCTTCAAAGAGAGGCAAGAGGAGAGCTGAAGCCCAGAGAAGCCAGTTTTCTTCACCTTCTCTACAAGCGCCTGGGTGCAGATCAGTGATATTTTCCAGAGGCAGAACAGAGAAACTAGATGCTGATACACGGAGGCTTTAAAACAGATTAAGAAGCTGATAAAAATAAAAGGACAGACAACACAATTGGGTTCAAGAGCAGAAGAGAATAAGAGCAAGGCATGATACAAATTACAGAAATCTTCCTGGCAGGAAGAAAGAGGCTTGTCAAGAGGCAGGAAAGGGCCGCTCAGCCAGGCAAAGTCTCAGAGAAGTCATGTACTGGAGAGGGGATGCAGGATCTCAACACTCGCTTGAGCCACATATAAGGAAGAGACTCTGATGCAATGAAATAGGTTCATTAATTATTACAGTTGGATTTGTGTATTTCTTGTGCTAATCAAAACAATGATACGTTTTTTTAAGGCTCATTACAGATCTGCATCATTATTTCCAGCTTCAGTTTGTCTCCAAGGAGCTAACCATAAGACATGAAACTGGAGGCCTGAAGACAAATACTTTTACTCATCGCTGGGGAGTTTGAGTTTAGTGCCTGTCCTAAGAGAAGCTAGGCTGGAAGAGCCAATCAAGGCAAAAAACCAATGGATAGAAATCTTTGAATTGGAGGAATATGAAAAAGACACTCAGGGAAGCATTAGCACAATCCACTCAAACCAAGTAAATCATAGTAGTGTACAAATCTAATATACCACGTGCCAAACATGGCAACCTGGAAAAAGGTGACCCTCACTGGTCACTACCAGAGCTCTGAAGATAAGCTTTAATTTTAACGTCTCCCCTAAGTGGTAAGTGAAACACTGTAAAGGCCCAGATAAGGCGATGCATTCCCATACTGGCATATCACAGTGCAGAGCGGCTGCTTTATTTAATTACTCTGTCAATACACTAGGAATAGCTAACTCAAGCTAAGGTACTTTTGAATTCTTTAGGAAACCATACTTCTATATTTATGTATACATCCATATATGTACATTCATGTGCATGCATACACACACACACTAAATCTGTTCATTTCCCCCCAGAACAAAATGAATACCTAATTGCATGTTTTGGATACTGTTCATTTTCCACAATGGGTTCTGTACATCATTAATGCTTTTATTCACACTGAGCATCCATCTTTAACATGCATCTATCCCTTGAAGATGCATCTGCAGCAGAGGCGTGTTAAGATGACACTCTGCTATAGAGCATTCACACTAGCCCCCTTCAGAAAGGGCTGTTCTCCTCCTCCTTGGGAAGCTCTCCTACTGAACAACGCTCAAAGAGAGACTAACGTGCAAGGCTAAAGATTTTCTATGCTACGGTCCCACCAGTTGCAGTTAATTTTGTCCTCTTCTATTGTTTGGGCTGCCTGCTGGAGAACCTAGCCCTTCTCAACTCCTCTGACTTCAAATCCGTGCAAATGGCCAGAACCCACCCATGACTACCACATTAGCCTAGGGACCTGCTAGTTGGTGTAAAGGCTCTCTGCTGTGGCAATTTCCCTGTTGTCAAGATAAAATAGAAAAAGATAACAAACCTTAAGGATTCCTGGAAGAGGAAAGAGCAAAATGGAGGTTATGTGAGGAAGGAATTGGGTGGCTGCCTACTTGAAGTGGTTTAGAAGATTGACTGGTTTCGCTTTTGCATCCACAGGTATCAGTATTTAGACAAACAATACTTTCAAAACTCATTTCTTAAACTTACGCAATAGAAAAGGTACAACTTGTAACCGAGGAAAAAATGAGGCAACATCCTGTTGAAGGTGAACGTTTTCAAAATTAAGTAGCATCACATAACATATGCCTAACAAAATGGTTAAGATGCTCTGTAGTAACAATACTGATTTTTAACAAATCCTGGAACACTAGCACAACTCAGAGCATTTGAAGAACTGCCAGCATAATCCTGAAATGTAAAGAGACAAGAGGAAAGCAGAGTTAATAAGTCAATTAGCCTGACATCATCCTTACAGAAAATAATGGAACTATCAATTTGGGATGCCATCAACAAGGAATTTGAGGGGAGGCTAAAAATGTAATTAATGCCTTTCAGTATTGTCAAACAAGGCTTTCATTTTGGGCTGGGGTGGGGTTTTTTTTGGCAGGGGTATAGGTATGGTTGATAAATACAACTCTTCCAATAGCATGTATTTGGGCTAGTCCAATGCACTAGAATCACTAGACCACATAATATCTTGCCTAAAAGACCTCACACAACATAGACAACTAATGTGACACCAAAGTAGACAAGATAAAAGTTGGCTCAATGCTTGGCCACAGAACGTGGCTGATAACAATGAAGTATCAATCAGCAGGACTCTTACTAGGAGGATTTACAGGGATAGTTTCTTATTCACTAGAAAAAGGAATCATGAGTTACAGCCATTTAAATCTGACCCCAGATCTTCTGTGCTACGAAATGTCTCCACAGGTCTCTCTCTAGCATCCTGCTGCCACAAGAGCCATTGGAGTGGCCATGGGACTTGATAGTTGGAAACCTGTCCTGGCAGCTGTTTGATAGTTGTTGGGCATCACACCACCAGCAATGGTCCCACTCACCCAAACTATAACAAACCTATCCTGGCCATGGCATTTATATGGGTACAATCCAGCCAGCAGGTTACCTCTTAGAGTAGGGCTGCAGGAGGCAGCTGAGACAATCTGAGAGCTCACTGCTGCTGAAAAATGTTGTTCCCTTCCCCCTACCACCCACCTCCACATATTTCCTCTTGCTGCTTTCCCTAAGTTCATCTGACCCCAGCCTGAGCTGATGCAGCCACTAAACCAGCAAACCAGCCCAGCAGAAATGAACTTATTTTGCTGGTAGGTTTGTATCGAGAAGGAGAGGGAAGGGTGCCCACATAGTTAGCCAGATAGGTCCGCTGAGGGGTCAAATGAGTGCTGGAGTCCGCACCAGCAAGTAGGCGATGGGAAGGGGAATATCCCTTTTGGCAGCTGCGAGCTATTAGGTCAGCTCAGTCACTATGTGAAATGTTTCCCTTAGACACAGTGGCTCTAAAGCTCTTTCCTGGCAAAGTTAACCACTGATACAAAGACGGGTAGGATAGCACAGAGCAAAAAGGACAGGCCGCAACTACAGAACAGGGAAGTGAAGTCATCTGGCAGCCTGATGATACATCTAGGAAGCAGAAACACAGATCACACCTCCAGGACGGAAGGCTCTGCTTGGAAAGGTCACAGACATGTCCTCAGTCACTGCTTTGATTACCGCTGGAAGCATTGCTGATGGGGCTAGAAGCACCAACATAATCCTCAGGTGTATAAAAAGGGGCTACCAGGCAGGAGCAAGGAAACGACCTTGAGGGCACAGGTAAGGCAACCAGGCAACTGTTACACGCAGTCCTGTCCCGCCGCTGTTCAGGAAGAGGCATGGGAGTACTGGATGCAGCTCAAAGGATGCTTGTAGAAAAAGATCTAAGGATGGGGAAGAAAAAATAAAAACAACTTTTGAGTGGGAAGCTTAAGCAGCTCAGTTAGTGCAGCATATTGAACGGAAAGTTGAGAGGTGCCTTGACTGCTGCCTGCAAATACTTACACAGGAATGAGCTCTGACAACAAGCAGCTTTCCATCCTCCCTGACAGAGCCAAAACACTCACGGAGCTGGGTACAGACATTACAGAAATGTAACCCCGAATTCAGATGCCATTTCTTGGGATGGAGGGCACGTAAAGATTAAAACAGTTTACCAGGGAAGCTAGTGGACTCACTACAGCTTTCAGCTTTTAGAACAAAACTCACCACCACCACCACCTTTTTTTTTAAGGGGGAGGGAGACAACCAAACAAAAACCCACATCACACAGCACCTCCCCCTACAAAGTCTAAAGGAAAATGCACAGCCTGAATACACAGGAAGTCAAACTAGATGGAAGCGTAGCTCATTCTGGTCTATAAATAAACAAGTGATTAACTATTGCTCTAATTGTTGTTTGTTATCAATGGAAGAGGGACTACTTTCCTCCTCTTCCATCAGGGAGGGATTTGTGCTACCAATACAAATCAGTGACAAAGGCACGGAACTGGCCCCTTCCACACCAATGCAGTCACACAGCTAAAGACAGTAACAAAAAGGCTTTGGTTGGAAATTGCCCACAGTTTATCTGCAAAGACAAATACTTTGCCTCTTTAAATGGAAGCCTAAGCAAAGATACCAACCCAGCTAACAATTAGCCAGACAGTCCCAGACATGTTTAGGCTTTTCTGTATTGAAAGGTTTATTAGGATCTAGCACTTGGCTTTTACTTTAGCACCTTATCCTACCATACAGCTTCATTAAACATGATTCAAAGCATGGAGCCTTCTATCTAAAGACACCACAGAGACCTCTGTGAGGAAAGACAAGTCTCCCTTCCTCATATCACATAAAGCCTATTTGGGAAACCAATCATCCCATAAGTCTCCCACTTAAAAAAAAAAAAAAAAACAAACCAAAACCAAAACCAAAAAAACCCCGTCAGCTATTGTGAACAGTGATTTTTTGAAGGAAAGGGGAAAAACAACAAAAGAAACTCTTCTACATGTGCATAGGCAAATATCTATTATTGGCTATTATTAAAGGGCATGATCACAGAGATGGAAGACCACAATATAGTCACTTTTTTGGAACCTTACAACTACAGCACAACGTCATTGCAGGATTTTGTGCAATCCTCTGGATGTAGAAAGGGATGAGCACGTGTGGACATATGAAAAGAAGACCATGTAAAGAATGGTTTCCAACTTAAACTAACTGCCAGTAACCTAAAGCATCTTTTAAGGAAGGAGGAAAAGAAAGATTCAAAACCTACCATTTCAAAGTCAGCACACCCAAACACATTTTCCAGTAAGTAGAGCACTTTCTAAAAGACATATCGATATAGTGAGCCTCTAACCAAGTCTCCTCATCAACATAAACTGAGAAACAACTCAGTCTTCTAACCTACTCCTAGATACTAGACTTTATAAGGTATAATCATAGAATCACCTAGGTTGGAAGGGACCTTTAAGATTACCAAGTCCAACCATCAACGTAACACTGCCAAAACCACCACTAAACCATGTCCCTAAGCACCACATATACCCGTCTTTTAAATGCCTCCAGGAATGGCAATTCTACCACTTCCCGGGGCAGCCTGTTCCAATGCTTGATAACCCTTTTCCATGAAGAAATTTTTCCTAATATCCAATCTAAACCTCCCCTGGTGCAGCTTGAGGCCATCTCCTCTTGTCCTATCACTTGTCACTTGGGAGAAGTAATCTCAACTTCCAGAGGAGACCACATATCCTTCAGCAGCTATGCTCATGCTAGTTTACCACTCTATGAGATGCAGGCAGGCAGGATTATTCCATTAGCAACATATGAAGCACCTGAGACTTACTACTTATGGGCAGGCAACCTGTGGGCTTAACTCTCCTGAAAATAAAAGTTGGGCTATTACGTGTCTCTCCTGACAGATCAGAGCCAGAAGAACAGTTGCCTTTTTGATTCTGAAACAAGTCTATTTGAACAGTTGTATTTTACAGCAGAGCATAGCCCTTTTTTGTGTGTGCACAATTTGCCTCCTGTTGCTTGACCACTGGCGTGGGCTTTCACATGCACCCTATCGTAGCTTTTCTTCCTACGGAGCAAAGCAATGAAAGACTGACCTGTGATGTTAGAAACCAGCATTTGAGAAGGAAAGAGAAAAAGGAAAAGAAAAAGGAAAAGGAAGAGAAGAGTTTGATGGCAGTACGTGGTGATGGGACAAAATTTGGGGATCAGGTCATCTGAAGTGCTTGTGACTGGGCTTAGACAGAGGCTTTTACAGTTACAGCTGCCGGCATTTTGGCAAAAGGGCAGATGAGTATCTTACTTGCCAGCACCTGGTTGGTGAAACACTGAAACGAATAGACAGGAGATGACTCAGAGGCCCTTATGAAACATCCTCGGACCAGTCATCCAAGGCTACGGGGGTTCCTATTGTTCCATTAGCAAGTTGTGGCTGGTGAAAAAATAGGTTGCGCGTCTCTAAAATGGTGCGAGCATGTGGTAGTTTTTGTTTGCTTTTAAAGATATTTTAGGGGTTATGAAAGATGGTATGTGAGCTCAGGCAGCCGAGGCACCCCGAGTACACAGTAATTACAGCATCCACGTTAGGTGCTCGGACTTCTCCACCTTGCCAGTGAATTGGTCGTGGTCTTGTTTCTGTTCAAGCAGCAAAACAGCAGTTCTGCGCACAACTAGTACTCCACAACTCTCAGCTTACAAAGCTCTTAAACAAAACAAACTTTCCTGGATTTAATTAAAAAACAACAAGAAGTAACCCAGAGGCTGCATATTCCACATCACATTATCCTCACTTATTAGAAACGTATTTCAGTGTTTCCCTCATTATAAAGGAGAGAGATTATGTAGTTTGCATCGCTGCCTGCAGCCACATTTTTCAAACTTGGGTGTCAAAAGACAAAGCTCCTAAATCTACGTGTAGCTACTCAAATAAAGGGGGTGTATCTTAGCTAGCCATTGCACACAAATTCTTCAGAAACAAAGGGAAGTTGCAGGCACCCAACTTTTTCTAAAGAAAAAAAGAAATCATCACATTAGGTACATGCAAGTGTCCAACTACAGACACCTGAGGATAGCAGAGGAAAGAAGTTTTGACCACAAAGATCAGAAGAGTTACAATGACAGAAACACCCAGCTAAAACTGTTTGCAGCTGTACCAGTAATGCAAAGAAGAAATAACAATATATAGGAGTGGGAAACAGAAGAGAAGAAGGATAAGACAAACAATGATGGATTTGTTAAGGGTGTATCTTAGAAAGGGGGCCAGAGCTTCGAGAGAGCCCAAGGAACGGGGTGCCCTATCTCACCGACACACAGACCCGTAGGTCAGCCCCGAGAAACGCTGAGTCAGCAAGAAGCAGACTGCTGCACGTCTGCTGTGTGTCTTGCAAGGCAACAACTGAACTGTTGGGTTTGCCCTACCTGTTTTGTGTATAAAATTGCTTTGGCCCTCAAAATTTTTAATTTTAAGAGTAGAGACACAATTTTCACACAGCTGAGACACACAACTGTCTGTACAATTTCACCAAGCGCGTGCCTACACAAACCCCTAATTATCTGCACTGTCATGTATAATTACTCAGTCTGAACATGTAGTAATCATAAATATGTGAATGTTAGGCATACTTCATACATTCAATAGCATCCTGTGTTTGTACACAGGCAACCCTCAGTAAGTATAACTAAGATCATAGCCTGAAACGGGCAAGCGGAATAAACAAAAGATTTAGCGTATATGTCGTTTATCCCAGGACCTTACATGAAAACAGAAAATTCCTTTCTAAATTATATAATCAAGTGGTTTCTGTGTTTTTTCTTTTAAATAATTGGACACAGCGCTTCCATGGTCCGCACTAATGACAGAAATTGAAGCTCATTATTCAAGCCTGCTGTGATCAATATAGAGAAAACACGAGGACAGTCATGAGCAGGCAGTCCTAGCACACGATTTTTAAGGTCAGTGAAAGTTATTGTGTGATTACCTTGAAAAAAGGACACTATCAGAGAAATATAAATGTGGAAATGGAGGAAGGATGCAGTCAAGAAACATCACTGTGCACATCTCAGCACACCTGAACAGCCTTTCACGTAGCTGAACCTCACGTTTGCAAAAATCTGGAACTACTCAAACACGAAACGCAGCATATAAAACAGGGTTAACTTAACCCAAGCATGAAAAGTCTGACTAAATCTACAACAGCCAGATCTCATCCATCTCTTTCTCTTATTCTGGGTATCAGAAAGATTGAAGTGTTAATAGCTGTCTTATTGACTCATTACCTTACAGGTTTTAAAATCTGCATAAAAATAGATTTCAAAAAATCTCTTATTCAAATCAAGCACATTTGACTGCAACTACATCAAACAGAGTCCCAGTTTCATCAGAGATATGCTGCTTCATGTCAGTTAGTTGACACAACCACGCGTCTGCCTCTGTGCTAAATACATGTGCATGCAGGGAAGAGGGGGAGAGAAAGGAGGAGAGCACAAGCCCGTATGCAAACATGCTGTTATCTATTTTTTTCCAGTTGGAAAAAACTGTTAGCACAGCTCAATCACATCTATTGAAAAGCGCTAGGGACTCATTCAACCACCCTATTTCAACAAGCTCTTTATCCTGGACCTTATCCCAAATGTGCTGAAGACCATGAGAGTTCCTTAGCTGACCTCAGTGGGGTTTGGATCAGACCCACTCTGCAAGTAATCTCATTTGATATGGTTGTGTTAATTGGCTGTAGTGCTGGAATAAAAAGTATTGCGGAGCATGAGAACAGCTGACAAAATCTGACTTACGGAAAGCAGCAGCAAGCCTTGAGCATGATAGAAGCAACATAAGGATTTTGCCCTTGCTGTACAGGCACTAGTGTGATCAAGTGTGAAGCACGTAAATAATTTACACAACATGAAGGTTACTCCTCAACTACCAACTAAGTGATATAACCCACTTCTTAAATTTACTGCGACAACACTGATCCTGTTCCCAACACCCCTCCTTTGTAAATGCTTTAGCCAGATGTAGAAATGGGCAACCCCAACACTGCAGCTTCACTGCCATGCTCAGCCACAGCCCAAATCAATGTGAAGAAGCCCTTTTAGCTCTGGCCTTCTCTGATGGGTGAACATCACTATGCAAGACCTTCAGAGTGGTAATGTCCACACCACACTGTGGATTTGCATTAAAAAATGCATTGTCCAAGCTGTCATACTGTATTTTATCAATTAATGTGCTACATTTGCTGTTTCTAAGGGCTCCATAGAGCAGCGATCTCCAAATCTTTTTGATTGTGCAAGCCTAACAGTAAAACATTTTTTAGCACACACGGCCAATACATGTATATGTACTCATTAATTAATTATATACATGTACTACTGTACTAATAAATTTTGTACATTATGAAGCGTACACAAAAGTAAGGATGATATAAAGATGTAGTAAAGTGGGGTTTTTTTAACCAGTGGTACAAAAAATATTTTTTTCCCTGCATTCTAATGGATTTTCTTGCACATCGCTTGGGGTGCAACGCATACCACTTTGGTGCCATAGAGGAACCACTCTATGGAGGTGCCATAGAGGACTCAGGTACGTTTCCTTCCCCACTGCCAATGATATTTCAAAGTCTTAACCATATACACGCAGACCCTGGCCTGTTCTTCAGGCAAGAAGCTGGCCTAAGAATGCTGGGCAGCACAACAGATGTTTGCTTTTTGCGTCTGCTGGTTGTCACTGTATCGCACAACTGCTCAGCACTGCTGCCTTCTGCTCAGCGCTTAGCTTTTATAAGGCTGTCCCTGAATTTCCAGTCGCAATCAGTGAATCAAAACAACCCTCCCTTTTAACACAGTATTTATATTCTGCAAACAGAATTAAAAATTTAAGTCTTCTTCTCATCTTTGTTTTTATGGATCGAGAAATCACACAACGCTTTCCTATGTCTTTCACTTAGTCTCTTTTTGTGTCTCACCTCCTTTCTGTCCTACTGAAGACATCAGTCTTCCCATCTTTCCTTTTTCTTGTTTTCATAGATATGAGCAAGCCATCCACCTCTTTGCCCCTCTGCAAAAGTTTTCCCAAAATCTGGCCACCAAGCTGAATTTTTTGGTTCCTTTACCTCTTTCCTAAGAATATCTCTTAGTGGTCTCCTAAAAAAAAAAATTCCTCAAATTAATGAGTTCTGAGGCATGAAGGCAAGGACATGTGTTACTGAGCTTATTCACACAGGGGAGCCAAAATCACCTAATAAGACAGAGCTTTAAAGCTTTATTAGTTTATGAAAAGAGTAAGGGGATAACACAGGTGCCTGCAATTGCAGGGGACTGGGCTCAGCATCTCCAGGGCCCCTTTTCCAGGCTTACCCTGTCACCCACCTTTGCCTTGCTTACTGCTGTTTATTGCTGGGCTGCACTGTAAGCAGTGGAAAGCAGAAAATACGCCTTCACTTATTTTTTGACAGGCCTACCCATTCCTGTATTTCACAAGCTATAAAAAAAACATGTCAAATTTAGAGCACCACACCTATTACCGTTTCCAGTCAAAGGTGTCCACACTCCACACTTGTCTTCATGCTGACTGCTTTCCCTGTAAGCC
Source organism: Burhinus oedicnemus (assembly GCA_008921705.1). Lineage (NCBI taxonomy): Eukaryota > Metazoa > Chordata > Aves > Charadriiformes > Burhinidae > Burhinus > Burhinus oedicnemus. Next base: position 73,711 of record VFFE01007103.1, on the reverse strand, counting down.
TTCCCCTTATTAACATCAATTGCAAATCAAACTGTAGAGGTGAAATTCATCACCGTGCTAAGAGTCAGCAGGTATCCTACTTCAGCCCATCAAAACAGGGCTTACATTAAACTCTAAGTAGTGCTTAGGTCTTATATTAAGCCTTCATAAAGGCTGTGCTGCACTTTTTCTGAGTTACATTTCATGCAAACCGTAACACTAGGAAAATGCACTTCAGCACTTAGGCACTGTGCAAATAGATATTACAAGGAAAAAAAAAAACTTCAACAGATAAGCTAAGGGGCACTATATTAGGAAATACTTGAATGTTTTTTTTCAATGCTATTTTATTCTAAGAAATTGATCGCTTTTCTGAGAAAATTATAAGTGATGTGATCTGATAACCTGTAATAAACACATTATGTTCTCAAAAACAGACCTTATCAAGTGGAAAATACCTTTAAAGCTTCTCAAACTACATGAGACTCCAAATGTGTGTCTTTGTCACTGACATACCAAGAGGAAAACAATCTTAGGAAAGACTCAGAAAACCCCACTAAAACCAGAAGCCAGTGTTCAAGTATGATCTTTCTTAATGGGATTTTATAACAACATAGTTCCACTGACTTCTACGGAAAAAAAATACCTAATTTCTGTTTAAGGCCAAACAAAACCATAACTGCTTCTTGAGGAACTCTACAACCCTCATATTATCTAACTCGCTGTCTTGACCAGTCTCTCCTCTTCTGCTGAGGGCTTAACCCAGACCTGCGTCTGGCCTGAGCCTGGGACAGGAGGGACGGCACCACAGTGCTCTTAAAACTGTCACATCAAAAAGACTGAACCCACGCTGTTTTCTCGTTCTCCTTCACACAGCCACGGCAAAACTATGACTGTAGTACAAGATCCATACTGACGACCAGAGCACCACATTGACCACACATCCTGCACTGGCAAAGCCGTGCTCCACTGCAGCGTAGCAAAGCCACCGTGCCCAGGACCAAGCGGAGCTCTACCAGGGCAACTGGAGCACTCAAGGCTCTGCCAGAAGAGCTGTATTCATCACGGACCACGCTTCTTCATACTCCCTGCACATCACCATCTTGTACTATAGAATCATACATCAAGCCCAGTTTATTTCTCCAAGAACAAGGAAGGAGCATTGCTAAGGAAAGGTGGGACACATCCTATCCTCGCCAGGTGGTGCCACTCTTCTGGCAGAGGGGAGGAAAAATCCACAGTTCTTTTAATCACTTCACCTCAAATTAACGTACTCCTCCATCAAAGTTTGAGCTCACACTAGAGTGGTGGCACATCACTGCAGAGCTTCATATTCATGCCCAGCTTCCAGGCAACGTCTGCCTTCATGTTGGGTCTCAGGGACTTCATTACCACGATCGCTCACCGCCCCTTCCAGAAATGGACTCTGCTGCCCAACCATACCAGCACAGGCTCTCTTTGTAGACGGAGAAATGCCCATGACGGTGCTCCAGAGGATACACAAGCAGGCTGTTTCATCTGGGCTGCTAACACTCTGCACTGGTTACTGATAACAGAATTACTGCCCCTCAGTTAATTAATCATGCTGTCTGCAAGCAAAAGAATCTCACTGATCTTAAAATAAGGGTTTCCTGCATGCAAACGATGAGAAGAGAGCAGAATACAGGACGAGGATGTTGAGCATTTAATTTCAGTAGATCTTGTCCTTCACACACAACTTCCACTGATTAAATTCATTGCAGACAACATAGTGCGGACACCTTTGTACGAGTTCACAATTAATTTAGACCACTTTGGCTTACTTTATAGGGATTGACAAAAAATTGCAAGAACATTTCTCAAAATTACCAACAAAAACTTGCAGCTATTTTATTAATTCAGTATAAAGAACACCAAACTTACAGGTAAACCTGTGCAGGTGCATGTGCATACCTGCAGGAACAAAGCTTCCATGAACTATTTTCCCCATTTATATGATCCTCTACTTATGTGCCAAAAAAAGAAAGAGCAAAACACAACAAATATTACTGTCCTGTTTGACTGCCAATTCCCACTGCCACCTCTCCCAAGCATGCCCGGCAGCAGGAGGACCGTGCCTTTCCAGAAGGCACGGGACAGCGGTAAGAGCTGATGGCTGCATTTGCCTTTTACGGGTACACCCAGAGGTAAGCACGATCTATAGATGAGAACATGCATGTATGTGGGAATGAGTTGCAGGCGGTGGCTGGGGTGAGCCCTCGCCTTCATCCATCAGTAGAAAGTACACCAAGGAGGCCTCAACTCAAAAAATCCCCTCACCCTACCTCCCGCGCTCCTCGTGGTTTCTCCCGTAAGCACGAGTTCAGTATTTTCTCCCGCTCTGAGTGTACGTATTCCTCGTCTCCGTGCCGAGTGCTGCGCAAGCCCATCAGATGAATAAGACCTTTATAAAGCTCACAGGTGCTGTTGTGCATTGCTGTTCGTGTAATAAATATGGCAGTAAGCCAAGAAAGCCAAATGATTATATATGCCTGTAATGGGTTTAGGAAGGATGGAAGGGTGTGGGAGAAGGGGAAAGAGGGAGGGATATAAGTTTAACACTACAGCATTGTTTTCATGGATATTTTTGTTTAAAAAAACCCCCACGCTGATGCATACGTACTACAGAGCAAATGCAAACAAGGCAGGTTTCTGGATTTTTTCAGCATGTGATGTGCTAGGTGAGAGTTGACACTACGCATACAATGAAAGAAACGCACAAAAGGATTAATCGCACAGGCAACTGCAAACCAGAGCTCCCACGGCTGGATGAGAGTAAAGACTAAATTGAGTTGTAGCAAAAATATGTTAAATCAATATTAACCGCAGACAGCAGGAGCAAATCTTTATTTGGAGACAGTTTAAACAACCCTCCCCCTCTCTCCCTCTATTCCACTCCCCCCATACATACGCTGTACCGTGAGGTATGGCTGGAAGTGTACCACCAGGTCCTACAAAGGGGCAGGTGAAGCAGGATTCGTGCTGAGCTGGCAGTCGCACCACAGCACTGAGGGACTGACACTGCTGTGCCAGAGCTGTGAGAGCCAGCAAGGACACGGGCACAACACAAAGGACACCTTGGAGGGTCTGTGGTGGCTCCTCTGGGCACTCGCATGGCTGAGGAAACACAAAGTGTGCCAGCAAACCTCGGGCCACTGCCTCCCCCCCTGTTCCCATCACGGTTCCAGACCACCTCTTCTGGGTACCTGCCCCAGTCTGCAAGGGCAAATAACTGGGTTACTCATTCAGCATGGGGGCTCTCATGGTAAAACAAACTACACAGCGCAGCAGCAGGTAGGCAGGCGATGAAACGTGAGAAGAAGTTATGTTTTCTCTAACAGTACAGAATAACAGCAGCCACCTAACACTACAGACTGGCGTTTCAAAAACAGCCCAGGATGGGCGTGAAGTTGAGATGAACACTGCATATTCTTCCTTGCAGTCCAAGTCATTGACGTAGGAGACCACATGTGCATCAAACTCGCTCAGAACTGGGCTCAGTCCGTATGATGCAGGGCAGGAAAGGCACAGACAAGCCAAGTCAGCTTTCAGACAGTGACCACAGCTTTCCCCTTGTTCTGTAATCATCGTCTGCAGAACAATTGAAATAGGGTTCCTGGAATTTATTATAGATGCTTTGCTTTGTTATCAATATGCAGGAAACACTGCAGCTACACTGGGGAGGAGAGATAGTTCCATGGTACTCATTTTTCACACAAGCACAATATAATGCATAAGAGCAAGCACACTGCCAAGTAAGCCTGAAATTTTACGTTCGCCCTTAGCTCTGATGTGGACTTGTGCACCAGTGGCAAAGCATTTCTCTGTGTTCAAGGTCTCCCACCTTTAGCTGGGAAAAACAATGCTCTTGCAAGAATTCCAGGTTTGTTTATTGAACGGTTGAAGTCTTAAAGCAAAAGGTGCTGCAGAAACCAGTAGCAGTACAACTGTGTGCTAAAGTTGTGTTAGAGCAACTACTCTTCCATAAAGGACAGCCACTTCTCTCTTAGTTCTCAGTGACCACCCTTTCAAATCTAAACATGTCTCAGTAGTCCATTTAGGTTTTAGGATCAGTAACTTGAAACTGTGGATGAAACTGGTCAAGCCTCTTCTATGTGTCCTCCACGGATATTCCTCTTAAGCTCTTGACATTGGTCATAAGTATCCACTTATCAAGCATTATTTAAATGTAGTCTTCTGGTTGGACAAGACAGACTGCAAGCCAGAATCAAACCCAGGCAAAGCCTATACAAAATTTAACCTAGATGATAGAATAATGTACTTGAATTTGGATCTGTTACAAGGTGGTTTGTTTCTGACAGCAGGGTTTTCTTGGAAGGGGAGAAAGGGTAGGCAGGGAAGGAGGTTAATAAAGGTATTTATAAATGTACAGGGTTGCCAGCTTCAATAGCTAAATTCAGGACAATACTGCAACCAGTAAGTCCAGCTGACACACATCTGAGCTAATGGGAAGAGCTTTCCACGTTGCATTAGTGCCCTAGCTTTTGAAAGCAAAGGCTTGCAGGGGTTGGATTACCTTGGCTGGCAAAATGAAAGCACAGTGGGAATCTGATTTACTTTCTGGAAAACAGAATTAACTTTAACACACCTCTCCTCATTTGTCAGTGCTTACTAGCAAGCGGTATTCCCCATCCACCCAACCCGTTCCCTTCCAAGTTGTGCTTCTAGGAAGGCTTCACTGAGGAATGTGGAGGGTGCAGATGAATTGCTTCCGTGTTTATTCTTTTATTAGGAATTTGTTTCAGTGAGCACCTCTATCATAACACAGTCTGATTTATGCTTACCTTGCAGCCGGGAAGACAAATGCACTAAGCTTTCCACAGAACAAGATGACCTCATGCTTTAAAAGAAAAATTTTTTTAAGGATTTTTGTAAGGGACAAGAATTTGCCCTTAACAGCAAGCTGCAAGCCAGAACCCATGTCAGTCCAAGTGACTCAAAACATTACAATCTACTGACAAATTCTTGTTTCAAAGCTCTTAATTTCAAGAACCACCTTTATGGTTTACATATTTCTTGGGGGCAAGCCAGTCACTTCCTTTGGGGTACTGGCAATCTTCATTTCAGCAGGACCAAGGTGGCAATTACACTTCATTAAGAGGCGGCATAGAAAGAGAATACAAAGACTTTTCATTTACCATAACGTGAGCACCAAGCAGAGGCTTCTGCACTTTCGTTACAGCAATTGAATTTCAAAGGAGAAATAGATGAGGGAGAGGAACCTGTACGGGGCTGGTGGATCTAAGTTTTGGGGGGGGTCCCAGCACTACTTTGGAGAAAAGCTCGCAGTTAAAGACTGCAATGGAAAATATAGATCAGCTCCGCTGACTGAGGCAATGAATTCTTCCCCACACCCCTCAGCACTACGTGCTGAGATAAAGGTTTGCCCCTTGATGCTTAGCAGAAGTCGAACTTTCGAGTCAAAACAGTACTGTGTCATCTGGTGTCTGGGCTACATTGTACATGTGGCGTCTGCTTGATCTTCTCAGACTGAAGAAATGCTGGAGATAAAGTACATGCAAATAAAAATAGTTTAAAGAAGAATGCTGGTGATAACGCCCAGTAGTACCTTGTTGCTTCATGCTTCCAAACGTTCTTAAAGAGCTGGTCATGCCTCATGGGGAAACAGGCAGCACTTTCTGCTTACAAAAGTAACTGACAGTCTAAATTTCCTCCTCCCTAACGATATTAGGGGAGATATTAGCACATAAACAGGATGCACACATCCAAGAGGCTTCTTACCGCTAATAGACCCTGATCCTAAGGACACCGATAGCCCTCGTGCTCCCTTTGTAGCCCAGGGACTGAAGCAAAGGGTCAAAATGGGAAAAACAACTGACACGATTATCTGTAGCCAAGATGACTGTAAGGTCTGAGGGCTCAGGTTTCAGATGGGAAAATGAGAAGTACATGACCCACAAAACCCTTAAGCAGTCCAATTTCTACTTTAAAGAGTGAAGGAGGATGCAGGCTGTGTAGAGACACCTGAAAACAGAAAAGAGGTGCAGCTGGACCCACCTTTCAAGAAAAACAGGAGCTGTGTTGCATCATGTGCAAAATAATGCCTTGCCTGTATAGCCTCCAACACCGTGAAGCAATAGAAAGGGGAAAAAATAAACCATCCAGCTACCCTAGTGGAGAAAAATACCGAATTACTCTTGTTGAAGTCTCCAAACACCAAAAGAGCTCAGGTAGGTCAACAGCAATAAAAAATAAATATATGAGAGTGAGAGAATCATATGAACCCCTCTGATGATGTGCTTTTCTAAAAATAACCACGGGCACTTATTTTGTCCCCGAACCCAACGAGCTGAATAAGATTGCATTACAGCTGCACAGTCACATTGCAAGATAATACAGGATGCGAGCCAGATTCTCACCTCACGTAAAGCAGCACAGCGCCACTGGAGTCACTGCAGTTATTTTGAACAGCCCCAGCGGAGGATCTAGCCACACATTTTTGTGTGATATACACAGCTCACAAGCAGCGTGACCAGCTTTATAAAGTTCATAGTTTTCCAGTCGGAAGTGTCTCACATGCTTCATTATTCAAATTTGTATTAAAAACCCATTAAGATCTCAAGGTGCCCTGAGGACCAAACACATTTTAAAGAAAAGCAGTTACAAGTAAGGCAATGCGTATTTAAAGTTGGGGTTTGTTTGTTTTTTTTCCTGCTTGTCCTATTTAATGGGTCAGGAGAACTAGCAGGTTAAGAAGAGGGTTACAAAGAGGCCCACTGAAACCTTCCTCTCTCTTTCTTCCTGGCTAGATCAGAAAGAATCTGGTTTGTTTATTTTTTCCTGTTGTAACATAGGTCAAAGTATTAAAAAGACTGAGAATCACCGACCTCTTGCTTACAATCTTTGGGCTCACACATATGACAAGACTGGGCAGAAAAGGTTAAGTTCAAAGCAGCCTGGACCTCTAGGGACACTTTGAAGTACTTCAGCATAATCTAAATTCATAAGGACCCCTTTAATGTCTAAGTAAACTAACAAACGCTTTTGGAACAGTCTACCATCCCCTAAGGAAAAAAAGCTGTGCAGTAATAATCACTGAATTACCCAAATAGTCTAAAAAAATAGTCTGATAAAAAAATCCTATTAGAGCTGCTCCCTTCCTTTGGCAAAGGTAATTGCATTTTTTGCTTTCTAAAAACAGCAGCCACCATCTTCCTCCCAAAGAGAGTTAGTCTTCAAAGAGAAGTGCCATTCCTGATAACTGGTGACAGACCACCACGAGGAAGTTAACCGTTTAGGGCTGGACTGCGTTCCTGCCGCTGGACGGGGATGATGCCGTGCCGCCCCGCTCCAGCCGTCGGAGAACTATGAAGAATTAAAACTCCTCAAGCAGACTGCACGACCAACATGCTACATCCTGGCTTTGAAGGAAAATATACATGAAAAGGAGTTGGATAAGCACCGACTTTGAAAGATGAGCTCCTTCAGAGCTCCACTGCTGTGTGCTTTGTACATGCACATTTCTAGAAGCAAGAGAGGGAACTCCGTTGTATCTCCAGAAGAGAAACAACAGAATATTTCTGTGACCAAATGACCCACGACACGCTACAATTGAGAACGATGCTTCCCCCTCAAAACAAACTCCTCTTGTGTTGTCAGTAGTTACTCATAGTTGCTAGAAATACATAGGGCAACTTCCCACTTACTTGGAATTGCATTTCTTGAAAAAAAAGAGATTACTTTGCGTAAGTAAATGAAATTAGAGTATCTTATACTACCACAGGAACATTAATCTACGTCCTTAATTCTGTGTCATTTCAAAAGGGATCTACTGACCTGCCAATGTGTGGTCAGGACGGAAAATTACCTCTTTTATTATGTACAAGTAGAAAGCATAGAGAGGCTTGTTTTTTTCCATTTTCTTCTACAGCAGCTTCAATTCATTTAGGACGAGGCAAAGAAGTCATACATCACAGGCTGTTTCTGGGAGATCAGCGTGGCATTTTCTCACTGCCTCTCTCTTGCTTAATCCAGTATTTCCCCAAATTGGATGGATGTCAGGATAGCAGGCAAAGCCTTCATCCTGAACACTGGCCAACAGCTATTAACTGATGATGAATACTGCAGTACTAGCAGTCCTCTGCTTTAGACCACAGGATCTACAGAGCACGAAGGTCTCTCTGCTTCGTGCCTTGCATGATCAGACATAGGGGGCTGAGAAGATCCTGAATACTTCCAGGAGGGGCTGAAGACCAGCTCTGGGAGCCAGTCCTGTCAGTGGTGGCTCTCACCTGGCCACCAGATACACGGGACCTTGAAGAGAAGGAAAATACAACGGACAGGTAGCCTGTCACTAGATCATTGCAGAGTGGTAACTAGGGGATGAAAGCAATACACTGATCCCCTCTGTGGTGGAGCCCAGTAGTGGTGCAGGGAGGGCACATTACGGAGCAGAGCCTTGAGGTGTGAGTGAAAAAGAGACACAGCGGTTTTGCTACTTTTCTCCCCCAGGTAACGTCAAGGCTTCCACTCCTTCAGATGAAGGTGAAAGCAAAAGGGTTTGGTCGTAACGGCCTGGATCAGGTTCCCATTTAAAGTGGCCTCTAGAGAAGTACGAGTGTATAACATCAATGACCAAAGCAGCTGTGGAACTAATTGCAACACTTTGCCCAACATTTAATCAAGTACAGTGAAGACCCCCTATCCATACACCATTAATGAAATGCAAAAAGAGTCAACAATCAGTACTCAAGGAAGCTAATAGCTGGGGTGGGGGGGGTTATTATTATTTTTGCTGGAGACAGGCTCCTGGTAAATTCAAGGGGTGGCTTGTATCTAATTAAATGATCTGAAGGAGAGGGATCTCTGATTTAGCCAGAGACGGTGGCTGAATCAATAGAAGGACTTCTAAGTGTGCCGGGCTTGCGTGCTTGTACAGTAGCCATCCCCACTGTGTGCGAGCTGTTCAAAGCAGGGAGCACAAACTCTGCCAGATGTCCCGTCCGTCCCATGGCCTAGCACAGAGCAGCAATGTCATGTATCCACAATAGTTGTGCAACTCACACACAGTATCAGTGCTGGAATTACGCCCAGACTCAGCCCTGGTCATTCATAAATATGGACAGAACCCAAGTCCTTGATTATAAACACTCTTACACACAGTTATGCAAGTGGCTGAATAATTCAGGCTTTCTTCCCAGATACGGCATAATATTGAGCTATGTAGGAACACAACTCTGCTCTGGCACGGTCTGAGATCTCTGGACATCAGCCCTTCTCTCCAGCACAGCTTGTAAACCGGGGAAGAACAAAGCTTACAGAAAAGCTTACAGAAATGTGACCTCTCATGGCAGCACCCTCTCCCTCCTGAGCATCCCCGCTCTCTCCTGCCCGGCTCCCGTCATGTGTTTTCCACTTTGCCTTAATGCCGGGATCCCAAGAAAAGAGACGCTGTACCAACAGCCTGCTGGGGTGACACACGCTCCATGGCTGGCAGTATTATGCCAGCAAGACTGTGGCATTTTGAACTCCAGGGAGAGCTTTGGGCAGGAGCATGCCCATAGGCAGGTACAGCTGCACAGGGGGCAAAAACACAGCCCAGAGCACGAGGATCACTGTGGGAAAGTGAACTCTAATCCCACAGTCTCCATCACAACCCATCTAACCCATTTCAATATCACATATGCACTTCACGGGGTTGCTGTAAGAACCTGATAGCTAGAAGTTAGAGAAGGGTTTAAATTTAACGAAGTGTTTCCATCTTTAGTAAAGCGGAAAATACTACCAGCATTCCCCGCAGTTACCCAACACCCTCTACTGAAACAGTGTTTTCTCAGCGACTTGCTCGTGCAGCTCACTATTGACTGACTTTCTTCGTTCATTCTCCCAATTTTCCCTTGACTACACCATCTTTGAAACCCATTTCCTTGACTTGTACCGGGCCACGATACCATGCATTACAGACAGGTACCTCGCTCCATGAAAGCTCCCGTCGGCTCCAGCGAGAGGTCTCCCGGGCAGCGCAGCCTCTCCCTGAACTGCATCAGGACCCAGCTCCAATTTCCTTCGCTGCAGCGATTCAAGGTGCTGGCTGATTTAACGCCTCAAGAGCCACACGTGAAAATGCTCTGGCCATACTTTCCCTGCTATACATATGTGTATGTTTTCAATTTGCATACAAGTAACAAAGCAAGTGAACATGAACTGCTCATCGCTTTGCAAGGTGACTTTCCGGCCCCCTTCAAATTTGGCTATTTCAGAATTTTCTTCGAGCCGTACTCTATTATCTACATGCATCATACCAGAAGAACAGACAACAGCTTTTTGCAGGTTTAGTTATTTGATCCCTGCAGCAACACGCTCCTGACACAGTTTTATAGCACTCTGTGGAGTTTTCTAGCAATATTTCTTCCATCTCTTCAACAGACAGTCGAAATGGATCCTACCTCTCGTATGGGTGTAAGCATGCTTCCAGTCTTTACAGCCAACTCACAGCTGCACAATATTAAACAAAAAAGTAAATTATTGTTCCTTAATGCATTATATGAAAGGGCAGAATACAGCTCGCTATTTAAGCCTCTGCATAATACTTTTAACCTACAACAGAGAGAAAGTGCATGCTTTGAAAGCTATTTTTCTTTGAAATGTTCAACTAAGTCTTCTGTTCTAGGTGAGTATTTCATACAGATAATGCTAAGCAGCAGAAATAATTCCTTCCACACTCATTCATTATACAAATTCTGATATAAATCCACATTAGAAATCAATGTGATAAAAGCTGACAGGTACTTCACAAATGCTCAGCTGATTCCTCAGATACCCACAATAAAAAAAAATATATATATACTTGTTGCCTTGCTATGAATTTGGACCATGTTTGGCACTTTTGCTTTGGTGTTGTACTATGTTTAGCAGTTTGGTTTGGTGCTTGATGGGTAACCACAGCTTTGGTGCTTGATGGGTAGTGACAGCAAGGAACAAACTTAAACACAAGAAGAAGAGGACCAGAGCATTTCAATTACTTAATTTTACCATAAAATAGCTACACTTTCATGCAAAAAGGAAGAGCCCCTACCTTAAAATAATTTATTTTTCTGCAGCTAAGAGACATTTTGTGGCAGGAGGGAAGACATTCCCAAAACTGCTTCTTCCAGACCTTTGTGCACACCGCAAAAATCCGTCAGTGCCTAGAGTGACTGTTCTCCCGCTCACCTTTTATGTACGCACTGTGCAAATGTTACATGCAAAGTGGGAGAGACAGTGTTTTTTAAAAATAAACAGAAAAATCATATAAAGAAGGTGCTGCAATTCTTTACTTCAGTGTGGATGAAAGTCTGAAGTACTGCCTGTCTTCCTCAAAGGACAACCATCTCCCTACTAAACACAAAACATACTTTAAGGATCTGAACCTTATTGCTTACTGTACACGTGAAAGAGATGATGAACTAAACTGGACTACAATGTATTCAAGATTATTAGGCCAGCAACCATCTTTTCATCTTTTGTTCAGCATCCAGTACTGTGAGGCCGGGTTTCCGTACATGATCCGGTTTCCGAAATCATCACAGGATTATTTTTGCTTGACCTCGTAGGGAGTTGCGGTGCCTCTCTGGACGCACTTTGTATTTCTGATGCCAGTCCGTACGTCTAATCATCCCTAAACTTCCCCAGCGCATACATTTGAACCATGCTCAGAGGGACACGCACAGTGACACTCCAGGCTGCCTTCCTACTTATTTTTAAACCCATCTACCCTTACGCCTGCAGAGACAGCGCTGCGGGCTCCCAGCTCCTGCCGAGCTCTGCAGCAGCCTGGCTCTTTAGCCCGGCTCCGGCTGAGCTCTCACCGTTCACCCTCTTTGAGCACCGGCTGCTACTGCTTAGTTCACAAAGGTCCTCAAATGAAGAGTTAAAAGCTGTGCAGGAAAGTTGGAGCAAGCCTGCAAAAACATTTTGATAAGCTTGTGCGCAAGTGGAAAGGCAACAGTACACGATAGCCAGGAGCCCACGTGCTCTGCCCTGGGCTAGACATAAATTCTCCATCCCGCTCCTCTGGCTCTAAGTGATTCCAGGTCACATCCATACATCACAAAACTTTACTATTGTGCTCACGGTGTTTAAACTTGGGGCAGGAAGCAGCTGGGCTCCAGTGTATGATCTCATATGGATCTGGGTAGATATTTCCATGGAAGCATGGTACAGCTTTTAGCAGGCTTAATTTCTGCTCCATACCTGTGTTTTCCTGCCTGGGGAAGGAAATGCCATGTGGACTCTGGCACAGGCAGTGGAGAGTTGACAGCAGAGTATGTCCAGAGGGAACCACCGTGTTGCAGAGATGTCGAAAACCAAACAGCTATCCAAAAGCGAGAGGAATAAAAGATTGACAAAGAACAGTAAAACACAGGTTCATCCCTGAACAGACCTGTACCACGGGCAGTTTTATGCAGAGGCAGAGCCCAGGGCAGAACTGGGTCCCGTGCTGGAGGCTTCACCCTGCCTGCTGAACACCAGTACCATGGGCTGCACTGCAGGGAGAGGCGCAGGGGAAAGCAGGCATCGAGGAATCGGCACTGAGCATGGGAATGGGGCATCCATGAGTATCTTCACGCAAAGCCCGTGAGCCAGAGGGTCCTCTGCCAGCGCCCACTGCACAAGTCACAGTGGCCTGAAGCCACCCATCATTTAGAAGAGACTTGATCCAGGGCTAGTCCTTAGTCAAAGCTGTCAGGATTGAAAATAGCAGTAATTTCCACTCCCCTCCCACCAACATCTTTCTAGAAGACTGTGGAGATTAGGTCTTGCTCCCCACCTCATTCAAGAGGATTTTTTTCCACCTTCCCCCATCACCCCCAAGTCAGATGGGGGAATATCTTGCAGACCCTGCATGGTCGTCTTCTCACTAGTTATACCAACAGAGAGCAAAGCAGGGCTTTGAGCAACAGATAAGGCTGGGCAGGTGAGTGATAGTAATTTTAATAATCCGACCCCAGAATAATTCAAGTAAATGTCATGAAGTTACCCTAACGCCTACATGCGCACTAACATGCGATATCCAGTAAGCAGCTGTGTTTTCACATAGTTAGATCAAAGAGGCTGCAGAACAAGAAGGTCATGGTTTGGTTACAGTGTCTAAACAACTAAATCAGTGGGTACCACTGGGCCTGTCACTTGATCTCATTACCCTGACCTCACCAGCTCTGGAATTTAGTGACCTTCCCAGATCAATTTTTCAGAAATGACTGAAGTTTTAGAGTATGCAGAGATTCTCTCAGTGTTGGCTAAATAATTATATCAAAAGTCCAGGAAAGGGGAAAGCTTGTCACCCCTTTCCCATTAACATGCATTTCTCAATTTCTCTGGAATACAGCACACACCCGGGGGGGAGCAGTGATTTTCCTTTGTGATTTGTATCAGAGTATTTTCTTTTTTCATTAGAATGGAGATCTTAAACATTTATTTTTTTAAAAATCAGATTGCTATTACAGCCTTTCTTACATTTTTTCAGCTCGTGTTTTCCAGGACTGTGCAAAGACACACAGGAAGCTTTACTCCCCAACTTTTTTGTTGTTTTTACCTCTGTAAACAGAAATACAAGCTCCTCAGCCGTCAACATTTAATCACATGCAATCGTATTTCCTTTTGCCAACTTTCATCGTAATATCATGCAAGCAAGGAGGAGGAAGCAGGGCTCAGTTCATAGCCAACATACTGATACTACTTTGTTTTCTATGCACCTGACACCTGTTTGTCTGGTTCCAGCTCACCAAAAAGCCTACACTGGCCACATGAATTAAATTAACTTGAGTTCCAATCTCCAAGCTTTGGGAGTTTTTTTAATTTTATTTTTCACAATAAAAATAGCCTACTTTTAAAAACTTGGCTAAGGCTTCTTCCTTAAAGTTTTATTAGTTCTGCTCTGCAAGAATAAACCTGGCAACAAAATCTCACAGCTTTATCATGAATCCCTCATTATTTGGATTTTTCTGAAAGCATCGGTATTAAAGCTGCATGATTGCATAAGGAAGTAGAGTTTGGGCATGGATAAAGGGCTCCATCTAAAACTTATTTCTAGGCTTGTGGTTGCTAGGTAGAGCTGAAGCAATCTCAAATGTCCCGACACCTATGAGCAAGTAAAGTCTTGTTTATGGCTCAAATAGCAAAAGTGAAAGTCCTCAGGATTAGGGTTCCCACACACACAAATAATTGCACAGTATTTTGGAGTTTGAATAATGAATTTAAGCATTGAAAATCCTGCAGTTGTGGATTCTGCCCATGGCAATGGCATGCAAGCATAAGAGGCTTTCCTAGCCACCTGGAAAGGTAACACCCACCCCCAGCAGCAGCCCATCCCTCAGAGATGGCCAGATGGTTGTCTCAGCAAAGAGACAGGTCTCTAAAAGTAAGAACTTGTGCCAGTGGAAAGTCTCCTATTCTCCGAGAGACACGTTTTCTGCCAAAACTGCGAAAGATTCCCCCAACACTTCTGTTCCCAGCGTTCACACGCTGAACAGTAGGGATGACGATTATTTAGGAGGTTTGGCTGTTACCGGAGCATTCTGTGGAAGAGCAGCAACATTTCTACTGCAAAATAAGCTTCCCAAGCCTACCTACAGTGCTGGGATATGCAAGCCCCGAAATTGATTGAATGCTGGTAATCCTGCTGGGACTACCACAGAGACTTGTCTTCTCCAAGTTAAGGTACATAAAGTGAATTTATTCTGCTCTGTATTTCAGAGCTCACACTTCAATTTAGAGCAACTCCACAGAGTTCAGCGGTGCTGCTCTTGCTTTACAGCAAGGTAATAAAGATCATAATCAAGCCTTCTATGCTCCTAAGATATTTCTTACTTGGCTTTGTTAGGAAAGGCATATTCCTCTCATCACAAAGGCATGCATAGTTAGATAGCACATTGTGTAAAGATTATTTCTTCTGATGCGGCTGGCTCTGACTTTCACTGGGGCATTTGAGCACCCTCACAGACTAAACATGAACAACAAAATGTTCTTCATAGATGAAAACTAATTTAAAAGCATCCATTTAACATGCATTTGGTAGTTAGAAGAACGCTGGTTGCTTGCTTGCTTTTAGATAGTGAGGTTAATGGCCCTTTAAAAACAACTCCAAAATATGCTGTGGTGGCATAGCATAAATCGTGAGGGCTGGGAGTTCCTTTTTAATTCCTTTTTGGTAGTCAACAGTAAGGGAAATGGCAGTTTCAGGCATTTATCTCCTCTTCCTCCTCTTGTGCATGCACATGCAAGCGTCATGCTTCATACACTAAAGCAAAGCCAGAGCTGTAGCAACATTCACCTATGGCACTGCTGAACTCCCTGTTCTGCCCAGGCATTCCTCACCCAAATCATGAATATCTGGTGGTTTAAAAAATAAAAAATAAAAAATAAAATTCATATGTTTGCGTATCTAAGTTTATGAACTCAGAATTAGTCTGTAAATAATCTGTAAAAGTCTGAGGTAAAGGAAATGAAGCTATAAGTGAACAGCACAGCTAAACCAATGAAAAGATACGCCATTCATATAGATATTCCTTGTAACATTGAAAGAGAAACAAAGTGGGCAAACAACCATTTGTTAGAAACATGTCTGCTAAGAGACGCATTTGCAAGAGTTAGTGTTTTACACAACCTTCTAAGGCCAAATTTCCCAGTTTCAGTTTACACGGGCATTCACCAGGATAAGACTTCAACCAATCTTCTAAACCATAACTGAGTTTACACCTTATTCTGAAACACAGTCAAAATTAAACGTACCATAAATTCAGGAGCTGAAGAAACAACCAGAACAAAAGTGATGCTTCAGCTGGGACTTTGGCTGAGGAGAATCCCAATTTGTTCTTCACGTCTTCAAAGAGATTAGCTCATTGTTGAAGGGATGGTCCTAATTATTGGGCCCCTAATTTGATTTGTTTTATCTTTAGACACAGCATGCACCACCACAAAAATACTTTTAAAAGAGAGAGAGAGATTTGCACATAGGAAATATAAATGATAGCCAGCTGATAATTGGAAGGAAATCATAGTTTCCCATTATTTCTGACATGTAAATTGTAGATTTAAAGTGAAATTGCAAAAACACAGATTACGCGAGACATGGTTTCCACCTAAGAAAAAGAAGCCAGTTTCTCTGAAAGTTTCGGTTTCAGAGTTGAATGCACCCACCTTCCGACAAGTTGCTAGCCAACTTGGACCACGTGTATTCCCATTCATTTTTGAGGACTGCTAAAGATGCATTTGATCTTCACCCAACTGGTAGCTTATGTTTTGTCTGAATACACATTGTCCATACAATGCACACATTTGATATACTGTATATTACCCAAGTTGAAAACCCCACTATTCTGTGAGATACTACCCTGCAGTTTCAACTGAATAAGATTTCATAAGCAGTTCAGGGAGAGGAAGGCTAGTGTGAAACAAGTTTAAAGGGAATAAAGCCTCTGAAAATTATTAATTACACCATGTACTACCAAAATCCCCTAATAAAAGCATGGCGGTCAGAATGTGTCAATTGGCTGGCACAAAATGGCCAGCAGATGCCCCAGGCCAAGGATCTGGCCCCAGGAACTGTGGCCTGGTTGCCCAGTAGGCAAGTCCTTTGGGCATGCTGGGGAGCTGTGCAAGAGGACAGGCAGGCATGATCAGGCTTGGCAAGATTAGGTCAAGTGAAATACCACATATACATGATTGGACCAATCACATCACTGACAATCTCCATCAATTTATCGTCAGCCTGAGCATTTTCAGAGCTTCGCTGTCCTTGTGCAGATCCTCAGCTGAACAAATAGGCATGACCCACTGAGAACTGATCCTGTGGCTCCAACAGTGCCTGTGTTACCTGCAGCCACCTAAGTGAAATGCTTTTCCTAGGTGAAGAGGATACAGCCTAGCACCCACCTCAGATCCTGGCCGGATCGGTCCCTCCATCGGGGAGGTAAAAACCACCACCACCAGAGGCTTGACTTAGATGGGTTGAAGCTCATTGCCTTAGTTCTGCAAATGGAAGAATTGAGCTCTGCCCTCGGGCTGTTTAAACAAACTCCTGCTCAAGAACGGACTCCTAGTTCTCCCAAGTCAGTAGTGATCTGAAGTTCCTCTTGTTCAACAGTTTTAATAGCTTGTAAAAAAAAAAAAAATTAGAAAAAAAAGATCAAGCAATGGTCTTTGCCCACCATTTAGCACCTGGTTACACTTCAGCTCAGTTCCAGGCAGAAACTGCTAGAGCCCAAGGGTCAAGACAGAGCGTGGGGGAACCCGTTGATTAATTGGTCTTTCATAGATCTTTTAATATCCAGGCCCCAGAAATTCTGCAATACTCAGGAGCTGCTGTCTAGGTTCAGTGTGACAAGACTCAGTGATGTGCTATTGTCAATAAGTACACACACTTCATGCTTACTTGCTTTACTTAAAGTACAAATCATAAATAGTTGTATGTGACAAATTCCCCAGTACTGAACCTTCACGGCTGCCAAGCAGCATGCTGCAGAACAGAACAAGGAGGGCTATAATTTTCTTTTCTTCGTTTTGTTATTTGACCTTCAGTTTTTCAGTTGTCCTTGGATCAGTCTGGAACTAAATATAGTCCTTTCAGCATTATTTATATGTTTAACCCAAAGCTACCCACGTGTGTCAAGGGACTACCATAACACTGTTCTAAATTATTTTAACAGTTTATTTTAAATTGGAAAATGTGGTTTTTCAAAAACCATTGTCAATTAATTATGATTCCACAAACTCCTACCAACTCTCTTGTGTTTTGTAACAATTTGCTCACAGCCCACAAGACAAAGCCTCCAACTTGCTCAGACAAAGCTCTTGAAACTGTCCAGCCTTTGAAAATGCTGACTGATCTTTAAATTAACACATTGATAATGATTTTGGCCACCAGCTATTTACAAATGCAATGCAATTTACAAATAAAAAACCCCCCATAGATGGATCAGCTGCATCCTTGGGGATCAAGAGTCATCAGGGCTGAAACTTCCCTTAGTGCACTATATCTCTACAAACTATTTGGAATGGGAACCAAAACCACCACATTCAACTGAAAGTCATTAGTGTCTGACTACATACAGTAATTCCTCCTGAACTGAGCTATATATTTTTCAGTCTAAAGGTCTTTGCCAAGCAAGGAACACTGTAATGATCCTCTCTGAAACCTTGAGAAAGGACATTTTCTGCCCCAGGTAGCGGTTCCATGGTATGTGTGCCAGCCACAGAGCTAACCAGAACAACAAAGAGTTGGGTAGGTGGGTGCGTGGACAGATAGATGGGCGCACATACACGCACGCTGTTTCTATCACATAAGAGCAATTTTCCCTGTATGATCATAATTCTGCAAACAGCATAAATTTTCTTTTATTTACATAACCAGTGTGAGCAACTTCAGAGAAGAATTTATGGTGCAGCTTGGGTTTCTGTGTGGGTTGCTCTTTTACTGTATCAATATTATGTTTAACAACATTTTTCAGTCAGAAAAAGGTCCATGTGAAAGTTGAAAGGTGAAAGAATTATTTCTAACTGTTCTCAGGTAAGAAAAAAAACCCCAACACTGTTTTATCCCTGGCCTAAGCAATACAAGCCAAATTCAGCCTATGAATTTAAAGGGCTTGCACTAGTAAATCAGCTTAGAGCAGTTATTTAAGAGTTCAGAATTTCTTGGATAATGAATGAGACAAGTTGTCCACATAAACATTACCAAAACATTTTTAAATTTTACAGTCAGCTCTACAGCTTGACACAAAATAGTGTCACCCGGAAAAACAACCAGCCATTGCCACCAACAACTGGGACAGGATTTCTGACTGTTAGCCACTCCCATTTAAAGCAAAATTTTCAAAAGAACTGAGCACCTAAAATATTTTTCTTCTTTGAAAAAAAAAAGTCAGCTATGTTACAGGGTTTACCTTTCATTTCCTTGAAACTCTTGAGTTCGAGCTCCATAGATGCTACAAGCCTAAATGCCCAGACGTAAGTAAATCACCTTGGGAAACACATTCACAAATACAAGTTCTAAAAAATTGATTCATGTGCACGTGGCAGTCAGTGAAAATTCCTACTGACCTTTCGTTGCTGCTCCCTAACTTTATCAGAGCAATTGCACAAAGTAAATGGAACTGAGTTCTCAAGCGAGTTTGAGACCCTGTTTAAAAGACACAGTAAATCCAGGTTTACGGCAAGAAGCATCTGATCAAAACCATCCCAGCCACACCACCCAAAGCATTGATCTGGTAGAAACAAGCTCTGTTAACTCACATTTGTTAATATGGAAAAGTGAACTTTGAACCAGATCAGGTACAGCCTATCTTCTCCCCGTAGCATAGTAGAAATGGTATAAATTACTTGTCTTGCGCTCCAATTAATTAAATCAAAATTGCCTCATGTGCTCACCTCGGTCCAGATCAGATCTGCCTTAGGGAATGATCCAGTGCTGATGAGTGCGAACCCGCAGCCCAGGTGCCGCAGTGACAGATACTGGAGTGGTGTGTGGAGACTGCAGTTTTTCAAAAACACACAACAACATATCAACCACAGAATGAAGATATACAAGGCAAAACCAAGGTGGTGTCATAAAATACATTCAGGGTCAATAGCTAACGTCCCTGTTATAAAAGCTCTATTGGTTTTACCCAAGGTTATTTCCTTAGCTGCCAGAAGTCATTTGGCTAGAGATGGGATAAGGAGGTTGCTTTGGGCACTGAGCGCGGTCTATCCAAGGATCAGATCAGTTATGTTTTGCCACTTTTTTAGAAGCTGTTTATTCCAAGTCACTTGCTACATATTTATATATATAAATATAAATGTATACATATGTTTATACATACAGGGTATTTACATAAAAGCTCTCGGGAGCTTTTTGGATGAGAAACCACACTATTTTCCTTCAGTTCTAAACCACGCTTTATCAAGACGACCAGAAGAAGTGTTGCCAAATTTTACTGCCCTCCTGCCCCCCTTGCTAGCTCCAAGTTCCTCCACATCTCAGAGGCTACTGACTACTTATGGCAAAAAGACAATCCATTAACCTAGAAATCCTCAAACTTTCATCAGCTTTCCCTGCCCCTGTAAGGATAAATACTAGTCCCGCAGGCCCCAGTTTAGGAACATCTGGCTTAGCCACTCTCCTCATGTACAGAAACACATCTCAGGAGGGGGAGATGAGCAGAAAGATGCTCCTGAGGTGAGAGACGCCTGCAGCTGCATCTCTGCCCGGGGCTGACCTGCAACTATTCCCAAGCATGCGAGACCTCACTGTGCACTTCAGCTATCAGCTCCTCATCCAGCACCCTCTCCTCTTTTCCCTACGTGATCTCCTTCCATGGTGCTGCTGTGTCTCAGCCCCCACCCCCCTGCAGCTTTTTGGCCATTCACCTGAGCCTCTCAACTGTTCACCACGGTCAAACAAAAGCAGGAAAGCAAGGGGTGCCATCAACCAAGGGCTTCCAACAGGCCGGAGGGACCGCTTCTCATTGCTTTCCACCAGGCTTGTTCCTGCAACAGGCTTGTGCCTGGCCGCAAAGCTGTGGCAGCACCAGAGAGGAACTCCTCCCTGACACAGGGACACACACAAGCACACGAAGGGCAGCAAACTTCGAACACGCGTTTTGGCTGTACCCTCATGCCCCCATGTTTATGATGCACTGAAACTCACTCAGATTACTTCTGCCCCTCATCCTCCCACGACAATGGTCCAAACCCATTCAGAGTGAAGACACAGCGGCTGTGACTGCAGAGCTCCTCTGGCATATCCTGTTGCACTGCTAGGATATACACTATTAAACAACCAAACATCTCAACTCTATTAGTAAACTTATTATTACAGCACTGTAAAAGAAAAAAATGCATTTTTGGGTTTTTTTTATGATGGAGCTGCCACTGTCTGGAGGAAACCTGTGTTTAGCACACACAGAAAAGCACACACGTATTTCATATGGTGCATTGCAAGCTGCACAGAATAGAAAGCAGCTGGAGGAAAATGGCTATAGAGAAATGGTTCTCCTGGGCATCATCTGTTGATTTGTTTTGTTTAGAGAAGGAATGAGATTTTTATCTCTGCTCAAAATATAAAATGCTTCCATGGCACTGAGCTCACTGCTTGGCTATGCTCTCACTCAGGAACGTAAATAAAAAGGGGGGAAGGAGGGGAGAAAAAGCTCAGAATCCCTAGCAATGTTAAAAAATAAATAGAAAAATGTCTGTCAAGGCTTGAAAGAGGAACTGAGCCATCAGCTATCATGGAAATGAGGGTCTCCTTGCCGTGCTTTTTAATAGCTTGCTTCTACTAAAGCGGAGGAGGCAGGTAGGGACAAACTACTCAAATCCCAAGTCTCAAATCCCAGCCTGAGTCTTGGCAGGATGAACATCCTTACACTGTAAATACACCAGTCCTTACAAGATTCATGGCCTGTGAAGGCACAGATTCTTACTGTCCTTCCACCATCTTGTGCCCACAGTTGATATTCCAAGCTCTCTCTGTAACCTTGTTCTAGAGAGGTTCCTCACTCCTCTGTGCCAGACACCCAAAATTTGATCACGGGATCACGGAATTTTCAGAGTGGTCTCTTTCTTTTAACAACAAGGCTCTGTGTCGTAGGAGAGCACTGGATGACTGGTTTTTCCACTCAAGTTGATAGCACTTCCATTTGTATTAAGCAGAAGTCGTATCTCAGGAAAGAAAATAATTTGTGAAACCACTAAACAATTATCTACTGCTAATAATTTGAACTTCTTGAAGTTTAAAAACATCACTACTGAGGATGGTGCTCAAACTGTGAGAAATGTCCTGAAGTCTAAACCTTCCTGGTAGACAAAGTTTAAAATACTATTACTCTGACATCTGGAAGGCTCAAGGTTTGTTGCCATAGCTAGGAATAGTTATCACAAAACTGAGGATCCTTTATATTTGCACTACCTATTCTTAGCTCTTAAGAGGAGATGAGAGACAGCAGGCCAGATACGTATCTAGAAGTGAAGGCTGCTGAACGTCACTCCAGAACAGCTCCATTTCATTAGCAACAGAGTGGATCTGAAGTCTTTCTGGAACCACCAAGGGGTGTTTGCTCTTCTTAAAGCTGTGCTGTCTCTCACCCAGCCAGAGCTCTGACCTGACTGGCTACTGAGGAAGAATTTGGGCAACCCAGAGTCCCATGCTGGGTGAATACATTATAACTTTCAGAGACATAAGAAAATCCAGAACATTAGTGTTTTACTCACTGAAATCTATTCTTACTTAAACATACAGCTCCTCAGTTTTCCTACCATTAAGGCTACACTGAGGTCTCTCTTGGAGAGATTGCTGCATCTCAACCTATGATGAGTATTTCAGAAAATCTTAAAATTGAGGTTTGTTAAAGTCTTCGGAGAGCAAACAGATCACATTCATATTTTAAGAGTTGGAAGAAGGCCCTTGCAGTCTTGACCACCATCACTCTCTGTCCCTCATGCTAGCATGTAACACATTGAAGATCCTTTAGTTGCTCCTTCCTCTCCCAGGGAGGCTATATTTCATGTCTTTCCCACATTTCAAACCACGTGCCTCCATAACCTCTTCATCTTGTTATAGCTCTACTGAGAGGGTGTTTATATAAAAGCTCTTTGGAGCTTTTTGGATGAGAAACCACAAACATGCATGCACAGATTACATCAGATTTATTGCTACTGAATAAGTTAAAAGAATACTTAAGGTTACAAGTTCAAAACTCTGCCAGTAGTTCTCATCCAAGAGCATTCATACAGCAGGAGCTTGTGATCATACAGTTACCAGTTACCCATCTCCTCTAAAGTCCACTGCCTTTTCATCCTTCCCGTACCCCTCAACTCCCAACAAGTATCACAAGGTTTCTACTAGCTGAAAGAAACTATTCTTTCCAAGGAAGCAGACTTCACTTTGTCAACACAAGCACGCAGCCACTGCCCCATGCCCTACTCCCAACATATATCTCAGTTCAGCTCCTTTCCTCCATCCTCAACTTTCCCAAACATACTTGACCTCAGTCCGTAACAACCACTTCAAACTCGTATGGAGTTATATTCTTCTGTTCCCACCTACTTTTCCCTGTCCTCCTCCAGCCGTTGCTGGGCATCCAGCTTCTTTTCCTATCCAAGAAACAAATGAATATAACAGGTTTTGCCCTTTCCCTTGTTTGTTGCTTCCTTGCTCCCCCGACAACCCCACAGGTTCTGCAGAACCATGGAACAAACAACTGGCCAGGGAAGAAACTATCATCAGAGGAACGGATATGAAGAATCTACCACATGCTAGATGACCTTGGCATTAAAACTCTCATATCCCTATTGACCTGCACAGTCACTCCAGCCATAGAAAACATATGTAAAATAAACAAGCAGAACGTAAAAGAAATTGTCACTAGTATAAGCAATGGCACATAAAGTGAGGGAATAAAGAGACAGACATTGAACATCATTTTCTCAAGCTCCTCCACTATTCCTGTGAAAGTGAAATAAATGCATTTCCAGACCCAAACCAGAAAGTACTTCGAGCTCTTTCTGCTGGCTGTTTCTCAGCAGTTAGCACACACTGAGCTCATGGAACAGTAAACTTTGTTTTCAATGGGGAAAAAAGCCAAAAACAAACCTAGGGAGATAACAGATAGAAAAATCCATCTAAAGGTTTCGGGTATGTCAAGGGGAACTGATAAAAGACAATCTCTCAATAATATGTCAATATTTTATTTTAAAATAGTTTTCAGACAGCTCCATTAAACACTGTATAAAGCTTCCCTACAGAAGAACAAGGCATGGCAATCAAAGGCATTAATTACCAGTCAGCCAGCAATGTGGACAAAACACACCGAACACTTATTGACCAAGCCTGATGCAAAGACAAAAAGAAATGAAGACGAATACAGGCAACTTTATTTTAATGATTGGAGCAGTGTTGAAGGAGACAAGAGAAGGGAGAACACGGATTTACTTTTCAGCACTCTGAGGAAGTCTAGCCTGTCAAAACTGCCCATTGATTTAACTTTCCATTTCAGAGGGAGCACAACCAGGCTGGCAGGACACTTGGTCCGCTCTGTGAAAGACGTGGAGTGACAAGTCCACGCCCCTTGGAGCCCATGAGGATGCAAAACTAGTCACCCCAGTGCAGGGCAGTCACAAGAACTGCCAATATGCTCCCCTGAGGTTCAGGGGAGAGCAGAGTTCACGGCACTGTTTGGAGGAATTGCAGCAGTCCTGAGAGGCCCCTCTGAGCCTGGCAATTAAATGCACAGATACAGCAAGAGACATCCCTGCACCATGGGATGGAGTGCCCCACTGCTCACAGAGGCAGAGCCTTCCCTTTAAGAATGTTGTTCACATTGCCTTCTTTCGTCATCCATTTAGTCCACCAAGAGCAACGCATTAAGTTCCTCAGGTTCCTAATGCAGTCAGTAGATGGAGGCAGGAGCTTCTACAAACTAATTCAGAGCACCTGAAATTAGTTTGCGAGGTGCCTGAATATCCCCAAGATAAACAAAGCCACCTGCCCCAACGCAGACAGCAGATCAGAAGGTAAAACTAAAGTGCTAGTCTGGAAGAGCTAAATGAAGCTCCAGAGAAGAGTCCCAGGCAGAAGCTGCCTGATGGAGAAACCAGAGTAATTCCCCCCCTTGCCAGTCTCTCCTGCCTGTGCAACCCAGTCCAGACCAGACGTAGTCCATTCCAAGCCCTGCAGGAAGGGAAAGGAGAAATGGCATGGTGCAAGTGCAGCATCCAGCTCCTGTTGTCCTGGCAGCATTTGTGAGAGTTAGCCAGCTTCGCGGCATGCTCCGTTGGACACTAGATCTGGAGATGATGCCAGAAGATAGGTAAATATACTTGTTTCATGAAAGGAAGCTAACCTGTCCCTGTAGGTCCACCTTGACATACTATTAACACTATCATCTCCATGCACAAATTGTGCTTGAGGGATTTTTATGGGGAGAGGCATGAGAAGGTTTAGGGAAAAATGGAGACCACAAGGAATGAGTAGGCTGGAGATTTACTCCTTTACACAGAGTTGTTAGGGTAACATGCACCTTCACAAAAGCAAAAAAAAAAACTCAGGAAGCACTTGAGGGTCTTCAAATAAACACAGCTGGCCATGCAATCTGTAAATTTAAAAAAACCCACAAAAACAAAAAAACCCAAAACAAACACCAAACTTGAGGCCTATGAGTTTTGCAGCGAAGTGCAAGCAAGCAAAACCAAAGCTGCACAGCACTAGAGGCTGAGCTACATTTATCAGGATAACCAAGGTGTTATAACAGCCTCTGAGGACATCCCAGAGGATTTAAAGCTGAAGCTGCAAAAGCTATGATGGAAAACTGTTCTACCCCCTCAAAAAAAAATAAGAGAACTTTGTTTACCTAAAAGCAGCATAATCAGGGCACTGAGTGAACTTCATTCTGGATGATGAAATCTACCTTGTTTTCAGAGAAAGAAAGTATTTAGCTATTTGTGGCCTGGCACTTTTCCAAATTATAATTCGGTAGCTTACTCTGCTCCTTCTCAGGCTCACCTAGAGAGGCTTGATTTAGCTCAAAGAGGAGGCCATATATTGCACAGCTGTGGGATCAAATTATGTTTGACACGTTAGTGGGAATTCCAGATTTGCTTGATGTAAAGCTGAGTGACAAAGACAGTTCCAGATCTGTTAGTTTTTTCTGTCATCAACAGCAGTTTGCTGATGTTTCCTGTTGAGTCAGATCCTTCTAGCTTTCATAAGCCATTTGAATGAAGGGGAGGAAAGCAGAATGACTTCCACTGACATAATAGCCATTTCAGGGAAAAAACAGCTAGGGTTAACAGAACATAAAAAAATAAAACTTCCCTTACCTGACCCTGTAAACCTGGTGCAGGGTTCACTGCAAAGTGAGACGCTACAAGGTTGTAATAGGGGAAGACTCGTTAGGGACCACAACCTTAGAGCCCAGCTCTGAGGTCAGCCACCGCTATGGGAGGGATGTGCAAGATGGAGGAGCGTCGAGCAGGCAGAGCCCAGCAGAAGTAGAGGAGCACCAGCCCCTGAGCACTCGCTGTCTGCAGAGCTGTGCTTTCTGCCAGCGGGGGAAACAAGCATGCTTTAACATCCAAGCATTAGGATACCTCTCTGAACCTCTCAACTCAGTGAGCCTGACACAAGAGCAGAGCTGTACATCGTTATGGATGTATGTTGATGCTCCGTACCCAGGCCTGTTTCCAGCCATAGTGGTCCTTGCAGCCCTGTGCCTTTGATGGCAGCAGTAACAGCTGGGAAAGTTTGGGCCTACCCCCCCACAGTTGGTGCTCCTTTCAGAAAGGATCCAAGTTTTGTACTGCCTGATACTGGGTCTGTCCAGAAGCATCATTTGCATGCGTTAGGGAGAGTAACCTGCTCACCTTGTACCTGCACTCAAACCATAAGCCTAGAGCTCTAGCAATCAAGTATCTTCTGTAAATATCAATTTTTGGAGGCGCAAAAAATCGTGCAAGATCTAGTTTTAGGTGGAATCTAGTTGGAAAAAAAACAAAAACAAAAACAAAACCCTGAGATCTATTTGATCTCAGTTTTACCTAACCCAAGCCCAAATAGCAAGGTTCTGCAAAACCAGAATGAAATTTTATTTGGAGACAAATTATCTCTAAACTTTCTCTTTCAGCGCGCTTTCCAAAACCACAGAGGTAAAGTAATGCCAAACAAGCAATAGTATTGTAGTCACCTGTATTAAAAGACTACCTATCCTGAGATTAACTTCTGATGTGGTCTGGTACAGGTATGGTACCAACTGATGAACTCTAACATGTTGTCCCCCAAGTCTAAGTGTCTCCTGCATGCAAATGTCTAGGCTTAAGGCCAGAGGAAAAAAATACTAAGTTTAGTTTTCATTCTTTGTGATCAGAGACTGCAAATGCTTTGGGCCAGGATTGACTTGTTATGCAATGGGTGGACAGTATCTAGATCTAGTGGAACCCAAATCTGTCAATCTCTTTATACATTTCTGTAACACAAGTGATCATTAATATTACTTCAGTGTAAATATGGCATCTTTCTGAATGATTTAGCTTTTCAGAAACAGACAAGAACGCTGCTGGTGTATGTTTTGCTATGTTTGAAAGCATGCAATTAGACGTGTATCTTACAAACATAAATAAACACCTCCCATCCAACCTCCATGTTTCTAAAAAAAACCAGGTTTGTTTAGACAGGGAGTTGATAATCCAGTTTGAACACAGGTATCTGAATGATGTGACAGCTCCTTCATAATGCTAAGCTTATGGTACATTAAACTTTAAAGCAAGATAAACTCTTGCTTTCATTTTATCAAACATCTTCCCAGACAGCAAAAAGAAAGACACAAAGCAATGTTTGCAGCTACAACCAAGCATGGGATACCCAACTCAGCATATGTTTGAAATTAAAATGAACAACATGTTGCATAGATATACTACTGTATTTTTCAATAGAGAATATCACTGGGATTTGTAAATGTTAACCTCATTCCTCCCTTAAGTGTTTGGTTTTATTTCATGCCTGAAAAAAACCCTGAGATTCACAGAGATTAAGTGAATAGAGACAGCAGTACTTGCAATTGAGAAAGAAAGTGCTCTTAAAAGAACCTGCCCTGATAGTCAGTTTGGCTAGTAGAAATCACAGGGAGGAGGGGGGAACACGTGGACAAGAGATTTTTTGAGAGCACTCAGTGTTGTGCCGCTGGTATCACTCAACTTTTTGTGTTTAGTCATATTGTGCCTTTTTGTGGTCAGTAAAGCAGTAATTTCATTGTCTATCACAATACCAATGAGGTAGCAAGGGCCATTGAAGAATCCATGGTATGAGGTCTGCAGGAAGAAACTTTGATCTACTGAGAGCAAGCAGTAAGGATGGGAAGGGTAGCAGACAACTAAGCCCTTCAGGAATGGGGGACAGCAAGCTGGCTTGAGCACATAGAATCATAGAATAGTTTGGGCTGGAAGGGACATTTAAAGGTCTTGTAGTCCAACCCCCTGCCCTGCAATGAGCATTAACACCAGTTAAATTAACAGATTACCAAAAAAGCAACCTCAGGTTTGTTGTTCCCATTTCAAATCTGAAAAGACTATGTACCCAAAAGCTTCTCTGTTCTTTCTGCTCCCAACATTAAACCAACTACCTTAAAAAGCCTCTGCTTATAGCTGACTTAAGGTCATGTGGAGGATAAACGCTGAGAGATTACAGTTGGTGAATTTTCCACTGACTTAAAATTGACACAATACACTACAAGCATCACCTTCATATTACACTGATGACAATGCACGAGAAATCAGAGGTGTGCTATTACAGGATTTGTTATAAAAAGTTATTGATGATCTTCATTGTACCATAAATAACAGTCTAAAAAAAATGACCAAATCATCCAAGTGTCCTCCTAAAACCTGTATCTTCTCTAGAAGTTTGTTTTCAACAGCTGTAGCCTCTCCTCCCTTTCCCAATCAACCCTTCCTTCTCTCCCTGCTTCATATGACCTCACCTTACCCAAAAATGTGAAGAGATTGGTCTTATCACAGCTTAGCAAGATACCACCTGCCAGCTGAACTGTGATAAATCACAGCTGGCCTAACAATATACATGCTAACAGTGACTGAGGCTGAGCTGACAGGCAGCAGCTCAAGGCTGTTATTTAAACCATGGAGTACCCCCATCCAGAAAAATCACGTTAAGGAAATAGCTCAATACCACAACAGTTGCCCTCACCGTGTTACTGTTCTAGTGTGCATTAGATCTATCGACTCTCTTCTCTACCTGCAACTGCCTTCTGTTTAGCCTGTAAGCCTTTTACAGCCAACAAGGTGGAGAAACTGCCTATTCTTTCTACTCACACAACAGTTGACACAATATGACCCCGATCAATCATAAGCTACTACCCTAACAAAATTTACAACAGCAAATATTCGTTCTTCCCTTCCCCCATGACTGCCCTTCTGAAAAGATACAACGCTGGCAGAAAAACCTGGAGAAAGAAGAATTCAGAAGTTATTAAAAAATGAGAATAAGACTTAGAATGAAAATGTCAAAGGAACTCGAAGAGTTATTACTTTATTATTACTCTTGCCATACATAACACTTGTGTTTTCTGACTCCTAGAAGAGCCAGGCAATTGGGTATGCAACATGATTGTAATAAAAACATTCTCTAGAATTAGGGACCTGCATTTCTATTAGCAACCCTTTCTGTACTCTTTAAATTATTCCTTGAACCCAAGGTTTCAGCCATGAATGAAGCAAGCTGTGAGCATGCATTGGTTCTTACTCATTTGTTTAAGCAGACGTGCGGTATAAAAAACTTCATAAAAAATAGACTCTCAAATGAATAGGTTGACAGATTTGAACAAAAACCACCACACTTGCAGATGTGCTTCAAGCCATTAACCTTACAGGTTCAGTCACTCCATTTTACTGAAATAAGTGGATCTGAATAGCTCAGCCAGCAGGCAAACCTACCTATGTTGCTAGGCGTATTTCATTACAAGCTTAAGAAACACCAGCTTCTCATTGGAAGAGTGACCTATAAGCACCTGTATTTAATAAGCTACTTAAAATCAACCTGTGTCTGTAGATCAACAAGATTGGTTAGTAATAACCATTGGCAGGTAAGAGTATAAAACAGTTTCCCATATAAAACCCCAGGTTCCTTTACCTGATGTCTTCACAGAACTCACCTTCAGCCAGGAAAGGAGAAACACTGAATGGTGTATCTCTACTGTAAGGTAATTTCCCACCTCGCTCCCAAAATGGACTTTTTGAAACTTATATGGTACGCACTTAATTCAGCAGCTGACTGCCCACAGCCAGGAGCCTTATTTAATTTTGACTTCAGTCTGCAATTAGAGCCAGGGTTGTTTATGGCAAGACCAAATTCTGCACTAAACTGCCATGTTCACTTCAAGGGGAGGAACAGCCTTCCTTAAATTGAGCCAGATAATGAGGCTCTGGAGAAGCATGCACCAGAACGTACCCTACATTTACACGGAGCAGTTCTGTGTCTTCAGAGACCTCAGCACATCTTGACAGATATGACATGGAAGAATCCAGCTCCTTCAGCTGTCTCACAGGCGGCCAGATCTCACCAGCCGATCTGCTGCGTATCTGAACTGTGGATGTGCCTCTGCCCTCCCTCGCATCCCCTTAAGCTTACAGAGATCCACAAGTCAGCAGCTAAACAGCATGGTTTTACTGAAAGATCTAGTGCTGCCATTCTTTTCCCCAGAAAAATTGAAAGGAAGTAGGACTTGGACCTTTGTGATAATTTGGGCAGATCTAATTAAGAAAGTAGGCTCACCCACCTACTTGATATGGCAATGCACAACAAATATGGGCTTGACTGAAAAAGAGTCTTTTTTAGTCTCTCTAGACCCTCCCTTGACACACAAGGAAGTTGAACAAAGTTCAGCAGGGTGAAAGAATGAAGAAACGTGCAGAAATGATCTGTCATTTACGCTATTACAACAATTGTGCTAAACTTATGGTGCCATCACCATTCTCTGCTAGATGAGCTTTGGGTTTTTGTCAGAGGTTCTTTTTCTACCACTGCCCCTGAAACTTTTTCTTGAACATACAGAAAAAACATTGGTTGACTGGAAAGCAGAATTTGAAGAGGTATTCAAGTAAAAACAGAAAAGCACTCCCAGTTAAGCTAATTTAATTTCTGAAATAAATTATCTGGACAGGGTGGTGTTTTTTTTTAATTTCAGCACAGCTCACTGCAGTGCCTACTGTGCTTACCATTAGGGCTGCTGTTATTCTGATTTGTATCCACTACTCAGCATGGAAAGAACAAGAGGGGAAATTCAAGCAGCAGTTAAAGTGTCCGTACACTTAAGCTAAGACACCTGGCAAGGGACAAGGGTGCAGCATAGTACAGAGAAGAGGTCCAACAAGACCCTGCAACAAGTACTCTGTTTCTTTCTGACCAGCACCAATGTTCTTGCTGCCTACAGAAATGCATAAAAACCCAGCAATAATAAGTTTTTAATTTTGAAGACAATTTTGTTAGCAGTTTGTTGGTAAAGGACTTAGGAGAAAATACTGCAAGGAGAGAATTCTCTAAAAAGCATCATGAGTTTTGTGAGTATTTATTTCAACCTCCGCATCCAAACCAACTCCCCCTTTGTGTCCCTTCTAGCCAATTATCTTCCAGTTTTACCTTAAGAATAAAGGACTCTATAGATGTTGGGGGAGCTTCAGCAGGCTTTGTGTCTGATATGCAGCCCATATCATCATCACTTACCAATACAGCAGGACCAGGAAGACCGCCAGCAAAGCCAGGGTGACCGTTGTACTATTCATTTCTGTGGAGACAAATGCCAGGAGATCTACAGGCTCCATTTTCCTCCACTGCAGCTCCAGCCTTGAGTGGTGTGAGTGTGTGTGCAGGGGAAAGTTTCCTCAAGAGCTGATAAAGCCTTCCACAGCTATACGAGTGACATCTGCAACAAAACAGGAACCAAGAGACCAAAAACACATCCAGTCAAATACAAACTGCAAACTTTTCCTGTTCTCATCGACTGCACGCTCTGAGAGAGAACTTGAAGGTTCCCTGAATGGTAGGATGTAGCAATTTCCCCCCTCCTGCTGTTGTTGATTGTCAAGCCGGTAAATATTTACATACCCACCACTTGAGACATCAGTGCTGTCGAATAGGTTTTTAATGTCCAATATGGGAAATGGGAAAGTGGGGAATTAAAAACGGGGAGAGAGCCTGACCATGGTACAGATCACGGAAGAAGAATATAAAGACCCTTCGGTGGTGCCCTGGCATACAAACAGTGGCATTCTCTGAAGTAACGAGAATAGAGCATTTCTGCAACATCAAACTTCATTAGCACTTCATCTCCAAACTCATTATACTTTAGAAGAATGGGACAAAGTAAACTTTAAATTATCACAACTAAATGGAGGAATTAGGGGAAAACTCTTCTAATTTGACTACTAGGAGACATATATAGAAAGAAAACCTAATGAGCAGAAAAACCCAACTGTAGTACCAGGATCCGTAAGTCAGCATCTCTCACACTGGTTAGCCCACACAGCTACTGTCTGGCTGTACCATCTCAGGTTCATGAGTGCTGCAGCAAATTTTCCTAGCTCAATGCAGTGCCTCCCTTAGAGGTACCATTAACCAGCCTCTCTGGAGATGCTTTGGGTACCCCTGTGCTGTACTTCTAGTATCACGGTTAACATCTACTATCTCTGCATTGTGGCACAGTCAAGCTGTCACACTACCTTGAACAACCGGCACATGAGCAGTCAAGCTTTGACTGCAGTTCAGGAAATGGTTTGTCCATAGTATATGGTTTCCTCAGCTTTCTTCCATATTTTCCTGCCTGCAAACTTTAATCCTGTTTCAAGCATTTGATCCAGCCCAATAAGAAAGGGCAACTGAAAGCAGACCCTGAAAGCACTTGTATGAGAGAAGACCATCAACCTGTTACACTCAAAATTACCAAATGCCATTATCAAAAATATCTTCAGGATTAAAACATCAGCAGCAGCAGCTTGCAAATAAACACTCTTGACCATGACAAAATTCCCCAAACTGTCCGGTATCAGTTTTTACTTATGAAACTAGAAATACCTATGTATGTACTGCAGCCTTCCCACCTATTCCCTGCTACCTATTTGAAAGTTAAGGAAATCAAAACCACCCAAAAAAACTAGGTTTGTGAATTATATGGTAACCTTCAGAAACGGAAATTCTATAACATCTGATTCCCATAACACACCAGATGAAGGGTGGTTTCTTCTCATACAACCCCAAGATAATAGTTTAGATTTAATGTGCAAGGCTTCTCCAATATCACTGTATTACATTTCCTGCTCTTATCAGAGAAGTTAATAATATAGGTATCAAAAAAGTAAAGTCTCTAACACAATGGAGTTTAATTTTAAGAAGATTTGGCTCTATTCTAACTGAATCACTGCTATTTTGGTTCTCCGTGCTTCACAACTGCATTAATTCCCTTCCAGCCTCAGATCCTTGCAGAATAAGTAAAAGGTGTTAACCAGCTCATCAGCTCCACAGAATAGCACAGTAGTTCACAGAAAACCTTGCTTATTGTATTAACAATGCTATTGCTATTCTGGGTCAATAACAGCTCTGCCAGTTTGCTGCTGCTGCTGCCAAGTTCTCCAGGAACAACTGCAACAAGATTCAAGACCAGTGATGCAAGGACTTAATCAGTGGGCACAAGCCAATCCCAACCAACAACTGATGCTGTGGGACTTTAAGCAAAAAAATAAAAATCAAATATCCATATGCATTAAAGTCTCTTCAAAAAACTAAACCGATCACCACTAGTGTAAGAGGTAAGAAATAATATTCTGATTTCACCGTGCTTTAATTTACTTGGCTTTTTAATTAAAGGACATATTTTTCTGCACATAGAGGACTGATGTCGTCCTATTAAAGCCAACAGCAAAAATCCTATCAGCAAACACAGAGCCACATACAGACCTCACTTATTTTTTAAGAAGCACTGGAACCTTTTCCCAGTCACACTGGGAGGTAGGTGTTCTTAAACACACACATTATGAAAGAAAATAGGCTCTCACATCAGCATCCAATTTGGAAGAGAACACATAATCAAGCTCCCAACAAAAACAACAACCATTTTTTTCTGTTGTTGATGTTGAGGTTTTCTTTTTGTTTTGTATTTTAAGCCTCGGCACCTGTTTTTTGCTGCAGGGTTTTAACTCAGCACCTCCAACCATTAAGAAGTGTGGCATGCAGCATTGACTCTAAAACCCACCTGGAGCATTCCTCACCACAGAGCCACCCAGTCGCAGTTATCATCCCAGAGTAGGGGATCTCAGCTCCATGAAGGGTCACAAAAATCCACATGATGCTTTGTGGGGTGGCGGGAAAGGAGTCAGGGATGCAGACAGCAATGAAAACAGGTTATTTATCAGCCCTGTATCTCTCTTTACAGGTCCTTTACATGAGAAATACCATCCTAATTAACTAGTTAATAGCACAGATATTTTTCACCAAC
Source organism: Burhinus oedicnemus (assembly GCA_008921705.1). Classification (NCBI taxonomy): domain Eukaryota; kingdom Metazoa; phylum Chordata; class Aves; order Charadriiformes; family Burhinidae; genus Burhinus; species Burhinus oedicnemus. Next base: position 39,728 of record VFFE01007103.1, on the reverse strand, counting down.
CTTCCAGTTCTTTTTGTGGAGCCACGCTGGTCAGGCTGATTATGATAAGGGTATCAAAGAACTACAGGCACAGATACGGAGTCCTTACTAACTGCATGCTGGAGGAAGCCAGAGACAAGCAGAAGTGGAAGGGAGCCTTTTCCTGTCAGGCTGCTATGAATCAGCAGCACTGTCTGCCTTTGCCTCCACAAGGCTTCACTCAAGATTGCATCTGCCAAGGTTCAGAGCTCCTTGATGCGGTGCCGTCCGAGCTCTTCTCTTCCATAGCAAGTAAAATCCACAGATCACCAGCTTGTTCAACACAAACTTCAACAACAAAAAACCCCACATGCAACACAAACTTACACTCAAGACACACATCTCATCCTTCATTCCCCAGCGCTGCCGTAACTGCAGCTTCGGAGCTCCCCAGCAAATGGCAGACCTACAAGACGGAAGCAGTTCAATCCCGAACAGCCAGAGCTTCAGCTTGCACGGATGTTCACAGCAGTAAATATTAAAAAGGGGAAGCACATTATAGCATTCAAAGTGTAAGAATTTGAAGTGTTCCTCCGCTGAAAAAAAACCAAACTCACCAGACAGACCTGGATGGGTTTTCCAGGAAGCCTTCATGCCTTAAAGCCCTGTCTGCTATAACTCCAGGAATATTTCCTGTAAATGCACTTCCAAACCAATGCATCTCAACTTCAGAGTGAATACAAGTGGGGCAATGAGCCTCAGAAATGCTTGACTTACACAAGTATCATTCGGTCCTAAATCATGTTAAGGATTTTGACCTGTCTTCAAAGCATATTAAATGGAAAATGTAGTCTCATGTATTTCAGAGGCTAACGACTAACCAGCTAGACTAACCACAAACTCCTGCTAATGACCAAATTCAACACCTCTCATGCTATTCTACCTCGTATGCTTTAGGTCTATAATAATCTAATTAAGATTGAGCCACACCAACTTTATGATAGATGAAGGAAATCTAGAAAGGTGTTAAGTTTCAATTTTATAGCATTTCTTTATAGAAATTTGTAGTATAGTCTTCAGGTCAAGGAAATTCTGTTCTGTAGACAGCTTACACACAAAATGCTGCAAATGAAATACCACAGAACAGCTTAAAGAAAACCTGTGAGATTAATCAGAGACTAGTTTATGTATAAGCTTTAGCAAAGCCCATGTACAAAACTGTGGAAGTATATATGATATTAATTTACCTTAAAGACAAAAACCTTTCCAAAGCCAAAATGAATTCTTAACATCTTTAAGGTAGACCAATCAAAAAGATCAAAGGCATATTTCACAGAGGAATATTTTATATTTAAAACAACCTTAATAGCCAAAGTACTGGGAATATTAATGTATTGGAATAGAGGGATTTACAGTAGCCGTCTGTGGCTTCATTATAACTATCCCTGTTCAAGGATTGACCAAGCAGATTAATCAGACAATTTTGTGTTCCTGCATGATAAACTACGACAAACTACTCAACAGACAGACCACCAAGGCACCAGAGTCCATTTATAAAGATCCTGCTCTGCATTCAAAATAGATGGGAGCACCAGAAGGACACCATGGGATCATGGAAGATTCTTGAACCACCTTGAATAAAATCACTCCAATGAACTGGATCTTGAAAGGCAAACATGGTAACTGTGAAACCTTGCAGAGGAAGTCACTTTCATGACACTTCCTACTGAGAAACAGAAAGACACACCTTTATACTTAAATTGTTTCGCCAAGTCAGAACCCGGTTATATTAACCTAAATGTTTCTTAGAAAACAGGCGCCCAGCTTAAAATTCTAGGAAAACTAAAATACTATGCAAGCTTGTACTTCACTAACAAATTTAATCTAAAAGTTATGGTACTTCAAACTCAGTCAATATCACAGGGCCTAAAAAATTCATTATGCTAACTAAATGTAGTGCCGCTGTACTAAGTCCCCTCTAAAGCAACAAGCTGTGAGATATCCTAGTTATTTCAAAGAACTGCACTTAGAAATAGCACAGATTTTGTGGTCAAAAGGAATGACAGTTTCTTCCTCTTGCTGTGAGAGCTTGGAATGAGTTTCTAAAATAAAGTTACCTTTGCTAATAGTGACATTAAGATCTTTCAGGCCCAGTGAAATTCCAGAGAAAGCAGAAATTAATGTAACATCTGTGGCCCATGGCCAAGCATTTCTAAGCAAATTGACTTTATTAAATAATCGGTTAAGTTGTTTATATTTCTATAGCTTGCTTTAGAAACATTGATTGATTCAAGCAATCCTATAATTTCATTGTCCTATAAACTTGACTGGAGATAAGTAAAGATTTATGTTCATGGATCAATAGCTCCACATTGACAGCAAAAACCAAAGAACCCTGCCTAGACTAGTCTTGTAGTTGCAGAGAGCCATATAAATGTTTGCCTTTGTAACAGTATCACAGTAAGAACCAGTAAGTTATAATTTCTTCTGTGAAGTTAGTTTTTAAACACCATGAAAAATACCGAACCTTCTTTGTTTGCTTGAAAAGCTACTCTAGATAGCAAACTGAAGGCTTGAATTCTCCAAACTGTGTTTCAGTGCAGGACCACAGGTCAAAAGAACTGTGAAAAACATAACAGAAGCACCTTGTTCTAAAAGTTAATTAACTAAACTGTGCTTATCAGCTTCTCTTTCATCCATTAGCTTGTGGGATTGACACCAAAACATATAAAGCCCAGTCCTTTTCTGCACTTTGCAAATAGGAAGATGTAGAAAGCTGGTTTTCCCCAATTAACAGAAATACTTTGAAAGCTCAGTGTGCTATCTCTAGCTTCTGCACTCCCCACCTTACCTCTCCAGTTTGCAGTTCAATAATTTTACCGTGGAATACTTTCAATAAGATACAAAGACATTTCTTTAGAGAAAGATTACATGCAGCATCCTTAAAAGCAGGGCAGCCACCTCGGAGGCAATTAGCCACAGCAATCAGCATTGCACCGAGCAGTGGAACAGCTCCTGGATTGCCAGCTGGAGAAACCCTGGCTATTGCATCCTTCGAGTTGCTCTAACAGGAGAAGGGGAGTTGAGGAACAGATAGAAAGGACAAAGGGGAGAACAGCAGCCAAGAAGAGGCACATCTGACCATCCTGTCATGGGAGGACAGCCGCGGCCATCTGCCCTGCGTTCTGCTTGTAAAAAGGACAAGTGAAAAGCTGGATGAACGTGCTGCTCCATACCTCTTTCAAAAGCACCAGATTGCTGATACAGACCATCAGCAGCCTGCACACATGCCCTAGAGATGGGCTTCCAGGGCCAGCAGGGGGGATGGGATGGGATGGGATGGGATGGGATGGGATGGGATGGGATGGGATGGGACGGGATGGG